>JAZKJV010001083.1:762468-1362468 GCA_037367405.1 Ottelia alismoides
TTTACATTGATGATAATAAGCAGATGAGTTATAAATTATTGGATCCTTCCTCTACAAATCAGTGAGTAAATTTCCGTGGAATAAGGTTCTGAGTCTTTAAATTTAAGGAAATGGATACTGCTACTCAACGAGCTGAAGTCTATATACACGATTCTGCCCGGACATCACGTCTTCATGAGCATCACTTTAATGAAGTCAAGGACCCCAGGAACATCAACTGTCCATGCTACTGAGATAGGCTTGTAACCTGACCAAGGGTTACTGGAATTCCACCTACGCAAAAATTAGAAGATTAGGACTGACACAAACAAAAAATGACAAAATAAGGTGTTCAACTCTATAGTATAACACTGTAAACTAAGTAATCACGTACGAGGAAAGATTTACAAACTCAGCATTCTTCTCGAAGGATAAGTTATACCAGAATCGAGAATTTTTCTTTCTACGAAACAAGTAAAATTTGAACCCTGATCTTTAGGTGATGCAAACCCACCACTAAACACCACAGTGGAAATCAGGTCTTAAATGTTAGTCAGTTTACAGAATTTGATTAACTAAAAAAATATGATTTCATCATCAAAACTACAACAACACGTTCATGTGTGCATATTTAATCTATTCTTATTTAAATTAACGGGAGTCCCCTTCTGTCTTTATATCCAACTTCAGTTGAAAGTTAGATATCCATCAGAATACACATCCAGACTAGTAAATGGAGATTTTGGTGGCACACCAAATTTTAGTTGAAAATGTCCATTAAATTGATGACAGATTTTGTTTGAATTTGAATTCTTCAGATGACATTCACGTCTAGAACAGAAAGACCAAATTTGAGGCTTGATTTGAGATTCTATAGCTTGTGACTTTTTTAATTAAATAAATCAATAAGGTTTCCATAACTCGTTACATACTTCTTTAGGCCTTGATCCATTAATGTATGTCCGATACAGACGCCCTGTGTCTCGACTCTCACAACACCTTTCTTGAAAGTAAAGAAGTCAGGTCGTACAAGGGCCACAAAGCTGACAGGATCGTGGAGAAATATTCCTGGAGTAAACAATGTAATCAAGTGAAAATTCTGAAAATTACATATGATGCTTCATAGTTAATCCATAAAAGCAAAGTAGAGAAATGATATTACCATAGACACCATCTGACTTAACATGCCAATCTCTGTAAAATTTGCACATTCGACATATGAGCTCTGCGTACCTCCCATTAGAACATTTTATTTGCTCAAGGTCCATGTCTAAAACAAGAAATAATGGAATTAGGATGGAATATGACAAAATCCTGAGAATATGATGCAGCAGCAACAGCATAAAACAAACGACACTAACCAGTAAATTTGACCTGGGTAGTGATGTTTATTCCAACAACCACTATATCAGCTCCACAAGTGAAGACAACATCAGCTGCTTCAGGATCGCCATAAATCTGAGTTATCATGTCCTTGTGTTAAAAGAAATCACCACCACTCACTTAAGTCTGGAATGACAAACTTTTGAAATGCCATAAATTTTGTTAACTACTAGCATATCACATATGACATTTAAACCTGAGAATAAAAAAGTTATCATCACGCCATAGGTGTTATAGTATTAGATATTCCAGAAGTTGATAGCAAAACTTTTTTAAATCAATATTCAGGTATTGTTAGTGTGCAGGATCTCCGATGAACTTGCACAACAGTTTTGAATCCATGCACTGGAGGGGTTGAACCCTCATCTGGACCAAGCAGTGTGCATGTGTATATAAATTAAAATTGAGCCCTATTAAAAAAGTTCTAGAAGCTAGTGGCTGGTATTCTGCAAAAAAATGATATTTCACAACACAGGAACCAAATTTAGGACGTACTACTAAAAAATGACCTGAAACATTTGGCTGGTGGTATTGACTTAGACTTCAACCATAGCCTTAAATTTTGACAAAATTTGACATAATTTCACCCGTAATTTTGTTTCCCCAGCTCGTAATTTATATGCCACCATGCTTTTGATTACCGGATTTCACGAGATATATCACCCGATATCGATGACATCTAGGCAAAATGTAGATATAGCTTAGTAAATTCCCCATGTTTCACCCAAAATCAGAGAAACTACTCCACATTTTGCCATATCTTTTTTGTATTTTTTGGAGAAAGTTGTGTTTACTACTTTGCTCTGAAATAAGAAGTTTGAGATCTAAATTTTCTATGTTGTCTCATATATCACTAAATTGCAAACAACTATTAGCAACCGTCCTACATTATATTACGTTACCGTTCTTAGTATAGAAATATGTTATACATCTCTAGCTGAGACTAGACTCAGAATCTCAGATTTATTGCACGACATGAAATTACTAATATAACTAGAACATGGACAATCTTTAAGGCACATCTATGAGTAGCATGTGTCATACATGGATCTATCCAAATTTCCATAAACTTCTAATTATTATGTATATCGGAGTAAGCATATACTACATAGTATCCTTTAAATGTTTTATATTTATTTTATGAATTCTTATAACTAAACTTGTAAATTAGGATAGTTTACTTTATAAGTTGTAGATCGATATTTTAATATGCAGTAAATTGTATGGTATAAGTCGAACCTCCTAAGTGCACCTTTATTTAAGTAAAGAAATGTGTGTTTCGACCATAGAAGACCATATCACGATATATCGGCGATATATCCCCGATATATCCGTATAGAGAGGAAGGGGATGTTGATATTAGGGTGCATATTTATTTACCTGGATATCGGCGATATATGACCGATATGTCGGCGATATATCACCATACCGTCCCATATCGGTCAAAAATAGTTGGATTCAGTCAAAAAAGTCACGGATATCGACCGATATCGTCGATATCTATATATTGATGAATAATATCCTTGTATTCTTGATTTCACTGCTTATTTTGCTACTCCTAGTATTAAAACACATCGTGTTTTATATATTTTGCTTCGGGTCGGGGGCACTGCCCCCGCACCTCCGCAGGGGGAGCCAACCTAGGCCCCCCTAGCCCCCCCAAGCTCGTTGACCGGGCAGCGAGACCCCCATATGGTAGGGTATGGTGCAACAGGGGGGTGTGTACAATGGTTCTTCAACTTGGGGATGTCCAATCGATTTTATTTCATCTTCTTCCCGTTCAAAAAAATTATTTTAAATTATCTCTTTAAAAAATACTATTATGCTCTTTATTTGTTTGGTTCCAAAAATAACTTAAAAATTTTCTTTATACATAAATATGTGATGCAATATAAGTCTTGGATGAACTCCATTTCCAATATCTATAAGTCAACAATCAACATTAACAACAATATGCTTAGTATGACAGATATGTGCAATATAAGGGTCATAGATGATCGATATGCATGATATAAGTGTATATTTATAAGTTATTTAGTATTATAAGAACTTGGATGGACTACATTTCCGATATCTACAAGTTAGCAATCAACAGTAACAACGATACGCTCGATATGATCGATATATGAGAGATAAGGGTCATAGATGATCGATTTGATCTAAGAGTATATTTGTATGTTATTTAGTGTCTAAGAACTTAGACGAACCATTTCCAATATCTATGGGTCAACAATTAACAGTACCCACGATATGTTCGATATGACCGATATGTGTGATATAAGATTCATAGATAATCGATATGTGTGATCTAAGAATATATTTGTAAGTTATTTAGTGTTCTAAGAAGTAAGAACTTGGACGAACTCCATTTCCAATATCTATAAGTCAGGAATCAACATTAACATCGATATGTTCGAAATGACTGATATGTGTATATGGGGTATAAATGACCGATATGTGATATAAGTGTGTATTTGTAGGTTATTTATTGTTTTAATATCTTGGATAATCTTATTTTATTTTCTGGAAAAAAAACGACAAAATGTGATTTTTGAGCCATTTCCGACATTTCCACCGATATTGTCGATATATCGACGATATATCCCGATATATCCTTTTCCGGGCGGACCGATACGATATCAATATCGATATGGCTTTCTATGGCCTCTACATTAGTTAACTTAAGAACAGTGGAACATTGATTTCTGGTTTAAAAACAATTTTTTATATAATTTCCATAAATTCAGGCCATATCATCCAAATTTCCAAAAAATCCTTTCCAATATTGGCAAAACAACTAGAAATCAATATTTGAGGCTATCACTTTAATTATTAATATGAACTTTCAAATTATATCGTAGTTGTCAATACAATCAATGTTAAGTTAAATATCATGTTGTGCCTTTCTTATTTAATTCCTGTTTTCTCAGAGTACTTATCTTGTAATTAACCCAGGGCTATTCTCCTATATAAGAGAGCCCTCGGGTACGTATAGTATATCGACTTCTTTTCTCCTATCATGGCATCGGAGCAACGGTCCTAGACCGGGTGATGCAAACAGGATTCGGCGTCGATGTTGATAATAAATTTTTTATGGTGGAAGTTTTGGTAGAAGAAAGAGAATGGTTGAGACGAGAAATTGGAAGGGTTGAGGAGAGAACTCGCCGGGATTACGAGAGGTTGAAGGAGAAGACCGCGGAGATCGCGTGGAGGGAGAAGAGAGATAAGAGAGAGATACGAGATAAAATCTCAAATTTCAATTCATAATCGACTGACTAAAACAATGTGCTACCCTCTCTTTATATAGGAGAGAGGGTTTACAAAAATAGTAAATACTCAAATTACAATTAATTTAATCCTAATTGACCTCTAACTAACTTAATTAGACTCTAATTATTTAATTGACCAACAATTATAATTAAACTCTACGAAATCAATGTTGAGATCACAGGCGATCTCAATTATTAAATTAGACCACTACGACCGCTAAAAACGTAAATAAAAATGATAATTATTTAATTGAATAAATGTGGCCCCATAATTTGGGGTCACGCTGCATCAACTCTCCACCGCTTTAAAAAATTCGGCTCCTGACGAATTGCGTGAACTGCAAGCTTGGAGGATGATTCGGCGGCGTCAAGGGTCTTCTGGAAGAACATGTGGGGTGCGAACGGTGGGGTCCATGTGCGGGCGGAAGAGGCGTGGCCACCGTGGTTGAAAAACATATGCGGGGCGTACGGTGGCGTCGTCTCGATCGTCGTCTTCTTCCCATGGTGCTCAAAGAATTGATGCGGCATGGAGAATATGGCCCTTGAATCATCCATAATGAAGCAATGGCACAAGGAGAGGAGAAGGGGAGATGTGTCTACAAATTGGAGCCATGGGGTCCTTAAATAGGGAGAACCCAAGATGATAATCCTATTTGGATAAGGAATAGCTCCTGATTTTCCAATTGCAGCCTTGTTTTTCAAAGATTTCGGCCGCCGGGGGCGTTGGCGCAATTTTCGCACCTCCTTCTTTTTCTTTCTTTTCATACTGCTCTGGACATCTATGTAAATAGCGGAATTTGGGTTTTTTTCTTCTACAATTTTTCCATTCAACTCCAATTCGCACGTTCCACGGGACTGAACTCCCGTAGACCGCGCCCCTTTAGTTAGGGCCTGCGCTATATGCTCGCGGGGTGAGGGTTTCTCGAGCGCGCGACCAGGGGCGGCGTTCCCACGATGGTGCCGCTTGGGCGGTTGCGTCGGGCACGCACGAGAGGGTGCGCCAAAGGGCGGTTCTGGGGGCCAGCGGCGAGTGGTGAGCAGACTGCGGGGGGTGGGCGAGGCGAGCGCGAGTTGCTGCGCGATGGCTGGCGGCGGCGCGAAGTGCGGCAGGGTTTTGGAGGGAGGAGGGATGTGGGTCGGGTGGTGCGAGGGGAATGTGGGGTTTACGGGGATGGGCTGTGCGGTGGGGGTGAGGCGAGATGGGGAGAGGGGGCGGTGTGGTGGCCTGGCGTCTAGCGGAACGAAGGGGAGAAGGTCCGGTGGTTGTGCGTTGGGCGGCAGAGATGGCGCTGCCGGCGCGGCAGTGCGAGGGATGGAGGAAGGTGGCTGGCGGCGCTCGAGAAACGGGGAATTGGGGGTGACAGCTGTGAGGGCTAGACAGGGTAGTGGAGATGGGGAGGGTAGGGGCGTTACCTGGGATGGTGGGGATTGTGCCGGGGTGGCCGGAGGAGGTGGCAGGTTCGCTTCCGGCGACGTACTTGGTGCTGGGACGTGCTGGCCAGCCACCGTTTCGTCGCCTTTCCCTTCTAAAAGGGTCTGGACAGCAGCGTTGTTGACGTTTTTCCCATCCACAACGATCTGAATAGCGCACAGATCATCGTCGATGACAAGATCTTGTTCATCGTCAACTTGTACCATGAAAATATCAACGTTGTACCATGAGTCTATCCATTGTTGAACCTTGATGCTTTTCCGGAGGCGCTTCTTGTATTTTTGTTGACGCGAATGCGCATGTGACCCTCGTGATAGGGTGGCTTGATCGAGCTTCATTCTCCAATATGCGACAGGACCGTCGAATCGTGAGAACGATTCGATATCCATGCTCTGATACCAATTGATGCAAACAGGATTCGGCGTCGATGTTGATAATAAATTTTTTATGGTGGAAGTTTTGGTAGAAGAAAGAGAATGGTTGAGACGAGAAATTGGAAGGGTTGAGGAGAGAACTCGCCGGGATTACGAGAGGTTGAAGGAGAAGACCGCGGAGATCGCGTGGAGGGAGAAGAGAGATAAGAGAGAGATACGAGATAAAATCTCAAATTTCAATTCATAATCGACTGACTAAAACAATGTGCTACCCTCTCTTTATATAGGAGAGAGGGTTTACAAAAATAGTAAATACTCAAATTACAATTAATTTAATCCTAATTGACCTCTAACTAACTTAATTAGACTCTAATTATTTAATTGACCAACAATTATAATTAAACTCTACGAAATCAACGTTGAGATCACAGGCGATCTCAATTATTAAATTAGACCACTACGACCGCTAAAAACGTAAATAAAAATGATAATTATTTAATTGAATAAATGTGGCCCCATAATTTGGGGTCACGCTGCATCACCGGGGTTTCGGTATCCCACCCAAAACCCTAACCCTAAGCCCACCACCCCCCCCCTCACCTCGGCGCGTCTCCAGCCCCACGCCGCTCTCAGGCGCCCAGGCGCCACTCCAGGCGGCCCCGTCCAGCTCCGGGCGGCCCCCAGCGCCGCTTCTTGCGGCATACCGCCGGCCCCAGCACCGCCTCGAGCGTCGCTCACCACTCCAACGATCCCGTGCCGCCCCAGCAGGTCCCTCCGACCAACCCTAGCAGCACCTTGTCGCCCTCCGGCAACCCCAAAGCAATTTCCCGTGTAACTCCAGCCACAGCGGGTCCTGTTGACCCCTCCCCAGCGGCACAGGACTAGGGTCGACGCTCCAACTAGGCCTAGGGATGGTTGTATGAGTCTACACATACAACCTACCCTTCATATGATTCTGTAGACCGCCTATTTTGGTTATTTCTATCGGTCTTAGGCTCCTCATCAATCATGTCAAAGAACAAGGGTGACGTGTTTACATCCTCGGGTGCCTTCAAAGGCCCAACCCCTATAGTCAAGATGGATGGCACCAACTATGAACTATGGTCTATGCAGTTCCGTACCTTGATGCAGTGCCACAACAAGGAGCACATTCTGACAGAATCCGAGCCAGAGGACAAGACTAGAGCAAATGCGACATGGAAGCAAGACGATGTGCACGCCCTATTTGGCTCTCTGGGACGCTGATTACGGAGATTGCAAATGATATTGTAAATCAACCCACATCAAAGGCTATGTGGGATATACTGGCCGCTACATATGGGCAGTCCAAGAATGAGAGCAAGATTCTCCAGTTACAATTCGACATCTTCTCTACGAAACAGAATGGGAAGCCATTACATGCACATTTCTCTCATCTACAGGGCATGTTCGAGAGACTACATAGCTTCATGCCGATCACTACCAGTACGGAACAACAACATGCATACAGAAATGCTACGATGACCGGAGTATTTCTGTCCTCCCTTGATCCTGAGTACGATGCAACCCGTACTCAACTTCTGACTGCCGAGACCATTCCACCAATGGAGGTATATAAGAGATTGAGTAGGATTACTACTGCATCGGCATCTACAGCCCAACCTACCCCTTCAGCTATGGCTGCCACTCGTGGCAGAGGAGGAGCGTCACATTTTCGGGGTCATGGACCTCGTGGTAGAGGGGGAGGCAGAAACCGTGGCCCCTGTACTCATTGTCACCGTCCAAGCCATTCTGAGGAGGCATGCTTTCACAAGCATGGATATCCAGCCTCTGCACGTGTTGCAGAGCAGACTGAGGCTATCGCTGCACCTCTTCCAAATGCTCGCTTTGATGATCTCGTCTCACGACTTCGTGCGATGATCAGTACACCCTCGTCTTTGTCTCCAGGTTCTACAGATGCTGCAACTTCGGCCAGAGCATCCTCTAGCTCATCAGGTACTCCTCATGCACTTATCAGCACTACTTGCTCGGACCTGACAGATTGGATTATGGATTCCGGAGCCTCCCATCATATGTGCGGCGACAGATTGCAGTTTACTACCTACATAGCACTTGCACTAGGCCGATCTGTTGTCATTGCCAATGGGGTCTGATTACCCATTGTTGGTCAGGGGGAGATCACTCTGACACCTTCTTTGAGTCTTCAGAATGTCTTACACGCACCTGATTTTCAGATGAACATGTTATCAATTAGCCATCTTACAAAAGATTTACATTGTCGTCTCATCTTTGACCCCTCTACTTTTGTGTTTTAGGACATACTGACTGGCAGGATGATTGGAAGTGGCCGTGAGCAGAGAGGCTTGTACAAGCATGCTATATCATCATGTGCTGGTGCCGCTACTTTTCCCTCAGGATCCATTTCTCCATTCCTTTGGCATCTTCGATTTGGCCATCTGCCTCTGCAAAATATGTGTCATGTCTTGCCGCAGATATCTACCCGTACCGCATTGGATTGTGAAGCCTGTCAGCTTAGGAAACACCATCGGTCTTCGTTTCCAGTTCGTCCGAGTCGTCATAGTAGTCGGTCTTTGTAACTGTTTCACTTTGATATTTGGGATCCGAGTCGTGTCCCTGATCTTCAAGGACATCGTTATTATATGGTTGTCGTTGATGATTTTTCCAGATTATCTTCGGTATTATTGTTAAAACAAAAGTCTAAAGCTGGTACTATTATTCGAAAATTTATTATAGAAGTTAATAATATCTTCTCTATCAATGTCAAAATCATTCGCACAGATAATGCTTTGGAATTTTCAACATTACATTTATCCGAATTCCTCAGTTCTCAGGGCATTGTTCATCAAACTTCTTGTAGTTACACTTTACAATAAAATGGTGTGACGGAACGCAAACATCGCCACCTTCTTGATGTCACTCGGACGTTATTGATCCATAGTCGTGCCCCTCATTCCTTTTGGGGGGATGTTGTTCTCACTGCATGCTACTTGGTGAATCGTATGCCATCTACTGTTCTTGGAGAGAAGGTTCCCTTCTTGATTGCGTTTCCCGAGAAGGACCTATTCTCCCTCACACCTCGTGTCTAGGGGTCTATAACATTTGTGCATAATTGTGCCCTCGGTCGTGATAAGCTCTCTCCAAGAGCTATCAAATGTGTGTTTGTTGGGTACTCTCGTACTAAAAAAGGGTATAGATGTTATGATCCAATGAGTAGGAAATATTATGTGAGTGCAGATGTAACTTTCCTTGAGTCTATCATGTATTTTTCTCCTACAGGTGACAGGTTAGCCAATGACAATGCGAACGATATTGTTGTTCCTCCACCTCCATCTCTCACATCAGTTGAACCTGAGCACCATATACCTCCACCGCCACCACCACCTCCACCACCTGAGCCAAAATTTCTACCCATTGTTTACACTCGCAGGTCTTCTACTAGCTCTTCTGCTCATCAGCCGCCCACATCTTCCAGCATGCCTAAGGTATGTCGCGATAACATTGTTTCTACTGATGGCACTAGAGTTTTACAGGATGACTCTGCTGTAGAGGACACTGAGGAGGACGATTTGGATGTTCCTATTGCGCTGAGGAAGCCACGACGTCAATGTGCCAAATACCCCACTTGTGGCACATGTCCCTTTGGATCATCTTTCAGACAAGTACAAGAAGTTTGTTGTAGGTCTTTCTGTGGTTACTATACCCCGAACATATATGGAGGCTTTACAAGACATCAAGTGCCGTCAGGCAATGGAAGAAGAAATGACGGCCTTAACATCTCGCGGGACATGGACTATTGTTCCGCCTCCACATGGTGCTTCGATTGTCAGCTGCAAGTGGATATTTTCCATTAAGCATAACACAGATGGGAGTGTGGATCGCTACAAGGCGAGGTTGGTGGCATGTGGCTTTACCCAGACATATGGGGTGGATTATCAAGGGACGTTTTCTCCAGTAGCGAGACACTCGACGCTTCGGATTTTACTAGTTGTTGCTGTCTCACGTGATTGGTCGTTATTTCAGCTTGATGTGAAGAATGCATTTCTCTAAGGAGATCTTTAGGAGAAAGTTTACATGCAGCAGCCACCTGGGTTTACTGCTGAGGGGGAGTCCCAGAAGGTATGCAGGCTACATAAGGCTATTTATGGACTAAAGCAAAGTCCTAGTCTCCTAGAGCTTGATATCAAAAGCTGTCAGAATTGATTGAGCAACAGGGATTTAAGAGGTCCACTGCGGACCACTATCTATTTGTTCAGAAGACACAGAGAGGTACGGTTGCCATTCTTGTCTATGTAGATGACATTATTGTGACAGGAGATGACGCTCACGGCATTCAGGTAGCCAAGAAATTCCTAGGTAAAGAGTTTGTGACCAAGGATCTTGGCACCCTTCGCTACTTCCTGGGGTTAGAGTTTGCCAGGAATCATCATGGTCTAGTGATGACCCAGAGAAAGTTTGTCATGGATCTCCTTTCTGAGACGGGTATGACTGGGTGCAAGCCAGCTACGACTCCTATGGATCCAAGTGTGAAATTGTATGATAACAATACTGAAGAAGTTGATAGCATGAGGTACAGAGAGCTTGTAGGGAAGCTTCTATATGTGATTATCACCAGGCCGGATATTATGTTTGCAGTAAGCAAGGTTAGCCAATTCATGGAGTGTCCCAGAAAGGCCCATATGGATGCTATCTATATGATCTTGAGATATCTGAAGAATTCACCTGGTTCAGGACTCATATTCAGTAGGAAAATGTCCTTGGAGGTAACAGCTTGTGCATACGCTGACTATGCAGGATGCCCCACGGACAGGAAGTCTACTTCAGGGTTTGCAGTTTTTGTTGGACACTCACTTGTCTCATGGAAAAGCAAAAAGCAGACTGTAGTTGCCAGATCAAGTGCAGAATCTGAAGACAGAGCCATGGCCCAAGGGAGCACAGAGATGATGTGGGTTAGATCGGTGTTGATGATCTTTCCATAGATGTTCCTCTTCCTATGCAGCTATTATGTGATAGTCAAGCCGCATTATTCATTGCAAATAATCATGCATTCCATGAACGAACGAAGCATATTGAGGTGGACTGCCATTATACTCGAGATCTGATACAGAAAGGACTCATATCTACATCTCATGTGTCTACAAGAGATCAAACAACATATATCTTCACCAAGGCTCTAGCACGATGTCCTTTACAGAAGTGTTGGTCCAAGCTGAGCATGATAGATATATATGCTCCAGCTTGAGGGGGAGTGTTAAGTTAAATATCGTGTTGTGTCTTTCTTATTTAATTCATGTTTTCTCATTGTACTTATCTTGTAATTAACCCAGGGCTATTCTCCTATATAAGAGAGCCCTCGGGAAAGTATAGTATATCGACTTCTTTTCTCCTATCAATCAATAATTATCTTTGAGATGTGCAGTTGCAAGACTTGGAACTCCGATCTTAAGGATGGGAACCCACATGCACAACCACTATATCATTTATGTGGACTTCGTTGATTTTAACAACTAAATCCAAGGGTGCCCGTCTTTACACCATCACACCATTTTTCCTTTAAAGACAATTAACATACAATAAAAACCATGCAAATAAAAAAGGAATTTATTATAAGCACATTCGGTCGTCGATACTATGTAGTAAATTAGTCAATCCACTTTCAATACAGGGAATGGGAATGGAAAATTATTGTACATGATACTTTATAAAAGAAGATTAAACAAAGGGCCACGATTCTCTCAATGTCCTAAGTAGTTTGAATATCTAAGTTACGGATTGTATGTTATGTCTGATATCTAAGCATTTCCTATTTGATGACATTGAAAATTTAAGGAAACAGAAAACTGATGGACAGAAAATGAGCTTATAAACCTTTTTGCACATTATTAGATGCATGAACTGTAAAATTTGATGTATCAGCTGTGGTGCAAGAAACTGCCAATGAATCAACTCAACTAATTCTTACATTTGCTTCAGCTGCAGGATTCACATTCCCAGAAGAAAATAATGCTCCACCAAGGACAATAATTTTTTTCACCTTCGACGAAAAAGATGAGTCCCTCCGTATTGCCTGGAAAGATGAACAAAAAAGACTAATGACTAGGACTCCTTTTTAAGATAGATATATCAACATAATATAGTGATAATGCAAATCTTTATTTAACCAATAAATTTAATAAGAAAAATCCTAGAACCGATTGACATACTCACCAAAGCTAAATTTGTCAGTGGTCCCAATGCAAGAATGGACACTTCACCTGGGTACTCAGTAACCTTTTCAACTAAAAATTCCGATGCACTTTTTTTGATTTTGTTTCCAACAGGAGGCGGTAAAAATATGTTTCCCAGTCCATCAGAGCCATGAATAAAGTCAGCAGATCGTGGTATCCCTCCCTGGTAAGGTGACAGCAAATTAAGGCAAAAAAAACTTCAATATATACACAATATTTCCTGGAAGTACAAAAATATACTAATTTTCCCACTAATCACAGAAAACCAAAAAACTGACTAGTATAACATTATAAAGAGGTAAATGCTACGGACCTTCAAAGGTTCACGGTTGCCCTCTGCAACAGGTACATCAGGACGGCCAACAATCTCACACTATCCTTTACAAATCGAGATAAGTTACTACAATAAAATATACAAGGCAATATCTAAATTAAAGATGCGAAAAATGACAAACAGAAAGAAAAAATAACAAATAAATGAAAGATGGATGAAGTCTGAGACCTTCCGTAATGAGAAATGGCACTAACCAAAAGTAATGCATTGTGAGTGGAAACTTCAGTATAAGCATTACCGAACACGGTTGTCAAGCCGAGAATATCCAGCTCAGGCGATTGGAAAGCCATCAAAATAGTCATGCTGTCATCTGTTAATAAATTATGTTGTAAACATTTTTAAGAACATCTGGCAAAATCAAAAAGCAAAAGGAAGGGATGTAAAGTGCAAAGGTTATTAAAATAACATAAAACTTGAAACAACAATAGAACTGTGAATAATAGCACTGCAAGTCAAGCATCCAGGCATGGTAATCAAAATAATTACTGGGATTAAATTGTATTCTTAATCATTTTTATCATCAAATTTTTGACAAAGGACAAAAAAATGATGTCCTTTGTACATTATGAGTAAATACAACTGTGATATCTCTTCAAAGATATCCAATTGATATCAAACGCTGACTGGAACAAAAACATTAGGAGGCAAAGACAAAACTTAACTGCTGCACGACTTACAAATCTTGAAAAATAATTTTCCTGCATCCTTCTATAAGAATGAAAAAATTCATCTTAGCCTTAATATATAACTGATCAAAGTCATGATTTTCATGGAGTCTCCCCTTAAAACTTGCTCCATCTGGACAGCTAAATATTTATCAAAGCCTTCGCAAAAGGACAAGTATAAAGTTAAGTTTTTGCCATCACAGCAAATAACCCACATACATGGATTATACTCTTTATGTAATAAAGTGCAAGAGACATCCTGTGCCATATGATTGCTCTTAATGCTAGCTCTCCTCATGCATTTTGAGAGACTGTTCAAGGATATTAAATATCAAATATACGCAAAATTTGCATCAAATCTACATAGATAAAAAGGTGTTTGTATTTAATTCACCTATTTCTGCACTGAAATTCACCTAAATAAAGAATTCATTGATCTCTCTCTAACTAAGTGGATATTAGATAACTAGTTGAGGAAATTGGTGCAGATACTGTCATATTTGCCCCGATGTTTAATAACAATCCAATTTTGTCCCAGGCTGAGGATCTCTATTCCTGGCCAGCCACAATGGAAAAAAAAGGCGCCCATGCCCTTATCAATTAGCCAGAACACGAGCAGGTGTCAGAACTATAGGAATGCTGATAAGAAAAACATGTCGTACTTTTGAAATTTGAAGATTCTAACATGCATTCTCTATAAGGTAGGGTTAAATACAACAACAACAAAGCCATTTCCCACATTAAGTAGAATCGGCTACATGGATTATTTGCCTCCATTCAGATCTATCTTGGGTCATTCTCGGGCTTAGATCAAAAAAGGTAAGGTTAAAATAATATTTATTCTTTTCATATCTTAGATCATAACTTCCTAAACCCTTCATATGGGATATTTGGATCTATTAACAAGTTTTCCCCAAAATATCCCATTGTAAATACAGATCAAACTACCCTGTAGTGCAGACAGCCACAAAAGAATTATATGGAGCATCGTCTCAAAGATTTTCAAATATTCCAAAGTCATACTACTAGGATTCAACCTCCCTCCCGCTAGTCACATGTATGGATTGGTGATTTGGAGTCAATGTAATAGGCATCAACATCCATCGAAACAAACTGTATAAAATATTTTAACTATAGAAACAGAGCAAAATTTTTGAAAAGATAGGAAACATGATATCACACCCGATTTGGAGTGTAAAACAATTAAAGTAGCAATACAAGATAGTTGTATTTTAGAAGTCACAAAACATGAGCTTTCTCTGAGAAGAAAAAAACTGGCTAAGCTAAAAGAAGCTTTTATCTAATATATTGATTAGAAGTCCAAATTCCAGAGTCACGTAATCACAGACATCAAATAAAGGTATTGGAAACCTTGATTTGAAAGGCAATTTTATTCAGACAATCAAAAGATACCTATTAACTTCTATTCTACTAGCAGCTTACTAGGAGTAGGTGGCGCAGGCACTTAAGTGCCACATAGACAATGTGATACGAGTGAAACAGGAAAAGGGGACATTATTGCACATCTGTTCCTTGCAATAATCTGATGCAAAATGAAATTCGGCGCGGCGCGGGAAATAGATTTGACGGTGGATTTTCGATGGTAGAAGAAATTAAGACTAAATGAGATCACACGCGATCTCTTTATTTAAAATTGCGACAACTTAAAAAACGTAAATAAAATTAGCGGCCACAATTTAAATAATTAGACGGCCCTACATGTCGAGTCCACGCTGCATCATAATCTTTGTCATCAGAGGATCAACCCCAGGATTCCCATTTAGCAGTTATTTCCATCACGGAGGACGTGAGAAAACAATAAAATACAAGGAGACCAAAAGCAATTTACAAGACGCCAATGCTTACAAACTTTTAATGAATATAAAAAAAATTAAAAACAAATGAATTTCGAAATAAAAGAAAGGCCTTCAGTCAAGTGTTTTGTTAGATATTATTTACCGAGAAAGTGTCCTCCAAAGAAATGCTGAAAGCTTCGGGAGAATCACAGCAAGAATCAAATATACATTGTCACTACTCATATATCTTTTTACATCAATCATATCCGAATCCGATAGCACCAGCAAGAAATACTTTATTTCACACTCAAAACAGAAATCAAATCTAAACTCATTCAGTCGCTCACTTAATTATATCCCACAGCCAACAAAGTGACTACAAAACACATGCTAACATCTACTTAGAAAAGTATCTCACCATGAAACACATCCTCAAGAATCTCAAAAAGGAACGATGGCGTGTGGATAATTACAGCTAAAACATAATTCATAAAAAATAGCATTAATTCGAAGATACATTCATCTCATTACCTTCCTATCAAAGTAAGTAAATAAATAAATCCAGTTGACTGCTGACTGAAAAACAATTAATATCATTGCCTGGAAATGTAAATCGATAATAGGAAATCAGAATCCGGACAAATAGAATCCAGAATTAAATAAAATTCTCGAAAGGACGAGAACATCCAAGACATTACATCACTCAAATAAAAACAGCAGCACAATCAACAAAAAGCAAACGAACGGAACCCACTTGAGGCTTCCAAAAGGAAAAGGAAGCAAATTTGAGATACCCAACAGAAACCCACAACGTAAAGAAGTGCAAAGCAACAGTAAGCCACAGCATCAATAAATAAGAATTAAAAAAAAGCACGGTAGCATATATACCGATCCCGGGATCCGTGTCGATGATGTCCTTCTCCTTCTCCTTGCAAACAGATCCCCCATCAGGAACCTCAACCTCCACTACTCTCCCGCCAAAATCACCCATTGCACAAATTGCCCACAAACCAAAACTTCAAATCGCAGATTAGGGTTCCGAATCTGGATGGCCAAGAGGTAAAAGAGGGAATCTTCCCCGGACGGGGAGGTAGCGCGAGGTGGAGAAGGCGGGGTTGTGTTATCCTATCCCCCTCTCCCTCCCCCCGTGGATGCCTACGCTACAACTAACACACGGGAAAAGAAGAGAGGGACAGGAGGAGCAGTGGGAGAGTCCTCCTCGGCCTTTGGTGTGCAATATATGGCGCAAACGCGAGGCGTTACGGGGCAGCGGAATCCACAGGTGGCGTGGCGTGATTGGTACGGACTCAAGTGCTTTTTGGAAGATTGCTAGGGGTGCGATTGGAAATCCCACGTGATCGGAAGGTTCCTTGTTGGGAGGTGGAGAAAGGTAGATACGGTTTTGGAATTTTGCCAAAAAGACCACCGAGGAGAGGGGAGACATCAAAAGCGACCCGACGTCGAATGGTCCCTTTGGGCCTCTTTGGTTGCTGGGTTGGAGTGGGTTGGGTTGGGCTGGGTTGGGGTGGGTGAATAGTAATCTGTGAGGAGGAAGTACCTTTGTGAATAGTAACTAGGGTTGGGCCAACCCTGCCCAACCCTGCAACCAAACAGGCCTGGAATTCTAGTTTGGGTCATAAGGAGGAATGGAATAAGGGGAATAAGCCCCCAACACGCTTCCCTGTGGTACGACTATTCCCCATTATTTCATCTTATTTCACTCTTATTTCTATCTTTATCCCACCTTACCTACCTTTATTTCACCTTATTCTCCTTATTCTTATCCTCCAGCCAAACGGAGAATAGACCCTTATTTCCCATCCTTATTCCTGCTTATTCTCCTACCGAACGGGCCCTAACTGTTTCCAGACATATCCCTATCTATCCATCCTCCTTTTTGTAACTTTTTCAGGGGATATAGAACCGGTGATTCATCTGAGAATTTTGACTGATACGAATATGTAGGGCTGGGCTGGGCCCTGAAGGGTCCAAGTCCGTCTAAGGTCTTTGGTCGGGCGTAGGCCCGTAATTCTTCCTGTTGTTCGGCCCAAGCCCAAGCCCGGCCCATTTTCTTTAGATCGAGCTTGGGCCAGGCCGGCCCAAGCCCCGAAAGGTTTGCAGGCCTGCAAAATATATCATCGACTCGTCATGACTAATTGCCATCAATTTACACAAAAAACGATCAATCCTTACCCACTTCAATAATTGTGACTACACCGATCATTTCTAGCCAAAAAATTCCCTTCTTTAAACTATTACTGCAAATGATAACTGAAATCAGACTCTCTAATTGATAATTCAAATATTCATTTGAAAACAATGGCGTTCTCTCTAACCAAAATCAAACTCTCTATTTGTAAAATAATAACATTCTAGTGCAAACAATGTCTAAAGTTCTAAAATTCATCACGTAGTTAAACTTCAGTAGCTATCAAAAAATAAAAAATAAATAAATTCTTCAATAATGATATACCTTAGGCTCTTAGCAACTAAGCTTGGAGCCGTAGGGCTGGGAGGCCGGAGCGGGGAGCCTCGTGTACGAGGCAGCGAGGGTAAGGGCTGGGCAAGACCGTAGGGCGGCAGCATCGGCAGGGGTGTGGGGCGTCGACGAGTCGGCACCGCCGCCTAGGGCTAGGGCGAGGTGAGAATGGGACTGTGGGAGGCTGGGAGGCAGGCAGTGGTGGGAGATCGTGCACGAGGCTGGGAGGCGGGAATGGAGGCTCGAGCGGTGGTAGGAGGCTGAGGCGTGAGACGGCGAGCCAGCACCGCCACTAGGGCTAGGGCGAGGTCTGAGTGGGAGGCTGGGCGTAAGGCTCGAGTGGTTGAGGGACTAGGGAGGTCGAGGCGACGAGGCGCGGGGGTTAGGGGCCAAGCCACCAAGCAGGTGCAGGAAGGCAGGGGGTGTTGTTGAGTAGGCGATCGCGCGGTGAAGGGAGGGTAAGGGGTATCACGGGTACATGGTGGGGGGAGGGACTTAGGGGTATCGTGGGTTGGGAGTTATGCAAAGTGGAATGCTATCCTGTCTAAGGCCTGCACTCTTTCTTGGGTCGGGTATCGGGCCTAATATCGGGCCATGCGGGGGGCCATGCATCGGGTCGAGCCTCGAGCCGGGTCAGGTTGAGCCAAGCAAAACCTGAGCCTGAACCCAATGTTTTTTTTTGGGCTGATATTTTAGGCCCAGGTCAGGCCCAATATTGTTTCGGCTGGGGCTGGGCCGGGCTTTTTGGGTTGGACTTCGGGATGGGCTGGGTCGGCCCAGTCCAATGCCCATCCCTATGAATCTATACACAAAAATAATGCATTTATAGATTTCGGTGGATGTTGATAATGATTTTAAAAATAATATGGATATTACACGCCTCCCCTTCCCCCAGCCTCGTGCCTCCCCTTCCACTGACCTCGCCCTCTCCCCCCGGTGCGTCCCCCTTCTGCATTGCACCTTTCCAAGTGCTTCCACCCAGTGTCGCCCCCAGCCCCCTGTGTCCCCTTCCCCGCGACCTCCCCCTTTCGTCCGGCACCTCCTCTTTCTGCCCAGTGCTTCTGATGAACCTCATATTCATCTACATTATTTCTTTTTTATCATCTCTATTGCTTAAGAAAATCAATAAAAATAACTAACAAATAACGCTAATTAATTACCTAGGTGTTGTGAATAAATACTTCTAATTATTGTATATTATATACCATATTATAATGATATATGTTATGTGTTTATTATTTATTAAAAATGTAATAAAAATTAGAATAATATTGTATATAATCATTTTAACATTATTTATAAAATAAAAATCCATAAAAAAGTAATTTAATATTTAACTTACTTGTAAAAATATTTTATGTACACAGATGTCTTTATTTCTGTTTGAGTACTACATAAAAGTTGTACGTCTCATCGAGATCTACAACTTTCATGTTTTCCATTTTTCTAATTCATTTTCTATTTTCTACCCTTTTTCATTTCTCTTAATTCCTATTAGGCCACGTGGTGCCATCTCAGCACACCTTGTGGACCCACGTCTTATGTGCCACCCGCCGTCTCCTAAGTCGTTGGATCCAACGGTTGAAAGCTCTTCGTCAACCTCCAGTCATGCCTCCAAGGGTCGCGTCCCTTCGTGCCCGTCCATCTTCGCTGATTTTTAGCAACCTCTTCATGTGACCTAACCGCCTCCTTCCATCGCCATTCTTTTTCCCCATCGTCAATCACCTTCGCCCAACATCCAAACCTCCTCGTCTCCCTCACGTGCTCCTCTGGTTGGCGATAGAAACCACTGCCCTCAACCGTGCAACCACCACACCTCCTTGCTCAAAATCCATTCTTCTACAATCGTCCCAGATCATCCACTATTCTTGGAGTTACTTCCAGTCGTCTCCTAAGCTTCTGTGATAGAGAAATTTGGTGAGATAGAGTTGTGATGGAGAATAAAATCCAACCAGATCCAAGGCTATACGCCTTGTTGTAGCCCCATAGCTGCTTAAGCTTCGAGCTGGTGACCGTTGGCCCGTCAAACGATGATCATAGTTTCAATAACTCCAATTCCCAGTTCTGTTCCACCTCCTAGTGCATCCTTGAACATCGTCTTCTTCCTCAGGTAATTTCCTTGTATCTTGCATTTCTTTGTGTGTTCTTGTTTCTCCATTTTAATCTCGTACTCATCCATATTCATTTTATAATCTCAACATCATATTATCATCTTTGTTATCTGATCATCTTCGCGTACATCTCATAATCCCTCTTCTGTTTCTCCATGAGCCGGACTACCTCATTTATTCTCTGACCTTGCAAAGATCAGAGACCTGCCTAGGGTTGTCTTCCATCACCCTCTAAAAGCCCTTCATTTCACCTCCTAGGCACCCCAATAGATTCATTGGTTATGCTTGCTTGCAACTAACCCCTGCAGGGCTTTAATGCTTGGAAATGTGTCGGAGAAAAGTTGCAGGTCTTCATCTCTAGTGATGCTCCACTGAACCACCATCCTAGACCTCTTTAGCATCTCCTCTGAGCACCAACAACTTCACTAGGTCCTTACGGAGGTCTCACTACCTTCAGAACTTGCAAAAGATCAAGGAGGAGGATTTGAAGCTTCGCCGGAGCACCATCAGCTAGCCACCACCTGCAGAGGAGGGGAGGAACTGGAGAAGTAGTAGCAGTTAAATCTAATCCTCTCGATCAGATCGAAAAATGGATATCATTCCCGAGCCAAGAACCGAAGCATCATTTCAGACCTAAGGGTTGGAGTATCCGAGCCTAGCATGAGCCGCCAATAGCTGAGACCTGACCCAAGCCACGCATCTGAACCTCCCTAGGTCACGTGTAGTGCGCACATGATAGTGGTGAAATTGCAGTCACGCCTGGAAAATATCAAAAATTATAGATAAGTCCCATTGTTTGGAAAAAATGCATCAATACCCGAGCGGGCTTCTGTATTTGTATTTTAGTCTATATGGACCATTTTGTAATAAAGTAATTCATGTTTTCTTGCATTTATGCCACTGACATTGTTTTGTTGATAACTTGCTAGTCATTTATCCATTTTTAATGAAATTAGTTTCGTTGGAAAGCAAATTTTGTGCCCTCTAATTTAGTGCATTTAAATCTCTGATTTGATCATTTTTTAATGCGTTAAATTTTAGGGTAAGTATTTTGTCTATTCAATCTTAATTTTTATTCAAAATTAAATTAGGCTTAGGTTGATTTGATCTCTTCTTAGCATCGATTTATCATTAATTAATTAATTAACTAGTTTCACAAGCATTTATTTTGTTAAGACTGGAGCATATTGTGTATTGTATGTTCTTGTGAGTGCATTGAATCATTGTTTGTCATATAATATAATTGCATAAAAATGTTTTAAAAAATGCATCTTCTTTGTGTTTATTTACATTTTGGTTGACCTAGGACCTATAAATGGTTAAACTAAACAATTAGCTCCTAAATTCAATTTAATTGCTCGCGTCCATGTGGTCGACCATGGACTTGCCTAGGTATAAATTAAATGTGATAACTTTTCACGGAGATCTTCTCTCGGTTTGTCGATCGGCCCATGCTATAAGGAGAGCACATTATTTTAGTCGATTGATGATTGATCAGATGGCGTTGTTGTCGGAGATATGTCACATTTTTTATTTTATTTTAAGTTGATTATTTATTTTTAGTGATTTATATAGTTGTTAAAGTTAATATTTTGTAGTGTTTTTTATTACTTCTTATATTGATTTCCTCTGTAATTTATAGTTATTTGATTTGCTAGATTTCTTCTGAGAATATTTTTGACACATTTATTATTTTGTGGTAGGGATCGTGGAGCCAATGAAGCTCAGAGGACCACAAAGGCGAGGATCTTGAAGCTTCGCTGAAGAGACCATAAAATGTTTTTATTCAGAGAAAATTTAGTTTAATTGAATAACATTTGTGATGTACTTTTTTATGTAGTTTTTTTGTAAATCGTTTTATAATTTGTAATTAATTGCCCAATTTACAGTGATTCTCGATTGAGTTCTCGTGTATGCAAAAAAGATCTCTATTATTTTTTATTAATTGTATGGTTGTGTCGAGAGTGATTCTTGACTTAAGCGGCGAACTAGGTCAAGGCACTATGCCTCAAATAGAAATGTCTTAGGCCTTTTTTCTTGATCTATCGCGTAACTTAGGACACACAATTATTGTCTCATAAGATTCACAAAAATCTTAGGAGATTCATTTGAGACTCACTTCAGCTACATTCTACTTAGTCAAAATAATTGAACTTCTTCCTCGCTAATAGAACTCATGCTAGGTGTGGCTTTTCTCGACTTGCATCATTTAGAATAATATTTAAATATTCAGTCTTGCATCCACATGGAGAGTGGTGGGAATCACTGTAAGTATTCCTAAATGCATTCATCATTGATTTCCGACTGCATTCTGTTTCCATCTTCTCCCTCGATTTTTACAACCTAGGAATAAAGGGAAAAAGGATTGTACGTTAGGCGATTATCGTGTGGTAACCTAATTTAAAGTGATAACCAGCAAATAAAATTGGGACTTAATTAATGCAAGTTGACTTAAATAATTTGGAATAAAATTCACCTTGTATTACAGACTGTAAAACCCTCATTGTATGCAGGTACTTACCCCCAGACAAAGTGGGTGAGGATTGATCCCTAAGGTTAGAGCTCAAAATCCTAGACTTCCACCCTAAATCTCTAGGTCTGATTTTTATGGATTTTGGAAGCTACAAGTGGTTTCCTCTGATATTAGAAATACATTTTGGTTGCATGCGCTTATAAGTTCCTTTTGGGGTGTGATATTGAACCTGACGGCCCAGGAAGATCACTCCATTGATTGAGGGCTTATAGGACTTCAACTGGATGTAGTAGGAGACTCCCTATGTGCTTGAATAAGATTGCTTGAATCACTGATTAAAATTACCAAGATAAAAATAAGTCGAATGTCTTACGGCTTTCACGCGTTGAGTTGGTGAATCTTTTCAAAGGGGTTTGTTTGCATTGTATTGTGTGAGTTGATTCTGCACATTTATGTGCACCATAGTACTAGCATCTTTTAAATCGAGCATGCTCATTTTTCATAACCTCCTTGAAATCGAAGATGGATAATGGGTTTGGACTTCACGAACCTTCCCTTGAACTGTCCAAGTATCACGTATTTCGATGTCTAACCACTCTCTTCTCCCGAACCTTCCTGGATCTGAAATAACATGTGATTCAATTCGGTGTATAATTATTCATTCTTAGGGAGCAGTTACATCCCAACCAATCCCTTTCTTCCTTCTCTTCTCACCGAGGAAGACCACTGCCTTGGTGAGATTGATTCGATTTCAATGTCTTCATCAAGATCTCACTCCAATCCTCTTTTTGATGAAGGTTTAGAAGATTTATTCACGATACCTCCCAAGATACAGAATGTAGAGGAGGAAGAGCGTGAAGATTCAATGCAAATGGTACTGGCTAGGCTAGTAGCCTCTGAGCATAATGCAGCATTATTGAGAGTGTAGATTGGCCAGTTGAATATGGAATTAGATGCACTCATTGATGCAGCTTATAACCCTAGATAATACCAAATGAACAATTGGTTGAGTTTAGTTGAACCTGAAGTAGAATACGAGTCGAAGCTGTAGTTTTTGAGTTTGTTGCTTCACGTTCAAGGGAATGCACACGAGGGACCATATGCATTCCTTAGGGACTTTGAGTTGGTATGCACTAACCTTAGACATCCTAGGGTTAGCCAAGACTACATTAGGCTCAAAGTCCTTCCTTTTGCCTTGAAAGATAAGGCATATTATTGGATGAAGAACCCGGGGGTAGTTGTAACTACCTATGTTCAGTTCAAGGATCTCTTATTGAAGAAGTTCTACCCTTGAGTAGAATTAACTTGATGCGCTCACGCATCACGAGTTTCTCCCAACTTCCCAATGAAGCATTATGTGATACATGGGAGAGATTCAAAGACATCTTATAGAAGTGTCCTTGTCACGATTTAGAGCTATCTGTTCAGGTTCAGTCGGTATATTGCAGTCTCAACCTTGAGATGCAGGGTTTGGTTAGTGCTGCTTGTGGAGGTAGCTACTCTTCACGTGGTGCGAACACCATCTGGAAGGTGTTTGAGAGAATGGCCAAGACGAGCCAAGCACAGACTGCGAGCAGAGCTCATATAGATACCCCCTTACCACTCTATCCTAGAGGGGGAGCAAGGCCTACAATTGATCCTTCTGACATGGGTATCCTAGCAGACAAATTAGCAGTTGTAGAGAGGATCGATAGGAGGATATGAGTTGGACATCACCATATCCAAACTGTCGAAGTAGATGACAGAGCTTTCTGAGAAGGTATCCAAGATTAGGATACCTGTTGTGACTGCATCTGCTTCTCAATTATATCGTGTTCACAATACTCAGGAGCAGTCGATGTCAAGACCACCCCATCATTGGGTAGAGGACTAGACTCTTACCCATTCTTATCAGCAGTAACCACTATCTACGGAGACAGTTTCCAAGGAGCCTTCCCAGGTGTGGGAGGTAAATGATGTGCGGTATACACATGACCCTACTAGGCAAGGGAGTTCAGGAGACCGTTTTCTTACCGGCAACCCCTGACTTTTTACAACACATCATTTACTCCTACATCCCTTCTAGCACCACAGAGATCTTGAATCTATCCTTCCCAAGCACTGAGAAAGCAACGACCGTACCAGGACAAACAAGGCCCACATGTGCAGCATCAGTCCCAGCAGCAGTAGTACCAAGGACTTCAAGGCTAGTCTTCACATTCTTCTTTCCTTTCTTCACAACAACAACCATCATCATCCAGTCCCACTGATTTCCAGCAGTAGATTCTCAATGTGTCACATTCCTACAGGAACGAGATACAGGATTTGCGGGTTGACCTCAACTGCTTATCACGTGTGCACGATGAGCAGAGCGCCCCTTCTACATTCATTCTCGCCCATGTTCAGGCTAACCCCAACAGCCTGAACAAGATTCAACAGCAGACATCTGATTAGGTATACTACTAAGATCCTCACAAAACCGAGCATAAGATCCTTCTTTTTAATTGTATTAGTCACATATTACTTAGGATCAGAAGGATTGTGATCGTACCTGATATGTCAAGGGATGTGGAGAGGACTTTTGAAGCTCACCCTAAGGAGTTTTTAGAGGACGATGAGGCTAGGCATCGCCAGAACATCTTCATCATGAGTTGAAGAAATCTGCGAGAGGGAATAGGAGGAGTGCGAGAGCATCACTACAACACAGAGAATATTCAGTCTACAGAGGACCTTATGACTTTGGTTGAGGAGAATGTACCTTTAGCAGACATTCCCCACTCTGTAGTAGACAATTGTATTTCAAATTTCAAATTATTTGTAGAAGATTCAGTTATAAAGAACTCTATTTTTAGGAATAAAGATCATGTTTCTTTTTATAATTCAGATTATTCGCATTCTATTGCTTGTTCAATCCCTTTCCCTGAGCTCTAATGGTAGGAAATCGTAATATCAAAAAGATTCAAAAAAGATTATCCTGAAATGGCATGGTTTTGTAAGGACAACATTATGATGAAAGTGCCATTTGACGAGTATGTGGTGAATCATCCTACTTTCTAAAAGTACTTGAAGATCCATTGTGCACTGAGCATGGTTAGTAAGAAGAGAGATTTAGGCTTGCATTATGTGGTGAGTCATATTGATGACATAGCATTTACATGCACTCTTCTCGATAATGGTTCTTTAATCAACTTAATTCCTTTTGCCTTATATAAGAAGTTGGAGTTGAGTCCACTTAGAAAATCCAGAGCATTACTCCAATTTACGGATAAATCTATGAAGACAGAAAAGGGAGAGGTCAAGGATGTTATCATTTTGATCAAGGGACAAGATTACAAAAAGTGAACTTCACTGTCCTTGAGATGGATATCCCCAATCACTGGAGAGAATCACAGATCATCCTTGAGCGACCTTTCCTTAGGACCGTTGGAGCTTCATTTGATTTCAAACATGGATGATGAAGTTCCGTTCTCCATGCGGAGAAGTGGAACTTAAAATGAAGCAGACAAAATGACAACGACCAGACTTGGAATCAAGTACAGATTTCTCTTCTTCTTCTTCATAAGCAGATTACATATTGGTTAACACAGTTAGGGTATGGAAACCAAACCCCACAGAATTGAGTGAGACCTTCTCATATGGAGAGGATAGTGTGCATGATGCAGTTTGTAAGGTGTTGCCAAATTTTTGACATGTGGATCATATATCTATTCCTTTGATGACTCAGAGATCTCTTTAGATCTATTTGTTCCTATATCTAAGGAACAATCAAAGGAGTTATATTTAGAGTCTGATGTGGCTTTGGCTGAACTACAACATTTCTTTGGCGATCTAACTCCTTGTTCAGTACAGTTGGTGGCCAGCACTATAGAGTTAGCACGACCTTCATGTAGCACAAAACCAGATTCAGCAACAGTTCAACTAGATTTTCTTGATGATAACTCATTGCCAGAGTTAAAGCTGCTACCTCCTACACTCAAGTATTCCTTCCTTGCGGGACCTAAGAATAGATTCCCTACTATCATTAGTTCTAAGTTTATTGTAGAACATGAGTCTAGATTGTTAAAAGTGTTAGATAAGAACCGCAAGGCCATAGGATAGACAATGTGAGACTTAGTGGGTATTAACCATACTCCTTGCTCACACCATATTTATGTTGAGGAAAATGCTAGGCCTTCTCGTGAATTTCATAGGAGACTTAATCCAAATCTTCGAGAAGTAGTTAAAAAAGAAATTGAGAAATGGTGTGGAGAAGGATTCATATACCTTATCTCTAACACCAAGTGGGTGCCCCGCCAACATGTTGTCCCAAAGAAGTCAGGAATTCAGATGGTCGCCAGCGAGGAGGGAGTTGAGATTGCAACATGAGTACCCACGTCGTGGCACTTTGTGTCGATTACAGACGTCTGAATGCCGCAACCTAGAAAATCACATCCCCCTTCCTTTTATTGATCATATTCTTGAGAAATTTGTGGGAAAGGAGTTTTATATTTTCTTGATGGGTACTCTAGCTACAATCAAGTAGCCATAGCCCCTGAAGATCAAGAAAAGACCATTTTCACTTGTCCTTTCAGAACGTACACGTTCAGACGCATGCCTTTTGGGCTCTACAATGCCCCAAATACTTTTCAGTAGTGCATGATCGTTGAATTTACCGAAATGGTGGGGGATTTCCTGGAGATCTACATGGATGATTTCTCGATCCAAGGTGATTCATTAGACCGAGTTCTTCAAAGGTGCAGGCAGGTCAATCTGGTACTCTCCTAGGAAAAGATTCATTTCATGGTTAAGGAGGATATCGTGTTGGGGCATGTCATCTCCAAAAAAGGCATGGAGGTTGACCGTGCAAGGTGGACGTGATCAAGAAACTTGATCCACCAGCCAACATCAAGTTGGTGAGATCTTTTTATAAGGCATGTTGGATTTTTATAGAAGATTGATTCAAGATTTTTCTAAGATTACCCGACCACTAACTGATCTCTTAGGGGAAGACACTGAGTTCATTGTAGATCATAAGTGTCTAGAGACCTTTGAGCACTTAAAGAGAAATATTTGTGACTCGCCTATTCTGCAGGCTCCTAATTGGTCTCTTCCCTTTGAGATCATGACCCATGCATCAGATTTTGCTATAAGAGCCATATTGGGGCAGAGGCGAGATAAGATTCGATTCGCCATTCACTATGTAAGCAAAGTTTTAGACCCTGCTAAGAAAAACCACACAATGACCGAAAAGGAAATGCTCACAGTATTATGGGCACTTGAGAAATGTAGGTCGTATATTTTGGGATCAAAAGTGACAGTTTACACATATCATTAAGCCATTACGTATCTCATAGAAAAGAAGGATGCGAAGGCACGTCTTCTTAGGTGGATATTGTTTCTACATGAGTCTGATTTGGAGATTAAAGATAAACCTGGGGTTGCAAATGTAGTGGTTGATCATATGTCAAGATTAGATATGAAGGATTCTCCTGATATATAACCTATCAGAGAAACCTTCCCATATGAGTTGATCTGTGTTATCAACTCACTTCCATGGTATGACAATATGGTGAACTATCTTATCTCCAAGCAAGTTCCTCAGGGTTGGACAAGGAGCAGTATTGACCGACTGAAGTCAGATTCAAGGAAATACCATTGGGAGGATCCCTTCCTTTTTCTTCGAAGGATCGAATTATGTCTAGAGAAGGTGTATTCCTCAGAAGGAATACCAGAGTGTCCTCATACACTGTCATTCTCTTGTGGTTGGAGAACACCATTCAGGAAAAATAACCGCTCACAAAGGTACTTCAATGTGAACTCTTTTGGTTGACCTTATTTAGAGATGCCACTGATTTTGTACGGGAGTGCCCAGTTTGTCAAAGAATAAGAGGGATAATTGGCTATAGAGATGAGATGCCTATACAACATGTGATTTTCTGTTATGTTTCTAATGCACGGGGAATATATTTCATGGGTCCCTTTCCCAAGAGTCATGGATTTGATTACATCTTGTTAGTAGTGGACTACCTTTCGAGATGGGTGGAGGATATTCCAACCCGAGCCGCAGACAATAGGACTATCTGTAAGTTTATAAAGGATCATATTATTTCAATGTTCGGGATCCCAAAAGTGTAGATATCTGATGAAGGTAGGCATTTTGTGAACAAAGAGATGAAATCATTAACTAAGGACTATCAGTTTGAACATTGAATAACTAGTCCTTGCCACCTGTAGGACATGCGAGCCCACGTCGAGCCATTATGCAATAAATGTTATTGTTAATGTCATTCCTTAATCTGTAATGAAGAACAACTAATTTCCATAATAGGTCCCTTAGTACAATTAGGGCTATGTACCATGACCATCTTAATGATCATACAACTGTTGATTCAATTATTGAATCATAGAGGCTGGTACTTGGATGAATATCTAAAGAGTTAGATTGAGGACTCATCAAGCACCGTCAAATGATTGTTAAGAGACGATCTCCATCCTGAGTAGGAGATGGCAATCCTTTCTCATTTGGCTGATATCTGACTGACCTCTTGATGCAGGTCCTCTGTATGGGAACAAATATTGGGAGGTGTCATATTAGTTAGGTCAGAGAGTTGAATTAACGATATTGAGATAACCAAAAACCTATGTCGTATGCTGTCACGATATAGGCATGCATCATTTGACTGAAGACAGATGTGTCACTATATGTTTGAGTATGTACATTTGGCAAACCAATAGGTTGATGACCTAAACAAGGTCTATACACCGACACGCTGGTGTGCATGCAAGGGCATATGAGTAATACGATCTCTCAAAGGGATCATACAAGTTCATTGCTGAACCGAAAGACATGAGCTCACTCATGAGATATTGGGAGGAATCAAATTCCGCGCGTGGTCATCTCGCTTTGGAAGTTTGACTGAATTTATAAGGTTTGATATATGATTTTAGAAAATATATGATCAACACCTTGGTATGTGTTGAGCCAAAAATCCTACTGTTCCGGACCAGGTAAAAATATCACACTCGGGTCATTGCGACCCGGATCGATAAGAATCTCGGCTCAATCAAGAAAATTGAGTGCAGACCACCAAAATAGGATAAAAATCAAAGAAATACGATAGCGGTCCTGGCTATTGGATTAGCCTGGTATAACAACCAGGGTCGGACTCAGGGAGCACGTGATGGCCTTGCGGCCTACGAAGTAGTCTAAAAAAATAAAATAAAATAAAGGTATTTTTGGTGGATTTTTAATCTTTTTATATTTTTTTGGATTTTTAATTAATAAGGAAAATAAAGAGAACAATAAAACAACCAAACACAAACAATTATTTACCTACCCAAAGTCATCCAAAAATTCAAATAAAAATATTTTTATGTTTTTTTTATCTTTTTTACTGTTTTTGGGTAGGTTTTGGTATTTTTCTGATTTTTATTGAATTTTATAAAAATCAAACAAGGCAGAAAAACAAGGGTACTGTCCAGTCAGGTGTCAAGGGCCAATTTAAAATTCAAAATGGCCCTATTAACACCTGAAGTAATTTTCCTCTATAATAGAAAACACAAGGAAAATTTAGGCACCAGAATTATTATTTTTGGGGTTTTCAATTAATTATTAGAATTTTTATAGGGTTTTTAGAGTTTTTCAATTTTTATAAGTTTTATAAATCCAAACATTACCAAAATTGGTCAGAAAATCAAACAAGGCAAAACAAACACTATCTAATATTTTTGTAATTTTTAGAGGTGTTTTAATATTTTTTGTGATTTTTAAAGTTAGACAGTAAAGAAAAATGTGTTTTTGAATTTTTAAAAATAACAAAAATAATAAAAAATGTCTCCAAAAATTCAAGAAAATTTTACACTATGGCAGGAGCCATGTGTTCAATTTTCATCAATTTTGGAGTTGATTTGATATTTTATTAAAAATGAAAATCAAGCCATAGTGCACAGGGACCTAACTGCAAATAAAATAAATCCCTGGGCCCCTTGGATAACAAGCTTGGAAAATATGGGGCTAGAAATGCAAAATGTCCCCTGGCCCACGCACGATACACGCGACTCAGGCCTGGGGGGACCAATGTGTCATTCCTATTTATAAAAATATAAACCGTAACAAGCCAAAAATGCAGGGTAAAAACTGCAAATATACCAAATCTCACGTGTCGAGGCACATGTCCACAACACAAAGGGGTATAAATGAGAATCAAATAAACAGGAGGGTCCTCTATGCAATATTTACAAAAATAAAAGAACTATAAAACGTATTTACAGTACTAACTAGTAAATGCAAGAACTAGAGGGGCCTAAGAGCAATTACCCCTTTATTAAATATCGAGGGCCAGATGCGTGCCGCGTGGAGATCGGACGGTGGAGAAGGGGCGCGCCTCAACACAGGGTCCTCGGTCCTGATCGAACGGATGGGGCCTCGCCACGTGGAAGATCGGGCGGCTGGGAGGCAACGTGGGAAGCCCTCAGTGATCGGACGGTCACGATCACTCCTCCAAGGATCAAGCAGTAATGGCTGCTCCTGGCGTGGATGGCTACGATGCAAACTAGAGCTGAAGGACGATCGGACGATTGCGGAGGGTCCTCGATGAACTGGACACCGGCGAGGTTCGTCGGACTCGTGTGGGTGCTGGAGGCCTCCTCGCGGGCTGCTGAAGATCCGAGAAGCTCCGCCTTGGCCTCCCACGTCGACTGGTGCCCTCCGATGGTGGCGCGGAGCCCTGGAGAGGTCCGGCGGCACTGGAGGAGGTCGAGCTGCTGCACCTGGATGTCGAAGCCCTCAGATGGGCTCCTTTGGACCTGCAAAGATGTGCAACAAGCTCCTAGGTCGAGGGCAAAGTGCCTCGACCCGGTTAGGAGTAGTGAAGGTGGTCTGTGCGTCGGGGCGGAGGGGTTCCGGCGAGGCGACGATGAAGGAGCCCGATACCCAGTTCCCTTGCGAACTGGGGTGAATGAGTGGGCGGAGAAGATGCGCGAAGAGAAAGTGATCGTGATGGGCGACTCCGATGGTCGGAACGAAGGCGAGGATGGTCGGAATCAAAGCGGAATGACGACGGAGTGATTTGGGCGAGATGCAAAATTAAAGAACTATAGAGGGAAAGAGAGCTACCTACTGGATGGATTCGACTGTGGAGGAGCAGGGGGTGCTCCAGGTCCTTGCCTCGAGGACCGTCGGTGTCCGAGGCTCGAGCGTCACCTCCAGGCGGCGCACGGCGACGCAACGTCGCCAGATCGATGGTCCTCCACTCCTTCCTCGCTGCAACAAGGCCTGAAGCGAGCTGTCACTCTCGCAAAGGCGATGGAGGTCCTAGGGTGGCGTGAAATGATCCAAAGTTGAGTGAAATCGGAGGCGGAGCTGGGACTTTATACGGCAAAGGGTCCTGCTAAATCAGGTCGGGCAGGGCACGGCGAGGCGCGGATCCCGATGCAATCAACCAGGCGAGAATCTCGGATGTACGAGGAAGAAGTGGCGCCCAGAAAGATCAGATTTGGTGATCGGGTCGTGACACAGTAAATCGGCGAAATCGGGTCGGGCGTCACTGACCCGTGGGAAGTGGTCCAGGGGGGGGGGGGTGTTGACCGGGGGGTCAACGTCCCCCGTGGACTAATGGGGACAGGCCACGTGGAAATAATTTAGAAATTCATTTAAAAATAACAAATGGTAGAATTAAAGAAAACTTAAAACTTGAAAAATATTTATTTTAATTTTTTCTATTTTTTGTTATTTTTAATTAATTTTTCGAAATAAAATAGGGTATGTACACTATAGAGCTATACATAGGTATATTTACAATATTGATTTTTGATTTTTGATTTTTGATTTTTAATTTGTTATTTTTATACATTTTTATTCCCATTTTATATTTTATTTATAGCATAGAATTAGGAATAAAAAGGTATTTTTATTTTATTTTTATTATTTATATACAAGGGTAAAATAAATATATATGTACAATTATATACATGGTATATGTACAATGTTCTTTTTGATTTTTAATTTTGTTCTTTTTATTTTATTTTTGTTTTCATGGTTTTTATTTTATTTATTCATAACATAAAATATAGAATATATACAAATTTTTAGGGATTTTAATTTATTTATTTACATGGTTAAATAAATATAGAGGTGGTTGTATGTACATGATGAATATGCACAAGGAAGGCTATTTTTATTTTCTTTTTAATTTTTCTCTTTTTATTTTGATTTTGTATTTACAAATATATACAAGTATTTACAAGCCCATATTATTCTATTTTTGGAGGAAAATATTTTTATTTTATTTACAAGTATATTTACACACATGAGCTCCCTATCTCTCTACTTGGGCTTTTATGCGGTCAGGCCCATGCTGAGCCCTCCCTTGGGATTAGGTTGCTCAATATTTATTCTAAATATTTCTCTCTTTTTCTTTTTAATCTTTATTCTTTTATTTTTGCCCAAAAACATGCTAATTATTAGTTTTTACACTATGCATGCCTTTTGCTAATTATTTGTATTTACAAACATATACATGCATTTGCAAAGGTTTTTGTAGCTAAAATATAAGAATAAAGAGTGATGAATGAGTATTCATCACCCCCCTATACTTAACTTTGCTAGTCCCTTAGCAAACACTTATTTGAAAAAGAAGTGCAAAAGAGAAAGAAAAAGAAAAAGAGGAGAATGTACATGGATCAAGGTTGAATATTAAACTTGCCTTCATTAAATTGAATTATGGAGCTCGATCAGATCTTTGGATTATTAATGTGTCGGAACCTTATTTGGACTTAAGCTTAAAACTCAACAGCCTCTAAGTTCCACTAATCTATAATCAAGACTCCTCAACAATCCAGATCAGAACAAATCATCAAACACAAACCCTGAAGACCATGAATCTTTCCTTGTACTGTGAATGTGAGGTATAAGCTCTCCACCTCAGAAATGGCAACTTGACAACCCTCCCCAACAAGGTAACTCTATGACCCCAATCTGGCCACTCTTTCCTCGAGGAGCGGGGTATTCCCTTCTAAGTTCAAGTTCAACCGGCTCAAGAAGAGGGGGAAGAAGAGAATGGACCATGGCCAGTGTAGCCATGTAGCCTTGGGAGCTCGACCAGTGTAGCCAAGTCTCCCTGCTGCAAGCTACATAAGGTGGGACATGAATCTCAAGCTTGGCTTATTTGCACTATATACATACTCTGGTGGGATTATCATTTTCTATCAGACCCACCACTTTTTTGGAGTTATTCTCTTTTTGCATTTTTTTCAAGTGCATCTATACAACATATACATGTGCAGCATATATACAAGGAGTTTTTCCTCTTGAGCCAGTAGACTATCCCTCTTTTGAAGCTTTATTGCAACCCACAAGTCCTGTCATTAGACCTCATGGCAACCAGACCAAGTTGAGATGCACTTCCTTCACTAAAAGAAGAAGAGAGGTTCCGCCTAGAAGTACTACCTCATATGCTACCCCAAGTCAAGGAAGACTGCCTCCTCACCACCTCATCCGTAGAGAGCTCGGTGCAAAGTGCTGGTGTCCAAGTAAAGCCATTGTCCCTATGAGTCATGTGTTGTTGTTAAGTGCTCTACTTAGGCTCATTGAGATGACATGTGGTCATAGCCTAGTGGACTCAAAGAATTAAGTCACCATGGACCTGAAAAGTCTAAACCCTAAGCCCTATAAGGTTCCTCTTAGAAATTAGGTGGATTAAGATCTAAATCAAGCTCCATTTCCCAATTTAATTCCATGCTAGTTTAAATGTCAAGTATAATATGGGAAAAACTATATACATATATACAAAGATGCTATTACACAATATTAGCACAAATACAAAATTTTTGAAAAATGTTTTGAAATCATGGATGAATGAATGCATGAAGTGCAAGTTTTGCAAAAGTATTTACACAAATTTACACAAGATTTTTGCAAACTTTTGATTTTCAAAACATTTTGGAAAAATTTTGTACTATATACATAATTTTGATAAGAAAATATTTACACAAACTTTACACAAAGAGTTTTTGAAAACATTTTTACAAAATTAATTGTACACTAGCTATGTATGTGTAAATTAAAGAATGCTTATTTACAGGGAAAATTTTTTAATTTTTGTGAATTTTTAAGGCTTTTAGCCATTTTTATTTATTAACACACTCATACTTTAGAGTTATGGCTAAAGTATATATGAAATATATACACACACCCCATACTTAGCTCGAACGATGTCCTCAGAGTCAAGAGCGATGAAGAAGACATAACTCGTGTTATGTATAGGGAAGTGAAAAGGAAGGCTATATACAAAGACGAATGAATGAATGAATAGAAGATCAAGAGAGTCTCGGCTTTTCCCCCTATACTTAGGATCAAATAATCCTAAGTATAGCAGGCTGTACACAAAGGGAAAACCGAGCGGTGAATGTACAAGGTCTACCCCCCTATACTTAGGGTAAAATATCCCTAAGTATAGGCAGCAAAAACAGGGGTACAAAGAAACAAAAGAAATACCCAAAGGTCCTACATCCCCCCTATACTTAGGGTAAAGTACACCCTAAGTATAGCACAATCAAAGATGTCAAACGGGATGTGGGACTAAATAATGTGATGATATGGGCATCTGGATCTATACAGGTCGTAAGAACAGTGATAATCAGGCGTGAGATGCAATAGACGTGAGTCAAGAGACCACATCTCACGCAAAATGAATCGGGGCAACATCAACGACTCGCGGCTCATGATCTAGAAATGGCTTGAGCCGCTGGCCGTTCACTCGAAAGGTACTCTCAGAAGACAACTCGGATATGTCAATGCTACCGTTGTCGTGTACCTTTCGCACAAGATAGGGGCCCTTCCATTTGCTCTGTAGCTTCCCTAGAAATAAACGAAGCCTCGCATCAAACAGCCATACTCTCTGTCCAGGCTCAAAATGTTTGTGGCTGATGTGAGAATCATACCACTCCTTCACTCTCTCCTTGTACTGTAGGCTGTTTGAGAAGGCGGTATCTCTAAGCTCCTCCAAGGCTGTTAACTCTGCCCTCCTCTGGTCTCCTACACTATCTGGATCAACAAGTATCAAAGTGACTGCCCAAAGTGACCTGTGTCTCCTACACTATCTGGATCAACAAGTATCTCAGCTCAACAGGTAAATGGCACGGCTTGCCATATACAAGGCGAAAGGGAGATGTGCCCAATGGTATCTTGAAAGACGTCCTATATGCCCACAATATCGAGTCCAAAAGCTGTGACCAATCCTTTCGGTCAGGGCGGACGACTTTCTGCAAAATAGTCTTGATCTCCCTTTTCGACACCTCGGCTAGACCATTCGTCTGTGGATGGTATGGAGTGGCAACTCGATGGTCTATGCCGAACTCGCTAGCAAGGGCCTTCACTTAGTCGTTGATGAAATGAGACCCCCATCTGAAATCAATACTCGAGGTACCCCGAACCGTGTGATGATGTGCTTCCTCAAAAATCTACAAACTGTCCTCGCATCAGCGGTTCGGGCGGGGATGGCCTCAACCCAACGACTAACATAATCTACGACCAACAAAATGTACTCAAATCCCTGAGTCTTAGGGAATGGACCCATGAAATCGATGCCCCATGCATCAAAAACCTCACAGAAGTGAATGGGTTGCATCGGCATCATGTCACGCTGTCCACAAGTGCCTATCCTCTGACAGTCACTACACCTCTTCACGAACTCATAAGAGTCCTTGAAGAGGGTAGGCCACCACAAGCCGGATTGGAGCACTTTCTGTGCCGTTCTCCTCCCAGAGTGATGTCCTCCTGCCTCAAGCTTGTGGCAGTAATTGAGGAAGCTATGGTGCTCCTCCTGAGGAATGCACCTACGCCAGACGCTATCCCCTCCTTCGTGGTAAAGGATGGGATCCTCCCAGTGGTAGGACTTTGCCTTCGCAAGGAAGCTCTCAAGCCTCTGCCTGTGCCAACCTTGTGGGACTTTCTTAGCAACAAGAAAGTTCACAATATCGGTATACCACGGGAGAGAGGCGATAGCAAGGATCACCTCATCTGGGAAGGTCTCACAAATGGGATCAATCTGCTCAGACTCCTCGGGCTGCTCTAATCGGGAGAGATGATCCGCCACCACATTCTTGACTCTAGGCTTATCCTTGATCTCAATATCGAACTCCTAGAGTAGAAGGATCCATCTAGTCAGTCTGGCCTTGGCATCCTTCTTTTCCATGAGGTACCGGATGGCGGTATGATCAGTATACAAGGTCACTCTAGATCTAATAATGTACGATCTGAACTTATCTAGGGCAAACACTACAGCTAGCATCTCCTTCTCTGTGACTGTGTAATTCCGCTGCACGGAATCCAATGTGCGGCTAGCGTAGTGGATAGCAAACGGGACTCCATCCCTCCTCTGTCCCAGCACGGCCCTCACGGCAAAATCGGAGGCATCCATCATGATCTCGAATGGGAGAGACCAATCAGGCGGCTGAAGAACAGGAGCCTCTATAACACACTGCTTGAGAGTATCAAAGGACAAAAGACACTTGTCATCGACAAGGAACTCGGTGTCTTTCGTCAGCAGGTCAGTCAACGGTCGGGCAATCTTGCTGAAATCATGAATGAATCGTCGGTAGAAACCGACGTGCCCCAAGAATGACCGTAACTGCCGCAAATTGCGACGGTAGAAACCGACGGCCAAGGTTGATGTCATTAGAAATCATGAATGAATCGTCTAATGACATCAACCTTGGCCGTATCAACCTCCATGCCCCTATTGGAGATGATGTGGCCAAGCACCGTCCCTTGAGTCACCATGAAGTGACTCTTCTCCCAAGATAGCACAAGGTGGACCTCTATACATCGCTGAAGGACTCAGTCTAGGCAGTCAAGACAGGAGTCGAATCCGTCGCCGTAAACCGAGAAATCATCCATGAAGACCTCTAAGCACTCCCCTACCATGTCCGAAAAGATCGACAGCATGCATCTCTGAAAGGTCGCAGGGGCATTGCATAGCCCAAATGGCATGCGTCGGAAGGCGTATGTGCCGAAGGGACAGGTAAAGGTGGTCTTGTCCTGGTCCTCGGGAGCGATGGCCACCTGGTTTTAGCCCGAGTACCCATCCAAAAAATAGTAGTGGCTCTTCCCTACCAGTCTCTCAATGATCTGATCAATAAAGGGCAGGGGGAAATGATCCTTCTTGGTGGCCTGGTTGAGTCTCCTATAGTCAACACAGACCCGCCAAGAAGTGGGTACCCGTGTAGCAATCTCCTCTCCAGACTCACTAATCACTGTAGTGATGCCCGTCTTCTTGGGCACCACATGCAAAGGGCTGACCCACTTGGAGTCGGAGATGGGGTAGATAAAATCGGCGCTCCACCATTTTGATATCTCCTTCATGACAACCTCTCTCAGATTCGGGTTCAGCGCTGCTGGAACTCACGTGACGGTTTCGCCTCATCCTCGAGATAAATATGGTGGGAGCACAGGACCGAACTTATCCCCTGAAGATCTGCTACGCTCCATCCAATCGCCTTGCGATTCTTTTCAAGAACCCCCATCAGACAGGATTCTTGCTCTCCAGTCAAATCAGCAGAGATAATGACTGGGTACATCTCAGGCTCACCCGCAAGGAATCTGTACTTCAACGAAGTAGGGAGCAGCTTCAGCTCTAGACAACTGGGTGCTGGTGGATCTGGCCTCTGAAAAGTCTGTGTAAACGCTGCCAAATCTGCATGGGAGAACTGAAACTCTCTGTCAATCTCAGAAACTGGAGAAGGCTGCCCTGATGGACTGTCTCTTCTCTGCTCGGCATCTACCTCCTCCTCAGCTGTAGGCTCAGTGGAAGTCAGGTCTGGCATGTAATCCTCACAATCTGCCCAATTAGACTCTGACTCCGAGGGATCCGTATTTTCTAAGGTGGCATCAGCACCACCATCATCACAAGAATCTGTCTCGCGGTTGAGAACTGGCTCTGCTGCCTCTGAAGTATCCTGGACCAGGAATGTGCTCTCCAAGCTCTCCTCTGCTGTCATCTCTGCATCAGCTGAATCTGAAAATGAGAGGATGGTCTGTGCTGCTGAGTCTGCCCAAACTGCCTCATCGTCTGTGATCACAAAGTCACAGTCCTGGTGGATGTCTAGCCCGGCCTTTGTCATCTGCTCTGTATCTGAAGTGGTCTCTGAGCATGATCTCTCTCTGGATCGGCTGTCCTCGACCGTCTCTATTTGTACAATTTCGCCCTCGACGCGAAAGTATACCTTCCCGCTATCATGGTGAGTCACCGCCTTGGCTGTGGACAAGAACAGACGACAGAGAATGATGGGGGTATCGGTCACTGAATCAGGGATCTCCATGTCCAACACTACAAAGTCCACGAGGAATTGCAGGCCCTGAATAGTGACGACAACATCTTGCAACAACCCCTTCGGCCTCTTGACAGATCGATCAGCAAACTGAAGGACTGTCCTGCTCTGTCTAAGAGTGCCCAACTCGAAGCGATCGAGAAGGGCTGCCGGAAGGAGGTTGATCGACGATCCGCTATCTAATAGAGTACGGTCGAACCTCTGCTCTCTAATGTGGCATCTGACATGGGGGCTCCTGAATCTGGCCTCTTGGCCGGCAGTCGGTTCTGGATCGCGAAACACGTGGCTTTCGTCAGCACATGGATCTCTGAGTGGTGGTTCCTCCTCTTCCTCCTGACTGTGGTCCTGTCTCTCAGTGAACGCTGAAGAAGGGGAATGTGCTGCAAAGCCTCCTGAAGAGTCAGCTGTATGTGAAACCGATCTATCATCTGTTGGCTGAACTCTTCCTGATCTCTCTTTTTTGGATTTTCTTTTTCTTCCCCTTCCCCATCTGAAGGGCTCTAGGGAAGGGGATCACGGGGTCCTTCTCAGATGAAGGACTAGGAAAGGGTCTAGACAGCTCGACGGCCGGATCCACACATACATCATGCATCACAGTGGGACCAGAAAAAACCAAACCCTTTCCTTTATTCACAACAGAGTTCTGAGATACATCAGAAGTAAGAAAAACATCAGGTCTCTCAACAAAAGCATGGGTGGCCTCAGCACCACCATCGGCTGGATCGATTGGAAGACTCGCGGCCTCAGTACCGCGCTCTGGCTCGGCATCAGAGGTGGCCTCAGTACCACCTCCTCGAACTGGTGAAATGGCGGCCTCAACACCACCTGTGGAATCAGCATCCTTGGTGGCATCAGTACCACCGTCATCGTCTCTAGCGGCCTCAGTACCGCTCTCCTCCTCCTCGTCAGGCGCTCTGGGTGTGTCCTCATGATGTAGCTCAGACGAGGTGCCGCCTGCTGGCATCCTACCGCTCCTAAGTGTGACAAAATCAGTATAAAAAAGGTATCCTGTCATATCACCAAATGCATCACTAGGAGTGGTATACTCAGTACAAGCTACCTGCTCAGATTTCCTCTTTAGGCTGTTGGGGTTCGGCTCAATCTGAGCAGGGATGGCAGCCTTCCCTCTCACAATGTCCCGCATCTCCTGGCAGAACTCGTCCATCTCCTGTCGAAAAGTAGCCTGCTGATCTGTAAGAAGGCGGGCTATATAATCTAAGACGGGGCTCTCATGCAAGCCCGATGGGTAGCCTCTCTGGTAGTGAGGCTGCTGGAACTGGTGCTGCGGCTGAGAGGGGTACGGGTGATGCTTCTGCTGGTGAGGCTGATCTCGCCTCCAAGACTATCCTTGCTGATAGGGATGAGGACCATACGACGACTGCTGCTGCTGCTGTGGTGGGTACACTGGGGGCTGCTGCTGCGGCTGGTGATCTCTCTGATGGCCGTACTGGCCACCCTGACCTGATGGCTGCTGCTGGGGATGGGTACCTCCGGTCCCCCAACGGAATCCGGGATGGTCTCGTCGGATACCGGGCTGAGGGCGGTCATACCAAATCTCGTTGACATCCATCAACGGCTCTGCATCGTACTAGGGTGGCGGGAGCACTGCCAGAGGCTGATCCGGCTGGTATACCACCATCTGCAAGTCTGGAGATGGTGGTGACTGGTAGGTGGGCTGCGGCTGCTGGTACAGCTCCGCCTGTACAAGGTAAACCTGTCTAGGCTGCTGGTGTGAGCTGGAGCGCTGGGACGAGCTGCTGCTGCTGCCGGTATCGCCTCGCGACTGAAGACGGGGCTGGGAAGCCGTCTGTGCCTCCTGGAGACACATGAGCTGGGTCTTCATGTCGCTCAGAGTCTGTGCCATCTTCTCCATCTGAGTGATGCCTTGACACTGCTTCTTCTCTATCAACTCCATCCGGTCCAGCTTCTCGCTGATGATCCCCATGTCCGCGGCTGATGACTCGGCCTGTGCTGCTATTACCGTGGACGAACTGGAAGGACTGGCGTCGACCCGTGCTATCCTCTGGTACTGCACGGTCTGTGGCTGCTGGGGTCTGCCCTGAGTGTACAACCGGGTCTGGGACATCACCATGTAGTTCTCATCCATCTCCTCGTAGATGGCCCAGACCTGGTTGTGATCCTTGGCGAAGTAGGACCCGCCACAAGAAGCGTTCACCAAGCTCTGAAGCTCTGGTGTCAGCCCGCTGATAAAGCTCTGCACGAGGTTCGGCTTGTAAATGTCGTGGTGCGAGCATCTATCAGTCAGCTCTCTGAACCTCTCCCATGCCTCATGAAATTACTCGTTGGGGAGCATGGAGAAGTTGCTGATCAGGGCTCTCGCAGCATTGGTCCGCCCAAGTGGATAGTACTTATGCAAGTACTCGGTGCGGAGCTGCTCCCAAGTGTAAACAAACTTCCCCAAATGTTTCAGCCAGGTGGCTGCTCTGTCTGCCAAAGAAAAGGGGAAGGCAATCATCCGTATCGTGTCCTGGTCCACCTGACGGTCGTGTACAGTACTGCAAATCATGAGAAACTCCTGGAGGTGGAGATGGGGCTCCTCGGTGGCGAGCCCATGGAAACGGGGGAGGAGCTGCAAGGTGTTTGGGGGGAACTTGAAGTCCCCCACGATAGCTGGTAGCACAACCCAGTGATGCATCAATGTCGATCCGAGGTTGTGCAACTCCCGCATCGGTCTCGGTGGGTCTCCTGCTCCTGCCGCGGCGGCTGCCGCTGTGGTGGCAGCCGCTGCGGCTGTTGCTGCTGCATCATCTGGGACTCTCGGCCTGTCTCTACGGTGCTCTCGCTCTGCTCTCATCTGCTCCATCTCTCTCCTCATATCTAACATGAAAGCTCCCTGATCCCTCAACTACTGCTGCACTGTCTCGAGGGAGGCGATCAGGGTGGAGTTGATCGCACCCTGGTCCAGAACAAAATGCTCGGGCTGTGAACCTCTAGTGCGATCATCGGAACTGCCGGCCATGGTCTCTGCAAAATCAAACGATCCATACTCAGGTGCCGATAAATCTGAAAGTCTCTCCTATGGCACTGGCCTCTCGGAACAGAAAGAAAGGGGGTCGAGGGGGAACAGGGTGGAATCATACTCGGGTTCGGAGAGCTGGTCTCGGCTCTCGCGAACCAACCTAGATGACCGGGTAGACGCGCCCAAAAGCGGTGCAGCCAGAGGCTGCCTAAGAGATCGTCTGCCCATCATCTTGATGTGGCGAGTAAGGCGGATGAGATCTGGAGAAACTATGATCACAAGCAAACCCCCAAGTTCACCAACGCAACGCGAGCTGAAGACCGTAAAGGCTCGGTCAATTTATCTTGTCAATTTTATTTTGGTGAACAATCAAGATATCAGAGCGATTACGTGACATGTTGGGATATCCGATACTTTCCCAACTGACTGTCCCGCACAGAAGAGTCGGTTATCAGTCGAGAATAGTACCGGAGGGCTCTACCTAGTGTTCGGGTCACTCTCTCGCACAATCAAACCAAGCAATGAGGGGGTTGCTCTCCCCAAGACAAGTTTTTAAATCAGGTGTCTTTTAGGGTCAATAGTTTTAGCAGTCCCAGTTTCATTGTTTTTCTTTTTAGGTCATTTTCAATAAAAATAAAAACGCCTAACGAATTTTTCGGTTCTCCTGGTTATTAGGTCAAAAATAGGGGGAGAAGATGAAAAAGCCGATGCGTGATGAAATCAATGATGCATGCAGAGAAAGAAATGCGTACCTGTCTCCAGCACTCTACATGCAGTATGATCCGCACAGAATTTAAAGACAGAAAAGAAACTACCTAAATGGTGAAGCGGTAAAAGCCGAGTCCTAAGCAAGCAACTTCTACTCGAAAGAACCGTCTAGCTGGTCACCAGCCTTCGATCTAGAGAGTCCGGTCTCGGTCTACCCCTCCTCCTCCCGACAAATCGGGTTCAGGAGCAGCGCTTGGCAGGGCAGGCTGCGGCACGTAGGCTCGAAGGTAATGATTCAGCTATTTTTATTAATCTTTTATTAGTAAGTCCAATTAACGATCTATAGGCACAAGCAGTCTATTAGGTGTTTGGATCCTACTCAGTATGGTACAGTCAAACAGAAAGTCCTAAAGCTAGGGGCTAGAGAAAAACTGCTTAAAACCGGAAAAGGCAGCGAAAAAAACAAAAACCGCGAAAAAGCCACGAAAAACCAAACTAACTACTGGGTCCCCCGAGCACACCAGTGCTCGGCGAAACAAACCCGATAAAGAGTCCAAGTCCAAGTCTACTGTCCCTGTATTATTACAACAAATAGAATGAATAAAAGTCTAAACTAATCTAAACCTCTCCCACTCAGCTACTCTCTCACGCTCTCTTGCGGCTCCGTGCAGAAGAGAGCCGCCTCTGAATCCCGCAGTTGCGCCGGCTCCTCGAAAGTCGCCTCCTCGGTCCTCGGGCCCTCGCAAGAAAGTAACAGAGTGTCACAGACCAAAATAAAATAACCAAATAAAAGCAGGAAACTAAGCAGGGGTATATGTGCAAAAATGATAATAAAATAAACAAGCAAAAATAAAAATAAAAGAAAAGAAAATAAAATAAAACAAAACAAAAATAAGAGAAAAATAAAAAGTCGCGAAAAGCCGCGAACTCAGAAAAAGCCGCGGAAAGCCGCGAAAAAGAAAACAAAAAGAAAATGAAAAATAAAGAAAAATACTATTAAGCCATGCTCCCCGGCAACGACGCCATTCTGTTGAGCCAAAAATCCTACTGTTCCGGATCTGGTAGAAATATCACACTCGGGTCGTTGCAACCCGGATCGATAAGAATCTAGGCTCAATCAAGAAAATTGAGTGCAGACCACCAAAATAGGATAAAAATCAAAGAAATACGACAGCGGTCCTGGCTATTGGATTAGCCTGGTATAGCGACCAGGGTCGGACTGAGGGAGCACGTGATGGCCTCGTGGCCCACGAAGTAGTCTACAAAAAAATAAAATAAAATAAAGGTACTTTTGGTGGATTTTTAATCTTTTTATATTTTTTTTGGATTTTTAATTAATAAGGAAAATAAAGAGAACAATAAAACAACCAAAGACAAACAATTATTTACCCACTCAAATGTCATCCAAAAATTCAAATAAAAATATTTTTATGTTTTTTAATCTTTTTTACTGTTTTTGGGTAATTTTTGGTATTTTTCTGATTTTTGTTGAATTTTATAAAAATCAAACAAGGCAGAAAAAGAAGGGTACTGTCCAGTTAGGTGTCAAGGGCCAATTTAATATTCAAAATGGCCCTATTAACATGTGAAGGTAATTTTTCTGTATAGTAGAAAACACAAGGAAAATTTAGGCACCAGGATTATTATTTTTGGGTTTTTCAATTAATTATTAGAATTTTTATAGGGTTTTTAGAGTTTTTTTAATTTTTCTAAGTTTTATAAATCCAAAAATGACCAAAATTGGTCAGAAAATCAAACAAGTCAAAACAAACAATACCTATTTTTTTTGTAATTTTTAGAGTGTTTTAATATTTTTTGTGATTTTTAAAGTTAGACAGTAAAGAAAAAATATGTTTTTGAATTTTTAAAAATAACAAAAATAATCAAAAATATCTCCAAAAATTAGAGAAAATTTTACACTATGGCCGGAGCCATGTATCCAATTTTCATCAATTTTGGAGTTGATTTGCTTTTTTATTAAAAATGAAAATCAAGCCATAGTGCATTGGGACCTAACTGCAAATAAAATAAAACCCTAGGCTCCTTGGATAACAAGCCTAGAAAATATGGGGCTAGAAATGCAAAATGTCCCCCGGCCCATGCACGATACACGTGACTCAGGCCTGGGGGGACCAATGTGTCATTCCTATTTATAAAAATATAAACCGTAACAAGCCAAAAACGCAGGGTAAAAACTGCAAATATACCAAATCTCACGTGTCGAGGCACGTGCCCACAACATACAGGGGTATAAATGAGAATCAAATAAACATGAGGGTCCTCTATGCAATATTTACAAAAATAAAAGAACTATAAAACGTATTTACAGCACTAACTAGTAAATGCAAGAACTAGGGGCCTAAGAGCAATTACCCCTTTATTAAATATCGAGGGCCAGATGCGTGCCGCGTGGAGATCGGACGGTGGAGAAGGGGCGTGCCTCAACACAGGGTCCTCGGTCTTGATCGAACGGATGGGGCCTCGCCACGTGGAATATCGGGCGGCTGGGAGGCAACGTGGGAAGCCCTCACTGATCGTACGGTCACGATCACTCCTCCACGGATCGAGCGGTAATGGCTGCTCCTGGCGTGGACGGCTACGATGCAAACTGGAGCTGAAGGACGATCGGACGACTGCGAAGGGTCCTCGATGAACTGGACGCCGGCGAGGTTCGCCGGACTCGTGTGGGTGCTGGAGGCCTCCTCGCGGGCTGCTAAAGATCTGAGAAGCTCCGCCTTGGCCTCCCGCGTCGACTGGTGCCCTCCGATGGTGGCGCGGAGCCCTGGAGAGCTCCGGCGGCACTGGCGGAGGTCGAGCTACTGCACCTGGATGTCGAAGCCCTTAGATGGGCTCCTTTGAACCTGCAAAGAAGTGCAACAATCTCCTGGGTCGAGGGCAAAGTGCCTCGACCCGATTAGGAGTAGTGAAGGTGGTCTGTGCGTCGGGGCGGAGGGGTTCCGGCGAGGCGACGGCGAAGGAACCTGATACCCAGTTCCCTTGCGAACTGGGGTGAATGAGTGGGCGGAGAAGATGCATGGAGAGAAGGTGATCGTGATGGGCGACTCCGATGGTTGGAACGAAGGCGAGGATGGTCGGAATCAAAGTGGAACGGCGACGGAGTGATTTGGGCGAGATGCAAAATTAAAGAACTAGAGAGGGAAAGAGAGCTACCTACTGGATGGATTCGACTGTGGAGGAGCAGGGGGTGCTCCAGGTCCTTGCCTCGAGGACCGTCGGTGTCCGAGGCTCGAGCGTCACCTCCAGGTGGCGCACGGTGGCGCAACGTCGCCGGATCGATGGTCCTCCATTCCTTCCTCGCTGCAACAAGGCCTGAAGCGAGCTGCCACTCTCGCAAAGGCGATGGAGATCCTAGGGTGGCGTGAAATGATCCAAAGATGAGTGAAATCGGAGGCGGAGCTGGGACTTTATACGGCAAAGGGTTCGGCTAAATCAGGTCTGGCAGGGCACGACGAGGCGCGGATCCCGATGCAATCAACCGGGCGAGAATCTCAGATGTACGAGGAAGAAGTGGCGCCCGGAAAGATCGGATTTGGTGATCGGGTCGTGACACAGTAAATCGGCGAAATCGGGTCGGGTGTCACTGACCCGTGGGAAGTGGTCCAAGGGGGGGAGTTGACCGGGGGGTCAACGTCCCTCGTGGACCAATGGGGACATGCCACGTGAAAATGATTTAGAAATTCATTTAAAAATAGCAAATGGCCGAATTAAAGAAAACTTAAAACATGAAAAATATTTGTTTTAATTTTTTCTATTTTTTTTGTGATTTTTAATTAGTTTTTCGAAATAAAAATAGGGTATGTACACTATAGTGCTATACATAGGTATATTTACAATATTGATTTTTGATTTTTGATTTTTGATTTGTTATTTTTGTACATTTTTATTCCCATTTTATATTTTATTTATTTATAGCATAGAATTAGGAATAAAAAGGTATTTTTATTTTATTTTTATTATTTATATACAAGGGTAAAATAAATATATATGTACAATTATATACATGGTATATGTACAATGTTCTTTTTGATTTTTAATTTTGTTCTTTTTATTTTATTTTTGTTTTCATGGTTTTTATTTTATTTATTCATAACATAAAATATAGAATATATACAAATTTTTAGGGATTTTAATTTATTTATTTACAAGGTTAAATAAATATAGAGGTGGTTGTATGTGCATGATGAATATGCACAAGGAAGGATATTTTTATTTTCTTTTTAATTTTTCTCTTTTTATTTTGATTTTGTATTTACAATTATATACAAGTATTTACAAGCCTATATTATTCTATTTTTGAAGGAAAATATTTTTATTTTATTTACAAGTATATTTACACACATGAGCTCCCTATCTCTCTCTACTTGGGCTTTTATGCGGTCAGGCCCATGCTGAGCCCTCCCTTGGGATTAGGTTGCTCAATATTTATTCTAAATATTTCCCTCTTTTTCTTTTTAATCTTTATTCTTTTATTTTTGCACAAAAACATGCTAATTATTATTTTTTACACTATGCATGCCTTTTGCTAATTATTTGTATTTACAAACATATACATGCATTTGCAAAGGTTTTTGTAGCTAAAATATAAGAATAAAGAGTGATGAATTCGTATTCATCAGTATGATATATGCTTTTGGAAGTATATGATCGATACCGACTCCCAATGATCGAATGAGAACCTTAATGATAAAATCCATAAGGAGATAGTCTAAAAGAGATCTAAAACTTCAGATTTGTTCTAAGTCTTCTAGTATGCATGATGTATAGGTATTAGGAATACATGCGGGTGATGTGATTGTAAACGATTGTATAACCATGATGCTTCCATTCTGAAGGAGTGATGAAACAGGTCTGGATTTTAGTGGCTCCTCTCATAGAGAAGTAATATGATCTTAGTCCAAATGATTGGACATTGATCTGAATGTGATTCAGATATAATGAGAAGATTAGATTTGCGGTCTTGATTTAATCAAGCATCTATGGGAGGTCCACAAAATCTGGATTTAAGATGTGATCTCAATATCCAAGTCACTATATGTGGAACAATACAATCGCCCTATCCTTATCTCCAAGTATCCACAGAGAAAGCGCATTATCCTTGAAAGAGTTCATGGATAATTTCATTGTTGATATATGTATCCGAACATTGAGAAAATGGATAATTAAATGTGATTTAATTATCATGAATAATATGAATTCGATTCATATTATAAGGAGAGTTATTTGAGATAATTAAATGTGATTTAATTATAAAAAATGTAAATAATATGAATGCGATTCATATTATCTAGGCACATGAGAATAGAGATCTCAGATGATTAAATGTGATTTAATTATCATGGGTATGAATAATGTGGATAGCACTATCCATATTATTCATGTATATTATAAATGTGATTTATAATATATTAAAGAGATCATATTGTGATTTATATTTGTTAGTTAATTATTGATGTGAATTGGATTCATATTAGATGATTATTTGAAAATATAATTTACATTTTGTTTTGGGATGTGAATGTGATTCACATTTTTTCAATGACATGATTGCAATGTTCACAAGATAATTATGAATTATTTTTCTTGAAATAATTTACAACAAATATTGTTGTAAATCTTGGATATATCATGAGATAATGAGATCTCATGAGATTTTAAGGAGATGGACCTATTCCATCTCAAAGGAGTAGCTGTCCCCTCTTTTTTAGGGGATATGGTCAATCTCCTCTTTATCTACAAGAATAGTCAAAGTGATTTAATTTTGAATTGATTTATATTGATTTATCAATATATGTTAATTTAAATTTAATCAATTGTTGTTGTGTTTTTACAATAACAACATAGCCATTGAAAGAAACACACATCAATCCCATCCATTGATTGTGTGTTGTCCATGGATTAAGATCCATGGACTCCCAAAACCCTATATAAGAAGAGGCACCCCTTGCTCTTCGAGTTACAAGTTCACGACATCAAATCGATTGCTCTCTCCATATCTCTCTCTCTCTCTCTACACGCCAAGAGTTCTCTCCCTCTCTCTCATTGTGGTCGTCCACCATGGAGCCCTTGAGAGAGTCGTCATCACCGCAGCATCGTCGTTATGTTGCCGGAGTATTTGCTCGTAGATCTCCATCTCCTTCGGTATGCCTCGCTCGTGAAGAAGATGTTGGATCTTGTGTGACGAGATCAGGAGATTCGCTGCGTGGATCATAAACAAGGATTACGAGAAGGACACGTCTCATCAATGCGCTCGCAAGTATCTCCTCCATCGGATCGGACTTGAGATAGGAGGTCTCTTCATTTAGAGACTCGATCACAACCACACTTCAAGAGGTAAACCTTATATCTAATTGTGATTTAGATGAAACGATCCGAAAAAGATTCTTGGATCATGTGGTTTCATCACAATAAAAATTTTTAAATTCTGCTGCATCGAGCAACTAGTACGATTAGTCGCTCACGATCGCATACGATGCAATCATCACGCTTCCATGACACTCTTGAGGATCTGTCCATATCCTTCAAGTGGTATCAGAGCTAGGTTGGAGGTTTTGGATTCGATCCATAAACCTAAGAAGATTTGAGCTCGTTAGGGTTCGTGAACGTTTTATCGCATTTCAAGTTTCGCAGCCCTGTTTTGTGATAAATTTAGGACCTGTTTAAAACGTTTAAACACGAAATTTTCAATTGAATAATATTCTCCATTAAATAAGGAAACGGTAGGATTTGAGTTTGCATGATTTGGAATCCGATAACTCAAGATATGATCATTTTAATGAACATATATCTATTGTTTCAGGGATGACGAATCATAACGTAATTAAAGAGTTAGTTACTGTTTTGACATGTCTAGAAATATGTGATTATCACTTGAGATATGTTAATAATGAAATTAGCAAATTTTAGAAACTTAATTTTCTTAATATGGTTTTAAAATGAATGGGATATGCTAATTTTAGTAAATGAGGGTCACTGTTGGAAATTGCATACTTAATCGAGAACTTTGTGATTGTCATTTAATTTTTATAGAAATTAATGGTTAATTTCTTGAGATAATTGATAAATATTTGTGAAGTATTTAAAGATGATAATTATTTCATTAAATGATATTGCCTTAACCAATAATTGATTAGATCTGATTTAGATCACCAATTGGTTACTTGATACACTTTCAACAGACATGTTACTTGAATAGGTTGGGAATTTGTCTAGCAAATTTCCTTATAATCAAAATGATTTTGATTATTACCATATGATATAATTTAGGTTGAAAAACCGATGAACATCTCAAATACACAATGATCGATTTGGTGTTATCCTTTCCTGAGGCAGATATGATGTCTAGTCGGGGAGCATTGGGGTAGCAGGTTGCACCATGTGTGATATGTCTCACTCCCGTTGGTACTGGCCATGACAGCAGGCAGGGACTCGATAATACTGGAGAAATCATGGTGTATTATCTAATTATTAAAATTTGAATTAATACGTACTTTGAGATAATATCATATATTCAAGTAACAATCAAGTTTGCTGATTGAATCGGATTGATAATTGATTTAATGTGAATAAATTAATTATATACAATTAAAAAATACTCTATTATGAATAGAGTTATTATTTCCCTTGAAAGAATTAATCATAATGAATATGATTCATAATGATTAATTAGAATTTGAATATGAGGTGGAGGATCACATAAGTGACATCCATGGTCTCCCGTCAAGGCGAAGGGTTCCATTGCCAGTGATTGTACGTAGGAGATGCTTGTCCGAAGTGACAGATCCTACATGCAAGTGCATCTGGATCAGGCTCTTTGTTTCTCGAAAGAGTAAGGCCGTATGCGTAGTGATCCCAATATCGGTTCCTCATATTATTGGGGCGATATTGGATTGCGCATAACGAGTTCTAATCTTGTTGACGGTTGGTTCAATTAATGACAGGTCAACATCACCGTAGGGTGGTGGGCCCGGGTGTTAAAGACCGAATTGGGAATGCAAATTGGACTTGCTAGGCGGAATGAGTTCCCGCTTCTTTTTATTTGAGTTGTAGTTTCTCATATTATTGGGATGCAACAAAGTTAGAAAGGAGATCCCAGATCTTGTTGAGATAAATGGTAAGTATATCTCTTACATTGAAAGTGATTAAACGAATGAACTTTAAGTGTTGACAAGGCAAGACAACTTTGATATAAAATTCCTAAATCAAAGTAATATATATATGCAAATTTCTTTTTTCAGATAATCCTTCATTAAATCCACTCAAATACTATACTCAATAATAACCAGTATAATATCATGGATTGGATCCATGATCAAGATATTGTACTTGCAGTTGGACACATAATGTATGTGGTTGCAATGTGCAAGTTTCCTCAAAATAATGAGGAATGATAATTAAATAGACAATAGGACTACAACCATAGCGTTTGTACGTCTCTATATTCTTGATCTCTCATCAGATGTACTTTGAAAGTGGCATGTCGATGATGATCGCGATTGTCAAATAATCCTTATAAAAATCTAAGAAGATGGCCTATCATACATATGTGCTCTCGACATTTAATCATGAATGACATGGTTCTTTGCATTATGCAGAATGGTGGCTCTATAAGAGATGATGTATTCAAAATATTTGAATACCTACTTGAACCTAAGTCTTTAAGAGTTAAGATGTATGTAAATATGATGAGTGTCATCATTCTACTATCTAGACTCTAGTCATTCATGAAACTTCATAATATTCATATTGTATGAATTAAATGAAACATGTATACATGTTGGAATACTCTTATATTGAAATCTATTGAATTCAACATAAGAGACTCTTTGTCTTAAGCAATGGTTGTTTAGAGATGAAAGGAGCGCAGTGGAAGCATGGGTTTGACCCAAGCAAGAAGGAAAGTCAGAGAGTTGACTGTACTTCTGTAACTTCCATATGACATCCAAAGAGTTGGATGAATGCCAATACTGCAATAAGCCTATGTGTTGATAGTGTGACTATCTAGTCTATGCATCGGAATAATCTACATTTAATCATTGAAATTGACTTTCTTATTGGATAAGATTAAAAGTCTAATAATTGTATCTCATTTTTCTAGTAATACTTGCAATTGGTTGCATATGTTTTAGAAAAATAGAGAAATTTGATCTTAAGGTTTAATAATTATCCACATGGATGTTGATGCAATTGTTGCAACAATCTCTATTGGATAAATAGACTTCATATTTTCAGTGGGAGAGCCCTTAGTCTTAGAGAATGTCTCTATGACCTAGATATTAGAATACACTCTTATTTATTTCTAAATGTTGGAAATAAACAAGAATTCTGGAATAGACCTATCATAAACAGTTAAGATGGATATATTCAGATAGTAGTCTGACATCTGGAGGGCTCTACTAAATTAGAAAATTAATGAATGGTTCATTATAATTTCTAATACTGAAATTAAATCTTAACTAGATCAATAGGAGGACGGAGATCATGTGACAATGATCTGGCATCAAACCTTGGACATATGTTTGTTGATGAGATCAATAGACTAGTAAGAGATGAAGCTTCAGAATGTCAAAATTTCAAATCTCACATACTTGTAAATATTGTATTCAAAGTGAAAATATCCTATGCATCCTTCTTTGGGAATGGTTTAGATGCCAAGGTATTCAAGATCTCATACATATTAATGTATGTGGATCATTTATACCGTAATGAATATTAATGATATGTGATATCATTTGATGATTATTTGTGATATGAGATTTCTTTCCTTCATGTTAAAAAGCTTTGAAATGTTTAAAGATTTCACTATTTTGGTTTAGAACCAAAGTTTGAAGGAAGATGAAAATGAATTTGATCTAACCAAGGTAGCATGTACCTGTTAGATGAATTCAAGGAATACCTTATGGAGAAAGGAATTTTCATTCCTATCTCAATCCTCCTAATACACCTAAACTCAATAGTGTTGTTGGGATATACAATTGGATCATGTGTGACATGATTTGATCAATGATGAATATTAGCATAACCACCTCTTAGTTTTCAAGGTATATATGTATTAGAGACTACACTATATATCATTAATAAGGTTCCATGCAAGTAAGTTGGAATCTCGCACAAGAGAGTGCCACTTCATTAGGAAAATAAAGGATGGTATTGGATACCTACTTTATGACCTTGAGATTCTTAAAAGATCTCATCTCTAAGGATATGATTCTTAGAGGATGACTCTCTTGAGAATCAAGATGAAAATGAAGTGAAGAAACTCATTTATTGTTGAAAAGACAATAAGGCTCCTGAAATTTGAAACTAAAAGGACATTTAAGGATGAAACACTAATACCTCTTCAAATGAGTTTGAGTATGTATTTCATGTGTCAAAGAAATCTGACAATGATCGAACTTCATGTGATGAAGCATCTATAAATCATGTCATGGAAAGATGGATATTAGCAATAAAATCTAAATTAGAATTCATATACAAGTGTTATATATGGACCCTCGAGGATCTACCTATATGGGTAAGACCCGTTAAGGTGTAAATGGATCTTCAAGAGAAAGAGGGAACCTGATGAGAAGGTAGGGACCTTCAAAGCACGACTCGTAGCCATGAGTTACACACCGAAGACAAGACATTGCTTGCGATGAGACTTGATCTTCAATGACCATGCTTAAACCCATCAGAATATTGCTAACTATAGCTACACAGGTTGACTATGACATCTTCAAGATGTGAGTCAAGATTACATTCCTCTATGAATACCTCTACGAGGATATTCATATGAAGTAGCCCCAGGGCTTCATAGTTGAGGAAAGCAAGTTGTGCAAGCTGAATAACTCCATCTGAGGACTTGAATAAGCTTCTTGTAGTTGGAACATCAGATTTGATGAAATCATAAATGTTATGATTTCAAATAGAATCTTGATGAACCATGTAAAGCTTAGTGGGAGTGCCATTGTTTTCATCGTGCTAAATGTAGATGATATCCTAATCATTTGGAATGATATAAGAATAATAATAAGTGTTTTATAGACTGGATATTCCATACCTTGAGATATAATCTCAAGGAAACTTCTTAAGATCTTAGTTCTGAAAGTGTTCAGAAGCAAAGAGAAGAGGGCATTGGAACTGTCGCATTAGTGGTACACCTTGGACATATTCCATTTTATGAGAAATTCCAAGAAAGGCTTCTTTTCCTTAAGTTGTGGTACTGACCTATCTGAAGGGATAACACCTCAAAGAGTTGAGGAAGTGAATGCTAAAACTGCTTGCTCTTGTGCATCAGTTATGAGAACCCAGATGTATACCAGATGTATACAAAATCCATATGTCTGTCTTGCAGTGGAGTAGTAAACTATTGCTCATCCTACTAATGTGATAAAACTCTTGGTTGCAGTAATAACAAAATCTTCAAAGATGACAAGACTATAGAGATAGTGATCTATAAGTCTTATCTTTAAGAGCTTAAGACTTTATAGATGGAGATCTAAAAGGTCTTAACTGCAGATACCTTAGGAGATAGAGATTTTCGGGAATAAGGGTATTCAAACAAGGATAATATAAATTATATAATGGTTATAATAATTATTGAACTGTAATGTCAAGGACACCATAACTAACAAAATTGAGTATTGGTTGCATAAGATGCAACATTCGCATTGGATGCGAGCACTGTTACTGGGGTTATGCAAGTGCCGTAAAAGTACTTGGCATAGTCTCTTGGGAACAGAGTGACTGATCAGCTTACCTAGCTATTTTTCTATGATTCTCACCTGAGTGTGGGTTTAAATGATTAGCCCATTAATGGCTCTTTGGGCTAGTGGGAGATTGTTGGACATGCGAGCCCATGGCGAGCCATTATGCAATAAATGTTATTGCTAATGTCATTCCCTAATCTGAAATGAAGAACAACTAATTTGCATAATAGATCCCTTAGTACAATTAGGGTTATGTACCATGATCATCTTAATGATTATATAACTGTTGATTCAATTATTGAATCATAGAGGCTGGTGCTTGGATGTATATTGATGAATCCACGATTTGTCATCTCAATATCTTGATCTTAGCAAAATCCTCGAGTAAAATCTTAAATAAATATCAATAAAATCAATAAATTAACAAAATGACTCATGTAAATAAAACACACTAACAATTATATACTAGATTGTACAAAATAAATTAATAATAAAAAGCCACAAAACTAAAGGAGTTTTTCACCTGTAAATAGCCTAAAACTTCATATATTTTCAATAAATTCATTTCAACTCCTTTTTGGATAATTCTTTTTCCATCTTGTTCATAAAAATGTATATAAAAATACATAAATATAAAATAAATTTCACCTCAAATAAGTGCTCCTAGATCCCAAAGATAAAATGTCGCAAAGTCCAACTTCCCGGCCAAATTTCCGCTCCGTATGAACTCCAAATTCTCCAAACTCACTTTTAAAGTTTAAGTTAGAAAATTATCTATCCAAAGAAAGTGGTTTCATTAAAATCGGGGCTCGTTTGTAAAATTTGGGTTTGGGACTTAGTTGTACATTGTATATATTGTACATATTTTGTTTTCCCATTTTTTATTTTTTTCATAATCACTAAAAATCCATAAAAATCAATTTTGTGATGTTTTTTATTTCTAGTATATTATTATATTTTCCTGTTGTAAATATCTTTGAAAAATACAAAAAATAAATTAAATTAAAATTAGAAAAGAAAAAAATGTACATAGTATTTGTCTTATTTTGTAAATTCCACACTCGTTTTCTTCTCTTTTATTTTATTGTATTTAAAGTAGCCTACTTTATTTTATTTTCCTTTTATTTTTTCTCCATTCTCTACAATAACTTCTATTCTACCACCAACTTCCATTCCACCCCATATCCTTCATCTAACCTCTCATTCAACTCCACCAATAATCTATCCTCCCATTCAACACTACCTCCATTCTAACCTCCCTTTCTCTTTTCTTTATATTCATCTCTTCATCCAAGTTTTTCGCCATCCTCCATTCTAATAGAAAAAGGAGAGAGCCTGGAGTGTTTTGTTGGTGACAGCGGCTAAGCATCCTCCTCAAGCGACGACCTCCTTCAGGCGAGATCCGCGGCGACCACCATCCCCACGTCACGAGCTTCCCATCGAGCTCGCATATTTCGCCAATCGGATCAAGGCGATGACAGGAGTTCAGCATAGCTGCTCCGCAAATCCGGCGAAATTCAGGTAAATATTTCCTCTCATTTCTCTTATTTTTTTATTTTATCTCACATTTTGTTTCTTTGTTTTTCATTACACCATTATTTTTTTCTCACCACCCTATCGTCACCTCCACCATCTTCTTCATCATCCCTCTCTACCAATTTTTATTTTATTTCTTTTATGTTCTGTCTGTTCAAAAAAAATTAAAAAAAGGATTCAAATAAAATAAAAAAAGCAAAAAATCAAAAAAAGCAAAAAAGTAGGAGGAGAAGCTCAGCCACCGCCTCCCTCTTACAACCATCAATGGCAGGCGGCGCAGCGTGCCATGTCCACGCTCCCTCCGCCTGCATGCGGCGGCGTCTCTACTCCACCTGCTGCGCAAGCTGCGCGCCTCTGCTCCTGGCTCTCTGTCCTCCACCAAGTCGCCGCTGCAGTTGCCCTCCGTCGCCCTTGCAGCCAGCTCCGCCGCAGCGCACGGCTCCTCCACCATGCCGCATGCGTGGACATGTCGCCTCCGCCTTTACAGGCCATCCGCCCATGCGCTGCTCCCCTCCTCTCACGGCCCGCCGGTTGCGGTCGCCGCTCCCTCCTTCTCTGCCCCGTGCCGCCAAGTCCGAAGGAGGAAGAAATGTATTTTTATTTTTTTTATTTTGTAAAATTTACATGTTTTCCCATTAAGATTATTTAATTCCAAAAGTACCCCTATGCACAGTTTGCTTTGTAAGTTTTAAATTTCAATTTTGCACAGATACCCCTGTGTTTGTATTTTTATTTGGACATCAATTTTGCATCAGTTTATTCAATGAAAAATAGTGTGATGTGGAGCAACTAATTTTCTACCATTTTCATAATTATTTGGATTTTTGTGAGCTCTAGATAATTAACTAAAATATTTAAGTGTAAAAGTTCATATTTTACCTATTTTGAGCTCTTAAATTCATATCTCACTAATAGTTGCTCGAAAAACTTCACAAAAACTAGAAACGATGCCTTGAAGTATGCTTTAATTACTGTTCAAATTTTGCATCAATTAGAGTTATCTTCTGTCTTAAATAAATTGTATAGTGATTTTGATATTTGATTTTTAATTAAATCTGCGCACATCTTTTTCACAAAATTTCAACTCTCCTGTATTGCATGTATAAATACCATTTTGAGATAATTTGCACTCTGGCAAAATTACTATTGTGGATTTATTAGGAATTAATTACTCACTGTCACTCTATTTTCACTAAAAAATTCATAAAAAAATCATATTTTGTCATAAAATCCAAAAAAATACTGTAGCATTCTTGCATCATGTTTTAATTCCGGTAAGTTTTTCATAATTTTTGATACTGTTTGAGTGAAAAATGATGAAAAACCCTATAAAAAGTGTGTATTTTTCATTGTTGCATTTTAATCCCTAAAATCCAAAAAAATGTATTTTGTACTCATTTCTGGATTAGGATTGTAGGAATAATACAATTAGGCTAAATCTAATTAAGTTCGCATTAAGATTAATTTAACCTAGTTGTGTGCTTTCTTAGTGTCTTAATTCGCATCGTGCATTTTTGCATTTGTTCTGTATAAAAAATACAAAAAATCCGCATTGGAAATCTAGATCTTAATTATCGAATTATCCCGATGTTGTCCCTTTGCCTCCATGTGTTCGACCCCAGACGTGCCCGTGATATAAATTAAAGCCGAGACACTCTTCACAGAGATCTCTTGGTTCTGACTGATTCGCTAAGTATACATACTACAATGAACCCATATCAAAACACGTATGCGGTGATTCGACAAATATCTAAAGAGTTAGATTGAGGACTCATCAAGCACCGTCAAATGATTGTTAAGAGATGATCTCCATCCTGAGTAGGAGATGGCAATACTTTCTCATTTGGATGATATATGACCGACCTCTTGATGCAGGTCCTCTGTATGGGAATAGATATTCGGAGATGTCAGATTAGTTAGGTCAAAGAGTTGACCTAACGAGATCGAGATAACCAAAGATCTATGTCGTATGCTGTCATGATATAGGCATGCATCTTCTGACCAAAAACATATGCATTACTATATGTTTGAGTATGTACATTTGGCAAACCAATAGGTTGATGACCTAACCTAGGTCTATACGTCGGCGCGCTGGTGTGCATGCAAGGGCATATGAGTAATACGATCTCTCAAAGGGATCATACAAGTTCATTGCTGAACCGGAAGACATGAGTTCACTCATGAGATATTGGGAGGAATCAAATTCTACGCATGGTCATCTCGCTTTATAAGCTTGATTGAATTTGTAAGGTTTGATATATGCTTTTGGAAAGTATATGATCAACACCTGGGTATGATATATGCTTTTGGAAAGTATATGATCGATACCGACTCCCAATGATCGAATGAGAACCTTAATGATAAAATCCAGAAGGAGATAGTCTAAAAGAGATCTAAAATGTCGGATTTGTTCTAGGTCTTCCAGTATGCAGGATGTATAGGTATTAGGAACACCTGAGGGTGATGTGATCATAAACGATTGTATAACCTTGACGCTTCCATTCTGAGGGAGTGATAAAACATGTCTGGATTTTAGTGACTCCTTTCATAGAGTAGTAATCTGATCTTAGTCCAAATGATTGGACATTGATCTGAATGTGATTCATATGTAATGAGAAGATTAGATTTGCGGTCTTGATTTAATCAAGCATCTATAGAAGGTCTGCAAGATCTTAATTTGAGATGTGATTACAATATCCAAGTCACTATGCATGGAACAATACAATCGCCCTGTCCTTATCTCCAAGTATCTGCGAAGAAAGCGCATTATCCTTGAAAGAGTTCATGGATAATTTTATTATTGATATATATATATATATATCCGAGCATTGAGAAAATGGATAATTAAATGTGATTTAATTATCATGAATAATATGAATTCGATTCATATTATAAGGAGAGTAATTTGAGATAATTAAATGTGATTTAATTATCAAAGATGTGAATAATATGAATGCGATTCATATTATTTAGGCACATGAGAATATAGATACAATATGATTAAATGTGATTTAATTACCATGGATATGAATAATGTGGATAGAACTATCCATATTATTTAGGTATATTATAAATGTGATTTATAATATATTAAAGAGAGCATATTGTGATTTATATTTGTTTATTAATTATTGATGTGAATTGGATTCACATTGTATGATTAATTGAAAATATAATTTACATTTTTTGGGATGTGATTGTGATTCACATTTTTCCAATGGCATCATTGCAATGTTTACAAGATAATTATGAATTATTTTTTGTGAAATAATTTACAACAAATGTTGTTGTAAATCTTGGAGATATCATAAGATAATGAGATCTCATGCGATTTTGAGGAGATGGACCTATTCCATCTCAAAGGAGTAGCTGTCCCCTTCTTTTTTAGAGGATACAATCAATCTCCTCTTTATCTCCAAGACTAGTCAAAGTGATTTAATTTTGAATTGATTTATATTTATTTACCAATATATGTTAATTTAGATTAATCAATTGTTGTTGTGTTTTTACAACAACAACATGGCCATTGAAAGAAACACAAATCAATCCCATCCATTGATTGTCTGTTGTTCATGGATTGAGATCCATGGACTCTTGAAACCCTATATAGGAAGAGGCACCCCTTGCTTTTCGAGTTACAAGTTTACAACTTCAAATCAATTGCTCTCTCCATCTCTCTCTCTACATGCCAAGAGTTCTCTCCCTCTCTCTCATTGTGACCGTCCACCATGGAGCCCTTGAGAGAGTCGTCATCGCCGCAACATCGTCGTTATGTTGCTGGAGTATTTGCTCGTGGATCTCCGTCTCCTTCGGTGCGCCTCTCTCGTGAAGAAGACATCGGATCTCGTGTGATGAGATCAGGAGATTCACCGCTTGGAACATCAACAAGGATTGCAAGAAGGACGCATCTCATCAACGCACTTGCAAGCGTCTCCTCCATCAGATCAGACTTGAGATAGGATGTCTCTTCGTTTAGTGACTCGATCGCAACCACGCTTCAAGAGGTAAACCTTATACCTAATTGTGGTTTAGATGAAACGATCTAAGAGAGGTTCTTGGATAATGTGCTTTCATCACATTAAAATTTTTTAAATTGCGTTGCATCGATCAACTAGTATGGCTAGTCGCTCACGATCACATACGATGCGATCATCATGCTTCCATGATGCGCGTGAGGATATCCACATATCCTTCACCACCCTCAATCGAACAATATGACAGAGGTTTCCAATAGGGAAGTGAAAAGTATTCTTCAGAATCTAGTCTGCCCTGATAGGAAAAATTTGTGCCAACTGTTGGACCAAGTTCTGTGGGCTTATAGGATGGCGTACAAAACCCCTTTGGACACTTCACTTTTAGAATGATATATGGCAAGCCATGTCATTTATCCGCTGAATTATTTCATAATCTTGGTGAACAGTAAAAAAGATTAATTGGAGCTATCACTTAGGAAAATTGTGTAGAGACATAAACCTCAATGAGCTTGTGGAGATCCGCTACCAAGCATACAACAACAATATGATCTATAAGGACAAAGTTAAGAAGTGGAATGATTCACATATTAGATGCAAGGACTTTATCCCTGGATAGAAGGTATGGTTGTTTAAGGCAAAGTTAAATATCTTCTATGGGAAACTTAAGTCTAAATGGATGGGTAATTGTATAGTTAAGGAAGTGCATGGAAATGACAGTGTAGAGATATCTGATCTCATAGATGGTGCACCTTCCTTTTTTGTCAATGGATGGTTGTTGAAATAATTTGTTGAATCCAAACAAAGGTTCACTCTAGTTGAAGTGATTGATTTCATGTCAATTGATTCATTTGCAGATATTTCAGATACAATATGAAGTCGCAGCTGAAAGATTCAAATCAGATAGATTTGTTATCTTAGAAATTCATTTATTCTTTTACTAACTCTGATTGTATTCTTTTATGGGTGTGGATTCTTTTCTTACTCTTTTCTTATTCCTAACTTAGGCTTGTGAAAGCCTAAGTATGGGGGGGGGGGTAAACCCACCCAGTCTCTTGTATATTCTCCTCAGCTCCTTCAACATTTATTCACTCTTTATATTTAGCCTATTTTCATGCTAAGTATAGGGGGGACAGAGCCCCTTTTATTCTTTTTAACTTATTCTTTCTTGTACCTTCATTTGATGTCTTCCTGTCCTGCACTTAGGCTATTCACAACCTAAGTATGGGGGGGGGGTCTGACATGTTGTCTTATCCATGCTTTTCTTTGGCCTCTTTATGCTTAGTATGAGCTATGTCTTTCATTCCACTTTGTGTCATGATGACATAACACACACTAAGTAAGGGGTGTTTGCATATATTACATATATATTTTCCATCATAGTTTATACCTTCTCATATTTTGTATATTTATTTTGAGATATTTTTACGGGGATTTGAAAACTTCTTGTAAAAATAGTTTGTAAACTGTTTGGAAATTTATATATAATTTACTTAGTTTGTAAAATGTTTTACAATTTTTTTTCAAACAGGTACAATTTTTGTTTTGACTTTATACTCATTATTTACAAATATTCTTTTATTAAAAAATGAAAATAAATTAAAATTTAACCTTACTTCAGTAGTCTAAGAGAAGTCTTAGTTTCAAAAAGGGTGTCTTGGATATAATGATTAGATTTCGGATTTGTTAGATTCTTAGACCTATAAATGTTGCCTAGACCTAGACATACAGAGTCAAGCATGGAAGAGTGTTTGGATTTAAACTCTATATTTTGGAAGATCCGGTTGATAAGGAGTTCTTTCAAGAGAGTGATGCCACTTGAGGAAGATGATATTTTATTAGAAGAGTTAGATATGGAGGAACCTGCACCTTTTATTGAGGATATTCAGTCATTTGAGTGTTGATTTACTTGTGAGTTAGGTTTACCTCTTGTGTCTAGTTTTTCTCTTTTAAAGAAAACCCGGAAGTTTGTTGCAGGAACCAAGGGTTAGATTTATATTCCCTTTATTTTGGAGAAGTTTAGCTCTTCTCATGTGTATATGGATATACATTTGAGGAAGAATGGCCTCATTCCAAGCGATTCATTTTCCAAGTCGTTGAAAATCTTTCTTATTCTATTTCTGTGGTTTACTCTGTGAGGAAGAAACAAATTAATCATAAGGCAACCTGTGGTTTTAAGCCCCAAAGATTCAAGATTGATCTTTGAGAGTATGAAGTTTGTTGTGTTGTTTGGGTATCCTTGTAATGTCTTGTAAATGCCTGTTGTGTTATGTTCTTGTTCCTTAAGGGTACATGTTCTCTAATTCTTATTATTTAAAATTTCTTCAAAATTCCTGTAAATAATTAACATATTAATTTGTTGTTTTCCCTAACATTTTCTCTTAGCACTCAAGGCTTGTTAAGATCCTTAACACTTGATTTAAGAGGTCTAAAGACTTAGAGTTAACATGTCTTTATCATTAATGTCTTAGAATTAATAATTCAAACTTCCCCAGTTAGAAAGATTTGTGTGCTATATTGCATACTTAATCTCCTCTTTAAAGAATATGACAATCACTCACATGCCCGACTGCATTCATGTTGACATGAGTTGAGGTTTCACTTGAGGAACTAGGATTTGAGATTCAAGTTTGGACTTGATTTTATGATATCTGAGGATGGGATAAGATTAATGAACTCTTCATGAAACCTAAATGTTAGCATATTAGCTAATATGAGACTAATGGTTATGGATAAAATATTAAGCGCATTACAGAAGCATGAAGATCGCATCATATGCGATCGTAAGCGAGTAGTTGCGTTAGTCGCTCGGGGTAGCATGATTTAAAATTTTTAAATGATGAAACCACACGATCCAAGAATATTTCTAGGATCGTTTCATCTAAACCACAAAGTAGATATCCACAATACCTCTTGAAGCTTGGTTGTGATAGTGTCTCTAAAGGAAGAGACCTCTTGTCTCAAGTTCGATCTGATGGAGGAGACACTTGCGAGCGTATTGATGAAATATGTGTTCCTCGCAACCCAAGTTGATGATCCAAGCGACAAACCTCCTGATCCCGTCTCATGAGATATGATGTATTCTTCATGAGTCAAGCACACCGAAGGAGATAAAGATCCACGAGCGGTCGAAGCGGCGACACAATGATGTGGCGATGACAGTAACTCTCTAAGTTTTAGAGTGGGCAACCACACTAAGGAGAGAGAGGGCATGTGGGTATGATAGAGAGTGAAAGAGATTGCATTTTTTGGCTAAAATGAAGAGCTAGGGTTGCCTCTTCTTTTATAATATTTTGGAGTCCATGGATCATAATCCATGGTCAACACAAATCCAATGGTTGAGATTGATTTATGTTTTATCCAATGTCCATGATTTTGTCTAAAAAACAACAATTAATTTAATTTAATATATATTGAATAATCAATGTAAAATGTAATTCAATTAGATTAATCATCTTTGGAGAAATAGGAAGGAGGCAAGACTCTTTCCATAAGGGGGTGGACAACCACTAATCCGATTAGGACTTGATGGTCGTCCACCCTCCTTTACTTGAAAGGAGGCTCCTTCTCCTATTTCATGGCATCATGGATCCCATGAATTTCTCTATAATTTACAACAACATTTGTTGTAAATTTAATCACACAAGTAACTCAAAAATATTTTTGTGAATATTTCATTCATGACATTGGAAAAATGTGAATCATATTCACACCCATAAAAATGTAAATCACATTTTCAAATAATTGTCCAATGCGAATCCACTTCGCATCAACATTTAAATTGTAAATGTTATTTACAAATATCTCTATCCTAAATATTATAAATCACATTTATAATATATATTATTAATGTGGATAGTGATATCCACATTATTCATATCCTTGATAATTAAATTGTATTTATTTATCTAAGATCTCTATTCTCATATGCCCAAATAATATGAATTACATTAACATTATTCATATCTTTGATAATTAAATCAAATTTATTTATCTTAAATAACTTCTTATATGGCTAAATAATATGAACCAAATTCTTATTATTTATGATAATTAAATCTTATTTAACTATCAATTTTCCTTAATGCTCAGACACATTATCAACAATGAAGTTATCATTGAACTCTTTCAAGAATAATGAGCTTTCTTCTTGGATACTTGGAGATAAGGACATGGCGATTGAACGTTCTACGTATAGTGACTTGGATATTGAGATCATATCTCAAATCCAGATCTTAGGGGCCTCTCATAGATTTTTGATTAAATCAAATCCGTAAATCTATACCATTGTATTTGAATCACATTCATATCACTGTCCAACATTTGGACTAAGTTTAGATTACTTATCTCTAATAGGAGTCGCTAAAATCCAGACCTGTTTCATCACTCCCTCGGAATAGAAGTGTCATAGTTTACAATCATTTATGATCACATCGCCCTCATGTATTCCTAATACCTCAACATCCTGCATACTGGAAGACCTAGAATAAACCCGAAGTTTTCGATCTCATTTAGACTATTTTCTTCAGGATTTTATCATTAAGTTTCTCATTTGATCACTGAGAGTTCGTATCGATCATACACTTTCCAAAAACATTTATCATACCCATGTAGTGACCATATACTTTTCAAAAGCATATATCAAACCTACAAATTCAGTCAATCTTCCAAAGCGAGACGATCATGCATGGAATTTGATTCCCAATATCTCATGAGTGGGCTCATGTCTTCCGGTTTAGTGAATGAACATGTATGATCCCTTTGAGAGATCGTATTACCCATATGCTTTTATATGCACATCAGCTCGTCAGAGTATTGACCTTGATTAGATCATCAACCTATAGGTCTACCAAATGTACATACTTAAACATATAGTAACACATCTATCTTCAGTCGGAGGATGCATGCTTATATCATGACAGTATATGATATAGGACTTGGTTATCTCGATCTCAATAAGTCAACTCTTTGACCTAACTTATCTGACACCTCTAAATCTCTATTCCTATGTAGAGGATCTGCATCAAGAGGTCGGTTAGATATTAGCCTATAGAGAAGAATTCCATCTTCTTCTCAGACTGGAGATCCATTCTTAACAATCACTTGACAGTTCTTAATGAGTCCCCAATCTAACCCTTTAGATATCATCCAAGCATCAACCTCTATTATTCACCATTTGAATCAACAACTGTATGATAATTAAGATGGCCACGATACATGACCCTAATTGTACTAAGGTCCTATTATGCAAATTAGTTATTCTTCAATTCAGATTAAGGAATGATATTTGCAGTAACATTTATTGCATAATGGTTCACCATGGGCTCGCATGTCCAACAATCTCCCACTAGCCCAAAGAGCCATTAATGGGCTAATCTTTAAACCGACACTCATGTGATAATCATAAGCTATTTAAAAAAATAGTTCTGTAAGCTGACTAGTCACTCTATTTTCGATAGACCACGCCAAGTCCTTTTACGCTACTCGCATATCTCCTTAGTAATAGTGCTCACTTCCAATGCGAATGTAGCATCTCATGCAACCAATATTCAATTTGGTTAGTTATAGTGTTGATGACTCAGATTTGGCAAGGGTCTAAAATAGGATCCTCACAATAATGCGACGATACAATGTCGCTGAGGCGACCACTCATCAAATTCGAGGTCAATCGATAATTAACCCACACAAGAAATAAAGCAATCAAGCAAGGGTTCAAAATGTATTATACCCTACAATATAATGTATAGCGGACAAGTACAGTAGGGGTCGAACACAGGGAACAACGGAGAATAGACAATCAAACTTGGGAAAAAAGACAAAAAAATGATTTTGGGCTTTTCAATAATTTTTGGATTTTTGTGGGGTTTTCATTATTTATTTTTTGTATTTTTATAATTTTTTTTATTTTTTTACTTTTATACTCTTTTTTATTTTTATTTTTATTTGGAATTTTAATAATCAAACATAGAATAAAATCTCTCTTTTTGATTTTCAATAAATAGAAAATAACCTTAAAATACCCAACCAAAATATATGTGATATATATCAAGTATTTATAGTAGTTTTCCACGAATTTTTAGACACCTGGAGCTATTTTTAACAAAATAAACTCTACAAAAAGAAAATACATACTAACAGGTGGCATTTAAGTAAATAATTAAAGTTATGGGACACTAGCCGAACACTATAGAAATCTTTAGGGCCAAAAAACAATTTTTCTAAATAATATCTAATAAACAATAACAAGAGGGGTATTTCTACAATTAATAACAAGTTCAAGGGGTCCTATACAGTTTTCAGAAAATATTACACTATTAATGTAAAAATCAGGACTGAAATAAAATACAAAAGCCTAGTGGCTTAGGTGTAAAATATCCAGTCCCCTTACGCGTACAGGCATGTGAGGTGACGTGAATTAGACCTAAATGCAAATAAAGAAAGTACACGATCCTATTTTCAAATATTACAAAAATATTTACGCTACAGACACATGTTTATAGACTAAAAATAAAATACAAAAAAATGAGAGGATATGTGTGTAAAATACCCTCCAAGTATGCGATCAACGGCTCTAGATCTTCACTTAAACATGCATAACTTTGAGGTTGCATGATGATGCTTTGCAGCGGATGTCTAAGATTAGATCCCCATATGGGTCTAATGACGGGGGTGCTCCGAATCCGACAGCAGCTGCTGACCTATGAACGAGGATGCGATCAGACGACATAGAGGATCGATGGAAGAAAACTCAAGAACTCGACTGCACTAAGCTTTGATCAGTCTTTCCTCGCTCCTTCGGCCACCTGGAAGCCTCGGTGCAGATGCAAAAACGTAGTCCACGTTCCTCCACATTGAGTGGTAATCTCGGAAGGCGCAGTAGGAGCTTCGACGAGGTTAGTTGAGGTTGAGGAAGCACAGAAGCTCCATGCATCTCTCTCCTAGTCAAAATTGACTCACAGGGAGTTCTTTGGCCCACCAGATCATGCAAGAATCTAAGGCGCACGAAAACTAAGGTTATAGGGGTAGTCTTCAGTTGTGGTGAGTGGAGATGAGGTGTGACAGTGACAACTCTGGCTAGTGGAGGAGGTGTGTTAGATACTTGATCTGAGTGAGATCAGGGTGAACGGAGATGCACGGGATGAAGAGCAGGTGAAAGGAAAGGAGACGGAGGCGATAGTAACAATAGAGATAGGTCAGAGTGGACGAAAACAGGAAGTAGAGACGGAGCTCCAACGAGATGATTTTTTTTTATTTTACGAAAAAAGAACATAATCCAAGGAACTAAAATGCTACTTTGTTCCACTACTATTCTAAGGAATGAAAATAAAAGGAAAAAGAGGTCTTACCTGACCTGCACCGGAGTGGAGCAGAGCTCGTGGTGGAGGAGGTGGCGATACCTCGGATTGACCTTGATTCTACGCCAATTGCTTTGTCGATTCTTCCTCAAGGCTCCTGCTATCACTAGGATACTCTAGATGAGTGAAGGTTAGGGTTTGAATGGCGGAAGCAAGATCAAATATCTGAGGAATCTCGGAAGAGAGCTTATGTATAGGGCATCTTCCACAGGGTGTGGTGCTTGATGCAGTGGCGCCTCGACCAAGAAATCATTACGACGTGAAAATTCAAGGATCGAGGATCAAAAGTCAAGAAGGGATCGATCTGAATGGGTGTAAGTATTGGGCACGATAATTCAAGGAAGACATATCAAAAACTGACAGGAGACCGAATCAAGGGGGTCAGAGAGTTGACCTGCGATCAACTGATGCTGAGCCCTGATTGGGCCACATCTGGATACGACACGACAAACACAATAAGGAAATGATTTATTAATTTGAAATAAAATAATAAACAATCTAATTATTTTGGTTAAAAATATGAAAAATATTTATTACTTTATGTAGTATTTTATGATTATTTTTATCTATTTTTACAACTTAATTTATTATAGGCTCATTTATAGTTATATTCACCTATAAATAAGATATTTTATTTTTATTTTGTATTTTTGATTTTATTGTTTTATACATATAATTTACATTTTTTTAGCTTATTTTAATATGCACAAATATTTTTTTTATATTTTTTCCGATATAATATGTACACCTAAATAAAGAGGGTAATTCTGATATGTTATGTATAGTACATTCATCTATGTATTTTGTATACTATTTTATTTTGTTGTATTTTTATGATTTTATTATATTCTAAATATGTATTGTAAATAATATTTACAAAATTATAAAATAATGAAAAAAAAGAATAAATAAAATGAATATTTTATTCATTTGTATAGTACAATAGGGGTCCAAAACTTAACTTTTGCATCTTAACTCCAAATTAAATGAAATCACCTTCATTAAATAGCTTATTAAAAGTTTTATACACTTAAAATAATTTTGATGCATTTTGAGTTTATATGGAGAAGATATGGATCTGAGAAGTTTGGGTTTTGGCTTTTTATTCAGAGTGTAAAATGTACACTATATATTATTTTTGTGTGAAGTAAATTTTGTATTTTTATATGTATTTTTATCTACAAGTTTCATGTACAAAGTTTCTTTATTTGAGTTATAAATAATAAAGAATAAAATAGGTCTCAAAAATTCAGTATTTGACAAAATAACTTGGGATTTTTATTTTATTTATTGACCCTTATCTCCCCCTACTTTATTCCTTGTTGATATAGTTATCGTGATGCCTAGATCTTGGGGTTTCGAGTCATAAAATACTTTTGGCTTTTTATTTCTTTTTCTTTTTCTTTTCTTTTCTTTATTATTTTATTTTGGCTTTAAACACTATATTTTATACAATATTTATACAATAACTTATGAATGATAATTCATGCAAAATAATGATATATACACGCATTTAGCTAGGGTTTAAAGGCCAAAATGAAAGAATAAAGGTGATGAAATTGAGATTTACACCCCCTATACTTGCATTTGCTAGTCCCTAGCAAACACTTATGCCTATAAGTGCATAAAATGAAAATAAAGAAAAGAAAAAGAAAGAACTTGGATTGATTTTAATTCTTAATCTTGTCTTCACAAAATCAAATTTAGAGCTCAATTCAGACCTTTGGATTTTAGGTGTGGTCAGAATCTTAAGGGAAAATGGATTTGAAGCACAAAAGCCTATGGGAGTCACAAAACTCTGCCCAAGTCTTCTCAATGGCCATGTCAAAATAAGTCAGCTCATATGCAAACCCTTATGACCATGAATCTATCTTGGATAGTGTATAATATGTAGCTCTCCTCGGTTGAAGCGTTAAAAGTCAGTCTTCTCCAACATGGTGACCCTAATTCCCGAATCCAATAGCTCTTTCCTTGAGAAGCAGGATATTTCCTTCTTAGTTCAAGTACAACCGACTCAAGAGGAGGTGGAGAGAAGAATGGATGGTAGCCAGTGTAACTACTATCCTAAGATGCTTGACTATTGTAGCCAAGTCATCCGACTGCAGGCACACAAATATCTAACTTTGAAGCTCAAGCTTGCTTATTGACTATACAAATATATACATACTCCGATGTGAATTGATTTTTCTTAGAATTTTGCCCATCCTTTTATTTTGGAGTTTTTATTTTTTTCCTATTTTTATATAATATATACAACATTTACATAAGGACTTTTTCCTCTTGAGCCAGTAGACTATCCCTCTTTTGAAGCATTATTGCAACCCACAACTTCTCTCTTTAGACCTCTTCAATACTGGATCGGGTTGGGGTATAATAGCCACAAATGTGTGACTTCCGATGTTTCCATTGCAGGAAAATCCATCCCTCTACCACTTCAACTGAGGTAAGCAAAGTGTAAGGTACAGGTGTGCAAGCTAGGTCATTATTAGCAAGAGTCGTGTGTGTTTGGAAATATTCTACTTAGGCAATCAAGATGACACTGAACCAAGCCTTGCGATCTCAAAGAATTAAGTCTAGCAGACCTGACATACCTCAATTCCAGTTCCTATAAGGTTCATGTGATAAGTATATTTAAGGTCCAACCAAGCTCCAATCTTCGGATTTTATTTAGACTCATTCAATTATCAAACTCAATTCAAAAAATGCAAATGATATGTACAATGCAAGGAAATATTTGTGATGCAATTTTTAAATTTTAAATTTTTTATGGGTTCTTGAAAAATTTTGCAAATTTTTATGCAACTTTTGAAAATATTTTTGCAAATGTTTTTAGATTTTTTTATTTTGCAAATTTTTAGGACCTTTCCAAAAGCAAAAAGTTTTGGCAAAGAAATATGAACAGATATTTACATGGGAGTACTTCTTGGTATTTAAAAGAATTAACATTTAGGAATTTACAAATTTGTATATACAAGGTTTGTAAATGGTCTTTATTTGCTTGAATTATGTACCAAATTCTCAAAATAATTTGAAAAGATATTCACAATATTTTGAAAACTTTATTTTGTAAACTAATTTAACAAATAAATTTTACAAAGATTTACAAAATTTGAAAATCATTTTGTAAAGATTTTTCAAACAATATAGATAGATTTTTCAAAATATTTTTGCAACCATTTCCAAACCATTTGCAAATAGATTTTCCAAAAATTTTATTTCAAACATAGGAAAGAATTTTTTACAAATAAAAGTATTTTATGCAAAGGTTGATATCATTTAACAAAATATTTTCCAAACAATTTTCAAAAGATTTTTTAAAAAGATTTTCAAACTATTTTTCAAACATTTTGCACAAGCATTTTTCAACTGATTTATTAATCAATATAAACAAAGAATTTGATTGTATGTGTTAATTTTTTTTTATTAATTTTCCATATTATTTGAAAATAAGAAAGTACGAGTTATCACTAAAGTATATACAACGCATATAAGACCCCCTATACTTAGCTTGAGCTATGTCCTCATAGATTAGAGAGAAAAAGAGAAGACATAACTCGTACTGAGTATATGAAAGATTCTATACGACAATGATTAAAGAATAATGAATGAGAAGTTAACCGTAACCATATAATTAGGATGAAATAATCCAAAGTATAGCAGACTGTCCGAAAGGCAGGGAGGGTCAAGGGTAGGAATATATGAAATCATCAGCTCGACCTGTCCCCCCCGCCCGTGCTACCTTGGTCAGACGATCTATTATAACCCATATACTATCTTTACCACCAGTCATCTGAGGTAAGCCAATAACAAAGTCCATGGAAATGCTTCCCCTTTTCCATTCAGAGGATGGAGGGGTTACAACAATCCTGGCGGATTTTGGTGTGAAGCCTTTACCTGCTGGCAAGTGAAACATTAATTCACAAACTCAACAACATACCACTTCATTCCTGACTACCAAAAGTTTGAACGAAAATCCTTATACATCTTCATAATTCCTGGATGAATAGATAATCTCGAGCAATGCACTTCGTGTAAGATATCCTTCCTTAATTCGGGTGTGTTTGGTACACAAACTCTGTGATGGTTATACAGTATCCCATCAATACCAAAAGTTAAGGGTATAGGTGAGGGATCTAAGAATGAACAACTCGGGGTACATACCCCTTAGGACAAAGTATGTCCTAAGTATAGTAGTGATGAAAGGGTGCACACCTTTTTGGAAGAAAGAAGAAAATAAAAATGAAAAGAAGAAAAGAAAGATCATCTAAAAATGTTTTGTCTGCTTTGTCAGATTCTATGGATGTGGTGGCGTTCAGCTCATCTTCATATACAACTTGAATAGAATCTACAACGGACAAGAAGGTGCCATGCTTTAGGTATGGTTTCAATAGCTGCATGTTACTCATGAAAGGATGCGTGTCAGTTCATATTTCTGATATCATTATGTTGTTGTTGTCATGCGCATGCTTCACTATAAACGACCCAGTCTGTTTGCTCTTCAACTTTCCTTGAAAAAGTTTCAACTTCACATCGAACAACTAGACCTTCTAACCCGATTCAAAAGTCTTTCAATGGATGTGCTTGTCATGCCACTTCTTGACTTTTTCCTTGTACATCAAGCTGTTGTTATATGCGTAATCACAGAATTCAAGTAGTCTGTTCAGATCCAACTTTCTATTCTTCTCGGCCTTCTTGGAATCCAGATTACAAACATTGATTGCCCATACAGATTTATGAAAGAGTTCTACGGGCAGAGGGCATGGCTTTCCGTATGTCATGCGGTAGGGAGACATTCCCAAAGGTGACTTGTATGTTGTACTGTAAGCCCAAAGAACTGAGTCAAGCAACTGAGACCAGTTCTTGCGATCCGGGTGCACAAGCATCTAAAGAATTGTCTTAATCTCCCGATTTAAGCATTATACCAAGCCATTGGACTGTGGTTGGTAGGGAGAAGCGACATCATGTTCAATGCAAAATTCTTAAGTCAGCTTCTTAACCTCCTTATTGATGAAATGGCTACCACCGTCATATATAAGAATCTTAGGAATCCCGAACCTTGAAATGATATGATCCTTTAGAAAATGACAGATGGTGCGACTGTTGACAACTCGGGTTTGGATAGCCTTCATCCAACAACTAACATAATCGACAACAAGCATAATGTATTCAAATTTGTGGCTGTTTGGAAATGGGCTCATGAAGTCAATAACCCATGCATCAAACACATCTGAAATCTGAATAAATTTCAGGGTCATTGTATCTCTCATTCTGATTGTTCCGCCCATTTTCTAGCAGTCGGTGCAGTACTGAACATAGTATTCTACATCTTTGAACAAGGTCAGCCACCAAAGGCTACATTGGAGTACTTTTGCTATCGTTCATGTGCCTGAATGGTTTCCTCTAGATTCTTGATCATGGCATGTGTGAGGACATTTGCAAATTCCTCTTGAGGAATACAACTTCGTTAGATACAATCTGCCCCCTTGCGAAAGAGATATGGATCCTCCCACTCGTAGAAATGGATATCAAACAAGAACTTGTCTACTTTTAGTTTCGACCAATCTTGTGGAGTTCTCTTGGACACAAGATAGTTCGCGACATCAACATACCAAGGGAGCGAGGTGACTGATAATATGGCTTTCTGTAGAAAGGTTTCTATTATCAGTCTCAAGTTCTGCTTAGGAGATTCATACACGAGTAATCTTGAGAGATGATCTGCCACCACATTTTTTATTACAGGCTTGTCTCGGATCTCAAGGTCAAACTCATGGAGTAGAACGATACATTTGAAGATGGGGTTTAGCATATTTCTTCTGTTGCAAGTACCGGATGGCAGAATGGTCGGTGTATACTATGGCTTTTGATCTAAGGACATGGGATCTGAACTTCTCTAGGTCAAACACTACTGCTGGCAGCTCTTTCTCGGTGACAATGTAATTCTTTTGAGATTCATATAATGTTCTGCTAGCATAGTAAAAAACAAATGGTACATTGTCTTTCCTCTGTCCCAACACGGTGCCGATGGCATAATCTGACGCATCTGTCATGATCTCAAAAGGTAGTGTCCAATCTGGTGGCTGTAGGACATGACCTGAGTGATTAAATCTTTCAACTACAAAAGGCTTGGAGCACATGGTCGTCAATAATAAATCCATATCCTTTCTTAGCAATTCGGTCAATGGTTGCGAAAGCATGTTAAAGTATTTGATGAATTATCGATAAAAAGTGATGTGCCCTAAGAATGACCTGACTTGTTTGAGGTTGGTAGTTGGCTCAAGTTTTGAAATTACCTCCACCTTGGTTGGGACAACTTCCATGCCACCTTTCGATACAACGTGACTGACGAACATATAATTCGGCCCTTTAATATCGTTGAAATAATCACTTAATAAGTCATTGCAGTCGGGCCGAATTTGGTCTATCAAAAACCATCTGTATGATATGTCAACAGAACAAGATGATCGTATTTATTTTATTTTACTTGGCAAGAAACCAAGGTCGAACTCAGGGACACGAGCCTCTCTCGTATTATCTAGATTTTTATTCATTAACTAAGTGTTGAGTAAAGATCTATAGGTCAAACAATGCTAAAGGACGATACAAGATAGGACAATGCATTAAAGCAAACATGCAATTTTTTGTTTTATTTTATCATGCAAGTAAATGCGATAAAATGCAATGCAAGCAAGCCCTGAATTAGAAGTAATTAAGCCATTAAAAATACAAGTCAAACAGGGTCAAATAATGAAGCAATCTTTATTCATGTACAAATAGGAATGAAGATCAAGGAACTTAATCAATAATATACTACTTCAAATTTCATAGTGTCTAATGTGAACTGAAAGCATACCATAAGGAAGACAATAAAGAGAGCTTCAAAATGCCACTGAAATCACCTGAAATGGAAATACAATGCTAAAGATATACAATAAAGAAGACAGGGGCATAACTGAAAGAAAACATGAAATAAAATTGCAAAAAGGTCCCTGGAAGGGAATAAAATGCAATAAAAATAAAGTTGAGACCTTCCCTGCAAAATACCCACACGCGCGGGGGCATAATTACAATTATTTAAACCCGCAAGGGTCAAAATGCAAAATACCCCCAGCGCGTGGTGCTGCACGTGCTGACATGACCTATCTGCAATATATGAAAGTTACGAGGGCACCGATGCAAAAAGCCCAGCACCCACGTGCGTGAGGCACGTGAGTTCAGGCTCGGGTGGGGGAGAGGCTCGGCGCAGCTTCGGATGGCCATAGCAAGTGGCTCAGGCCATGTGGCAGCTCGAGGGTGCCTCGGGCGAGGCTCGGTCCCACTGAGCCTCCGCGCTCCAGGTTGACGACGTGGTAGCTCCAAGGCCGTTGGATCTCCGCCGTGGAGCGAGATCCAACAGTATCTGCATCTTCTCCTCCTCTGTTGGGTGGCGGTGCGATTGGAGCTCCGACGTCAGGCCTGGAGCTCCTCCACGCCTCTCCGTGCTTGATGAAGGTCGAGGAAGGAAGCTGAGTCCCTGGCGGTGAAGACCCAAGCTCAGAGAAGGAGCAGGGGCATCTGGAGTTCGCTGTCGATGCTTGATCGTCGGAGGCGGAGCTCTAGAACTTGGCTCCGCCCGAGGTCCGGCCAATGGGTTTGGTTGACCTGCAAAAGGGATTAGATGGAAATCGAGGCGTGTGTTCATGCAAACTGAGGTGGGCGGAGGGCGTGGCGAAGGCGAGGAAGTGAAGCCCTTGGTGGGTTCTCCTCCGCCGGATGAAGGAGGTCTTGACGGAGGAGGAAGATGATTGAAGGCGCTGGCGAAGGTGTCTGATGGTAGGCGGAACTTGTGGGGGGTTCAATGGAAGGTGAAGGTGTCAGATCTACCTTAGAAAAATCAGAGAAAACAAACGGAAACTAAGAAGCTAAGTTACCTGAGATTAGAGAAGGAGCTAGAGGGCGGAGCGGAGCTTGGGCTGAGCACCTAGAGGTGCTCGGGTCATCGCACATGCTGGACAGCTACTCCAACAAGCTTAGGGCACCCGGAGGAGCCCGATCATGGCCGGAGACATCCGTGGGTCTCATCGGAGTCTGGGTCGTTGTTGCTCGATCCGAGCTCCTCCCCCTGTCATAGGGAGGAGATGGAGGGCTGGGCCTCAGCCCCTTCGTTGGTGGACATCGGTGACTGTGGTGGAGGAGGCTTATTTATGGTCGGGGGAGGACGATGGAGTCGTGAGTTTCGTTCGTGGATGCTGACCGTAGGAGTGGAGGGTGGTCGTGGCTAAGTGTTGCGCGAGGATAGGGGATGTGAGCGCTACGTGTGGGTGATCACTCCGAAGGTTGAGGCTGACCAGGGCTATGGCTAAAAATGGAAGGGGGAAGGAGGTCTGCGAGGCGCGGGGCTCGGGCGGAGCTTGAGGGAGGTGGAAGACGAAGTCCGGACCGTTGGATCGTGAGATCCAACGGTCCCGACGGAGGCACTTCGGGACGGTTCGGATTAGATCGAGGGTGATGCGATCGAAGGGTGGCGGCGCTGCCACGTGTCGCATTTTGGTGAGGGCGATGACGGACGGTGATGATGAGCATAGGGTTTGTGATCGAAGGGCTGATAATCGATGTGGAGGGAGCGACTGAGACTGAAGGGACAAGGGCGCAATCGGATGCCACAAAAGGCGCCACCTGTCGTACGGATGAAGAGGCGGGCACTGGCGGTTGTGATGAAAGGTGGGGAATGATTGGATGGTGAGGGAAAAAAAGGCGTGCGTGGATAGAGTGGAGCCGTTGGATCAGAAGGAGATCCAACGGCTGGGAAGACGGGCAGATAATGCAAAGGGAGATGGTTCACGTGGCTCAACCAGAACGGTCCACGTGGCCCAATCAGATTATTCAGATTTAGGAATTGAAATATGAAGGTCAAGATGACCGAATTTGAGAAAACTCAAAACATGAAAGTTGTAGATCTCAATGAGATCTACAAGTTTCATGTTGATAAAAAATAAAGATGAGATAAATGAAGACTCGAAATATTTTTGAGGGTATTTTTAAGGCTAAAAATACCACGGATTTTAATTTTGACATTTTTTTTGCGATTTTTTAATTTATTCAAGACTCTGATAATTACAAGACATTATCTAGATTTTATTGACACAAACTTAAGCAAGGGGGTTACTAATGAATAATTAAGACGATAAAATTGGGTTTCATGACCCCCGTATACTTAAACTATGCTCGTCCTCGAGCATCGAAGAGAATGAATAAGCTGGATTAACCCCCTTGTGCATGTGAATACAGGATCCAATTTGTTCAAGTCTACTCCACTTTAGAGGTCCAAAATTCTAGAATTCAACCCAGCCTTAATCAAGAGGCACCCAATTCCTCTAATTCTCCAGACTCTCTCTGATGTACATATAATCTAAAGGATATGAAATTTAGTGTTGACTGCGATTCTGAGAGTAGCGTCAAATCGTCACCCAAAGTCTTGGTCCAAGGAGTTCTCCTAAGGACCCAATCCTCAACACTAGGGAATAAATCACATCTTGCATCAAGTCCACCGTCTCTTTACTTGTCAGACTTAAAAAATGTAGATGGAAGGCCAGTGATGGAAGGCATGGGATTGTGTCATTTCTTCTCTCCCTCTCATTGGAACAAGGATTCTCTCTAGTGCCTTTTACACAACACATTTTTTGGTGTTGATCAGTGCGTCCGTCAAGAGAAGTTGGAGCCGTCTGCACTTGTTTTCCTGGGAATACATCAGGGCGTGTCTTTTTTGAGTACCTATCGTACCTTCGACACCCAGACTTGTAGCATTTACGATGCAGAGCCCTTTTTTGGTCCAAGCCCGAGTTCTGGTCCTAATAGTGGTGGTCCAAGTGGACACTTTGAAATGGTTGGGAGCGCTTGCCTTTGGTGGAAGCTCTTTGATATTTGACTTTGTGGAATGAGAGCTTTTCTTTGAAATTTCATTTATTTGTAGTATTTTGGCTAGCTCCGCTGCTTTTACCAAGAGTTGGCGCACACTGATCAACATTTTTTTATTTATTTCACACCCTGTCACTTAGGTCAATGTCAAGAGATTAGTATAAGAACCAAGTTCTCATATTGGCTAATAATTGCTGACACTCAGGTTTCATGAAGCCTTCAAAGATTTTATCCCATCCTCGAGCATCATTAGATCAAGTCCAGACACAAATTCCTCAACTCATTTCCTTAGGTGAAAAGTCAACTCATCTCATCAAAACCGTAGTCATGCATGTGATGTGCTGATCATATTCTTAATAGGCTGAGACTAAGCATGAAATATAGCATGCAAATCTAGAAAACTAGGGGAATATGGGTGATTAAGTCTAAGACCCTGATGGCTAAGGCTGGTTAACCCAAAATCTCAAGATCTCATAAAACTAAGTCTCCTTGATCATTTCAGATCCTAGGTGAAAGTGTGAAAGTAGAAGATTAATCCAACTCCTTCATTCAAAAACACAATTTTTTTTGAGACTTCAAGAGATATTAGGACTGCCTAAACTCAATTAAGTATATGCATTCAGCCAGTATGGATGTAAGTATAGGCCAAAGCCCGTTGCTTGAGGACAGGGCCTTACGCGATGTCCTCTAAACCATCCAATCTGCTAAGGGTGAACCCTTACTGAACGCGGCTACTTAATTGGGTTTAGTAGTCACTAATGGCTCCTAAAGGATTTTTGGATTTTTCTCATTTTTATGGATTTTAATCTAAGGTTAGAACACAGGTTAGACTCAACTTTCCTTGAAATGAGAGAAAATTTTCAGAACCATGTCACACAAAAATAAAAATTTTCAAAACATTTTCAAAATATTTTTCAAAACAAGAAAACTCATTTTTCAAATCATTTTCGAAAATATTTTTATCAAAATAGTGTAACATAGTATAGAAAAAGCCGTGAAAAATATTTGAGTCCACTTAGTTCAAAGGATTTTACTTTAGCAAAAAACTTTTAAAATTTTCAAAATTTTCAGATTATAGCTAAAGTAAATATACTGTAAATACGGTATACCCCCCTATACTTAAACTTTGCTATGTCCTCATAGCACTAGATGATACAAGTCCATAGGCCCATTTAAATATAGAGAAATATACGGGAGCTAAGAGGGGCTCCCCCTATACTTAGGTTAGAAATAACCTAAGTATAAAGGTAAGGAGAGGAGAGTAGAGAAAATCACGGGGACCTGGACCCCCCTATACTTAGGCTGAGATTAGCCTAAGTATAAAGATGAGATTTGATGTTGGAAGAGACACGAGGTGAATGAAGAAGAAGGATGGATGTACAAGTGATCGGATGAATCTGCGGAGATGAATGGAGTGTTTAAGGATCTAGGGAGTGTATCGAAGCAAACATGGCTCAATCAAGCAAGCAAGACCCTCAATTTCACCAACTCACACAAGAAACCAACCGAGGTTGGTTTATTATCTTGTCAGTTTTATTGGTGATAAAACATTTGATGTTTACGCGGAGAAAAATGTTAAGTGAAAATCAATGCGTAAACGAGGGTGTTGCTCTCCCAAAACCAAAATTTTACTCCATTTTAGGTTGACTTGCAATTAACAGTCCCAATTTTTCTTAAGGTTGTCACTGATAAAAGGTGAGCACATAAACCAAGCATTCATCGTCTACCGTTCATTCCCATTTTCAATTAACCTAGGTGATCAAGCTAGGAGGGGAAATCGAGAAAAACCATGTATTCGATAAAAACTGCAACCTAGGCTAAGCGATAAAACATGCAGTGACTTGGCAAAAATCCGTGAAAAACTTGGGCTATTTTAAAAACCAAAACTCATGCATGCAAGTCGATCAGAAAGTCGCACCTAATCATGCTTCTATTAGCGGGGAATGATATCCATTAAATTTGGCTACGTGAGGCGAGATTATGTGCATCTATATATTAGTGTGTCCTACCTACGAGCAAGCACGTAAAAAAAATGGGAAATAAAATAAGCTCGGAGAGCCGCGTGCCTGGTCCTAAGGTTGACAATCAAGTGGGGACGATCCCCACACAACTACATTCGTTCGATTACACTCGCGAGTCTTCGATCGAAGACCGCTGTAAAAGATGAATATTACGTGATAAAATATTATGCAAAATGACACATTTTTTTCTTTCTTCTCGACGTACTCCAAGCGTGCTTCTACGGATCCTCACCACGTGTAGCATCCTGTTCCTCGCCTCCTTGAACACCAAGGGCCCTGCCACAGAATCAATGGTTAGAGATCAACCGAAAAGAAAATTTTATAGTGCAAGACAAAATGCAACATAAATGAGCAAGTTGACCTATAAAATGAAACACTTAATTAAATAAACAAAAATTCCAAATAATATAAGAAATGAGCAGTGTCCCCGGCAACGACGCCATTTGACGAACCTATAATTCGACCCTTTAATATCATTGAAATAATCACTTAATAAGTCATTGCAGTCGGGCTGAATTTGGTCTATCAAAAACCATCTGAATGATATGTCAACAGAATAAGATGGTTGTATTTATTTTATTTTACTTGGCAAGAAATTAAGGTCGAACTCAGGGACACGAGCTTCTCTCGTATTATCTAGATTTTTATTCATGAACTAAGTGTTGAGTAAAGATCAATAGGCTAAACAATGCTAAAGGATGAAACAAGATAGCACAATGCTTTAAATAAAGCATGCAATTTTTTATTTTATTTTATCATGCAAGTAAATGCGATAAAATGCAATGCAAGCAAGCCCTGAATCAGAAGTAATTGAGCCATTAAAAATACAAGTCAAACAGGGTCAAACAATGAAGCAATCTTTATTCATGTACAAATAGGCATGAAGATCGAGACACTTAATCAATAATATACTACTTCAAATTTCAATGTGTCTAATGTGAACTGAAAGCATGCCATAAAGAAGACAATAAAGAGAGCTTCATAATGCCACTGAAATCAACTGAAACAGAAATACGATGCTCAAGATATACAATAAAGAAGACTGGGGCATAACTGAAAGAAAACATGAAATAAAATTGCAAAAAGGTCCTTGGAAGGGACTAAAATGCAATAAAAATAAAGTTGAGACCTTCCCTGTAAAATACCCACACGCACGGGGGCATAATTGCAAGTACTGAAACCCGCAAGGGTCAAAATGCAAAATACCCCCAATGCGCGTGGTGCTGCACGTGCTGACAGGACCTATCTGCAATATACGAAAGTTACGAGGGCACTGATGCAAAAATCCCAGCACCCACGTGCATGAGGCACATAAGTTCAGGCTCGGGTGGGGGCGAGGCTCGGCGCAGCTTCGGATGGCCGTAGCAGGCGACTCGGGCCACATGGCGGCTCGAGGGTGCCTCGGGCAAGGCTCGGTCCCACCAAGCCTCCGCGCTCTGGGATGACGACGTGGCAGCTCCAAGGCCGTTGGATCTTCGCCGTGGAGCGAGATCCAATGGTATCTGCATCTTCTCCTCCTCTGTTGGGTGGCGGCGCGATTGGAGCTCCGGCGTCTGGCCTGGAGCTCCCCCGCGCCTCTCCATGCTCGATGAAGGTCGGGGAAGGAAGCTGAGTCCCTAGCGGTGAAGACCCAAGCTCAGAGAAGGAGCGAGGGCATCTGGAGTTCGCTGTCGACGCTTGATTGCCGGAGGCGAAGCTCTAGAACTTGGCTTCGCCCGAGTCCGGCCAATGGGGTTGGTTGACCTGCAAAATGGATTAGATGGAAATCGAGGCGTGTGTGCGTGCGAACTGAGGTGGGCGGAGGGCTTGGCGAAGGCAAGGAAGCGGAGCCCTTGGTGGGTTCTCCTCCGCCTCTAGCGGAGGAGAAAGCCTGGGATGAAGGAGGTCTTGAGAGAGGAGGAAGATGATTTGAGGCGCTGGCGAAGGTGTCTGATGGTAGGCGGAACTCGTGGGGGGTTCAATGGAAGGTGAAGGTGTCGGATCTACCTTAGAAAAATCAGAGAAAAAAAAACGAGAAACTAAGAAGCTAAGTTACCTGAGATTGGAGAAGGAGCTATAGGGCAGAGCACCTGGAGGTGCTCAGGTCATCGCACATGCTGGGTAGCTACTCCAGCGAGCTTGGGGCGCCCGGAGGAGCCCGGTCATGGCCGGCGACATCCATGGGTTTCACCGGAGTCTGGGTCGTTATTGCTCGATCCGAGCTCCTCCCCCTGTCACAGGGAGGAGATGGAGGGCTGGGCCTCAACCCCTTCGTTGGTGGACACCGGTGACTGGGGTGGAGGAGGCTTATTTATAGTCGGGGGAGGACGATGGAGTCGTGAGTTTCATGGGTGGATGCTGACCGGAGGAGCGGAGGGTGGTTGTGGCTGAGTGTTGCGTGAGGATAGGGGATTTGAGGGCTACGTGTAGGTGATCACTCCGAAGGTTGAGGCTGACCAGGGCTATGGCTAAAATGGAAGGGGGAAGGAGGTCTGCGAGGCGCGGGGCTCGGGCAGAGCTTGCGGGAGGTGGAAGACGAAGTCCGGACCGTTGGATCGCGAGATCCAACGGTCCCGATAGAGGCACGTTGGGACGGTTCAGATTAGATTGAGGGTGATGCGATCGAAGGGTGGCGGCGCTGCCACATGTTGCCTTCTGGTGAGAGCGATGACGGACGGTGATGATGAGCATAGGGTTTGTGATCGAAGGGCTGATAATTGATGCGGAGGGAGCGGCTGAGATTGAAGGGACAAGGGCGCAATCGGATGGCACAAAAGGCGCCACATGTTGTACGGATGAAGAGGCGGGCACGGGCAGTTGTGATGAAAGGTGGGGAATGATCGGATGGTGAGGAAAAAAAGGAGTGCATGGAGAGAGTGGAGTCGTTGGATCAGAAGGAGATCCAACGGCACGGAAGCCAGGCGGATAATGCAAAGGGAGACGGGCCATGTGGCCCAATCAGATTATTCAGATTTAGGAATTGAAATATGAAGGTCAAGATGGCCGAAATTGAGAAAACACAAAACATGAAAGTTGTAGATCTCGATGAGATCTACAAGTTTCATGTTGACAAAAAATGACGATGAGATCAAATGAAGACTCGAAATATTTTTGAGGATATTTTTAAGGCTAAAAATACCACTGATTTTAATTTTTACATTTTTTGCGATTTTTTAATTTATTCAAGACTCCGATAATTACAAGAAATTATCTAGATTTTATTGACACAAACTTAAGCAAGGGGTTTAATAATAAATAATTAAGATGATGAAATTGGGTTTCATCAGTGACCCAGCACAATCCCCTCAGTCACCATGAAGTTTCTCTTCTCCCATGAGAGCATGAGGTTCAATTAACAGCACCTTCACAATACTCGGTGTAATAATCCAAACATTGATCAAGTGAACCCCCGTAGACTGAGAACTCATCCATGAATACCTCCAGAAAACTGCCCACCATGTTGGCAAATACAACTAGCATACATTATTGGAATATAGCGGGGGCGTTGCACAGCCATAACGGCATCTGTCGGAAAATGTACATCCCAAATGGACAGGTGAACATTGTCTTCTCTTGGTCTTCGGGAGAGATTGCGACTTGGTTGTATCCAGAATAGCCATCCAAGAAGCAAAAATATTCCTTCGCGGCTAGTCTCTCTAGAATCAGGTCGATGAAGGGCAATGGAAAGTGGTCCTTTGTGGCAAGGTTCAGACATCTGTAATCAACACATACTCGCCACAAGGTCAACATTCTGGTCGGAATCTCCTCTCCTTTGTCATTGGTAACAATGGTGATCTCGGACTTCCTAGGCATGATGTGCAGGGGACTCACCCATTTACTGTTGGAGATGGGATATTTGAATCCCACGCCACACCATTTCTGAATTTCTTTCATGACAACCTCCCAGAGGTTTGGATTCAGTCTTCTCTGGAATTCGAGGGAGGGTCTATTTTCGTCTTCAAAGTAGATGTGATGTGAAAATAGGGATTGATTAATCCCGTGGATATCCGATATCTTCCAGCATATCGCCTTGCGGTTTCATTCAAGAACCTGCATCAGATGAGATTCTTGGTCTTTGGTCAGATAAGCATTGATTATGACTGGATACATGTTTGGTTCTCCTGCAAGGAAGGCATACTTCATGTTGGAGGGCAGGGTCTTGAGTTCTAGCGGAGTGGGAGCTACTTCAGTGGTGACTTCAATGACCACTGCAGGTATTGGATCTTTCATCACTTCAGTGTCCACCGTTGTCTGTTCAATTTCTTCACTCAATGATTCACATGATTTTTCTATGATATCCTCGTGATTACAAAAATCCTTGATAATATTCTCTTGGTCTTCGAGACTCATGGGGCCCACAAGGAATTTGTCAGGCACATCAACAAAAATCTCATCATCATCGATAGAGGGGAAGACTGCTTTCTCCACTCCTTCCTTAGGCAAAAGGAATTCATAGATCTCAATATCATCCATGAATAGATTCGTATCTTGAATCTCTGCAAGAAAGTTGTAGTCTTCTTGGTAGTTAAGTGCAAGCACACTCAACTCAGATGCAACCTTTGCTGGTTTCAGCTCAGGTATGGTCTCTATCCGTACTTTGTCGCTGCTAGAGTTGAATGTAATCTCTTCAGTGTCATAGTTCACTACTGCCTCGACTGTTCAGAGGAACGACCAACCAAGGATGATGGGGGTGTGGAGCAGAGGTGTGGAGACTGATGAATCCACGACTCATCATCTCAATATATTAACATAAGCAAAATCCTTGGGTAAAATCTCAAATAAATGTCCATAAAGTCAATAAATTAGGAAAATGATTCTTGTAAATAAAATACACTAATTATTGTATATTATATTGTTTAACATAAATTAATAATAAAAAGCCGCAAAATAAAGGAGTTTTCACCTGTAAATAGCCCAAAACTTGATGTATTTTTAATAAATTCATTTCAACTCCTTTTTGGCTATTTCTTTTCTAACTTGTTTATAAAAATGTATAAAAAATGCAAAAATATAAAACAAATTTCACCTCAAATAAATACTCGTAGATCCTAAAGAGAAAAAAGTCATAAAGTCCAACTTCCTGGCCAAATTTCCGCTCCGTATGAACTCCAAATTCACCAAACTTACTTTTAAAGTTTAAGTTAGAAAATTATCTATCCAATGAAAGTGGTTTCATTAAAATCGGAGCTCGTTTGTAAAATTTGGTTTTTGGGACTTTGATGTATATTGTATATATTGTACATATTTTTTGTTTTCTCATTTTTTATTTTATTTTTCTTAATAAATAAAAATAAAAAAAATCATTATTGTGTTGTATTTTATTTCCATTATTTTATTTTATTTTTGTCTTGTAATTATCTTTTACTAAAATATAAAAAAATAAAATTAGAAAAGAAAAAAAATATACATATTATTTGTCTTAATTTTGTAAATTCTCCATTTTTTCTCTCTTTATTTTATTCTCCCTTTATAATAGCCTACTTTTATTTAATATTCAATCTCTACAATAAGTTCTCTTATTCCACTAACCTCCATTCAACTCCACCATCTATCTAACTTCTCATTCAACTCCACCATTAATTTAACCTCCCATTCAACTCCACCACCTTTCTGACCTCCCTTTCTCTTCTCTTTTCTATTCATCTCTTCATCCTCATTTCTACCCATCCACCTTTATGTGAGAGAGATCCCGAGTTCCCTGAGTTGAATCGGTGACAGCATGACAACCATGGTCGAGCGACGACCGCCTCCTCTCCGGTGAGATCCGTTGGCATTCCGGCCAACGTCGCAGCCGCCCACACGCGCTGCTCGAGCTCATTGCTCACTGGAAATTTGAGCAAAGAAGAGTGCTTCTCATGAGTACACCATAGGCGATCGTTTCCATCATAGGTAATTCCTCTTTTTAACCTTCGACATCATTTTTATTTTCGCATTTTCTATCACATCCCATTCACCACCCTTTCATTTGTTCTACTTATCAGAACCAGTATACACTCATCCTCCCTATACTTAGGATGAAGTGTATCCTAAGTATAGCAATGATGAATGGGATGAGTAAAGATTTTGAAAGAATCAAGGAATTGAAAATTAAAAGAAGAAAAGAAGAAACTAATTAACTAATCAAAGATATTTTTCATTGCTTTTGTCTGAATCTATAGATGTTGCAGCGGGAAGTTCTTGTTCATTGGCCACCTAAATGAAGTCAACCACAGACATAAAGGTATCATGCTCAAGGTAAGGCTTCAGAAGCTGTCTGTTGATGACAAAAGGATATGCGTCAACTGACAATGATATGATTATGCTTCCATTGTCACTTACATGCTTCACTACGAACGACCCTGTCCACTTGATCTTCAACTTCCCTAGGAATAATTTTAACTTTGCATCAAACAAGTAGACTTTCTAACCCAACTCGAAGGTCTTGCGGTGGATGTGCTTGTCGTGCCACTTCTTGTCCTTCTCCTTGTACATAAGATTGTTGTCGTATGCATAGTCATGAAATTCAAGAAGTCTATTCAGTTCCACTTTTCTTTTCTTTGTTTCTTTCTTTGGATCCAAATTGCAGATATTGATTTCCCACAGGAAATTATGAATCGGCTCAATGGGCAAATGGCATAGCATGTTGTAAACCAATCAGTAGGGAGGCATTCCCAGAGGTGACTTGTACGAAGTCCGATAGGCCTAGAGAACTGAGTTAAGTATTTGAGACCAATTCTTTTTGTCTACATGTACAAGTTTCTGAAGAATCGTCTTAATTTCCCTATTTGAACATTCTTCCAAGCCATTAGATTGTGGTTGGTATGGAGAGGCTACTTGATGTTCAATGTAGTATTCTTGAGTTAGCTTCTTAACCTCTCTGTTGATAAAATGTCTACCCCCATCTAATATGAGAATCTTGGGAATCTCGAACCGTGCAATTATGTTTTCCTTCAGAAACCGACAGACGGTGCTACTATCGACTGCTATGGTTGGGATAGCCTCCACCTAATGACTCACATAGTCGACAGAAAGTAGAATTTTGTCATAGCCCTGACTGAAAGGAAATGGACCCATGAAATCAATGCTCCATGCATTGAACACATCTGAAATCTGAATATATTTCAGGGGCATTGCGTCTCTCATTCAGATGGTGCCACCCATCTTCTGACAATCAGTGCAATGCTTCACAAAGTTCTCTACATCTTTGAATAAGGTTGGCCACCAGAGGCCGCATTGAAGTACCTTTTCTACCATACATCTTCCAGAGTGGTGTCCTCCTAATTCTTAGGCGTGACAATGCTCGAGGACACTGTGAATTCCTCTTGACGAATGCACCTCCTCCAGATGTAATCTTCACCCTCACGAAAGAGATATGGATCCTCCCACTAATAGAAATGAATATCTGATAAGGACATGTACATCTTCAACTTGGGCCAATCTTGTGGAGGACTATTTGACACAACATAACTCACAATATCGACAAACTAGGGGAGCGAGTTGACTGGTAGGATTGCCTCATTCGGAAAGGTTTCCTTGATTGGTATCATTCTCTACTCAGGAGTATCTGACTCTAGCAATCTGGACAAGTGATCTGCCACCACATTTTTAACTCCATGCTTATCACGGATTTCATGATCAAATTCCTGGAGCAGAAAGATCCATCTGATTAGCCTTGGTTGGGCATTTTTCTTGGATTGCAAGTACCGGATGACGAAGTGGTCCGTGTAAACAATAACTTTGGATCCGAGAAGATATGATCTGAACTTCTCCTAGTTGAAGACAACTGTGAGCAACTCTTTCTCTGTGACAGTATAGTTCTTTAGTGCTTCATTAAGAAATCAACTAACGTATTGAATTGTAAATGGAAGATTGTCTCTCCTCTATCCCATATCACTCCAATGGCATAGTCTGAGGCATCTGTCATGATACAAATGGTACAAACCAATCTAACGGTTGCATAATAGGGGCATGGGTGATTGAAGAATCCATGATTCACATCCTTTATTCTTTTATTTTAGCCAAATTCCTTATAAAAATTACATGCAAATATATATATCAAATTCAATAAATTAGCATTATGCATGCTTTTGTTACTATTGTATATTTAACATTCTTTTTAACCAAAATAAAATAATAAATAATAAAAGAAAAAGAAAGAAAATAAAATAAGGATGTATTTATGCAATAAGTACAGGCTGACCCGAACCCCGAGAGAAGGTCAAATATTGGCTTGATTGATAAGTAATAAAGTAGGGAGAGATGTGGTCCCTATCCATTGTATATATTCATCACTACTCATCCGGTATATATTCATCACCTATTTTTATTTCTAAATAAAATAATCTCAAAATAATTTACTTTCCTTAATAAAATTTGTAAATAAAATTGTGATATAAATAATAAAAATAATTGCAAGTACAATTATACAATACCTATTCTTATATTTATTTATTTATTTATTTGGTATATATTATATTTTTAAACACTTGTATATATTCCTAATAATTAAATAAAATTAAAATAAAATTCATAAAATACAAAATAAAATAAAAATAAATGTAATTCTTCATTGTACAAAAAGACCAATAATGTATATATTGTACATAAACCTATTTTATTAACACTTGTAAATAACTTGTAAAAATCCAATAAAAATATTTTTATATTCTTTAAATTATTTTGTAAATAAATAAAATACAAAATAATGTATTTTTGTAAAAATAATAAAATAAAAGTATATGTATATAATATATAGGTATATTATACCTTTACATAATAATATATGTTGTATATATCATAATATATTTATTACTAAAATTTATTAAAAATCACAGAAAAATAGCTTGTAAAATAACTTACATTTTTATTTTTATAAATTTTTATTTTATAATCATTTACTATTTTTAATTGATTTTTCTTTTATTTTATATATTCCTTTTTTCTGATTGGTCAACCTAGGTCCGTTGACCCGGTTCAACACTTCTCCTCCTAGATCCGACCAACGCATCCCTTCGATGGATCTGATTTCTCCCTATTTCCCAGCACAACTCTGGCCACTTCCTTCCTTAGATTGCAGACCCCTACGCTCCATGATGATCCGCGATCCTTGCGGATCCCTACGAGGGTCTGAATAATCTTAGGGTTATATGCTTTCGCTTGATCTTTCTAGACCCCTAGGATCCCTATAAGTATTCTTTCCCCTTCACCGCACAAGGCAACTCACTCGACGCCTCTTTTTCTTCCACCAGAACCCCTTAGGATAGTGATAGGGTCCCGAGGATACCTTTGGTGCTCGTTTGGTGGCAATTTGAGCCGTAGGTCAATCGTGGTCAGAGACCTCTACCGTGAGTAGCCTCCTCGACCTTCTGCAACCGGGTTGAGGTATCAATCGTCATCCGCTCTTCCTTACTCTGCCCTCCATTCTCGTAGCTTCAGGTACCCATTTTCTCTTTCTATTCCGTTGCTTCGTTCGATTTCATCCATCAGTCACCGGTGACCACCTTTGCTCCGACCATCGGGTTTAGAGCTCCACCTATCCATCTAGCCGCATCGATCTGCTCGCCTTCTCACTTGACATGATGATCCTAAATGTCGCTCAACAAAGTGAGATTAGATCTGGAGTTCCATCCTTCATATTCACCGAAAGCCGACTCCATCTCCCTGATGCTTCTTTTCTTGTTTCAACCAAATAACCTGAGCCAAGGTGTCTCCCTTGAGCTGTGATTGTCCTCGTAGGTTAAGGCGTGTGCTAGAGGGTCGAATTGACCCCCAACTCCAGTGGTCGAGTAGCTCTAGGCAAGGCAACCTCCATATCATCATCAGGCCTTCCACCGAGTCATCTGAGACCTCCACCCGACGCGACTCCACTCCAACGAAGTGTTAGACCCTTTAGATGGCTGATCGAGGCAACGACTCTAGACTTTCATGATCGAACCAACCCCAGTGAGAGCTTCTTCGTGTTCTTTTAGCATCCGTACTAGCTATAAGATGAAGGATCTCCGCTCCCCAGGTTTGATTTAAGCCACATTGCAACGCCCAAATCTCAGAGCTCAGATCAAACCTAGTGCAGATCCACACCACACGTTAGCACGCCTTTTCAGACCATTGGATCCGTACCTGCACCGCCAGATCTAAGTCGTACATCCCCGACATTCCTCTGAGCCGTCAGATCCTTTTTAGCGCCACGTGTTGTTGATGAATCTGTGATTCATCACTCTTAAAGTTGAAAATAGAGCCTTGTTCCCGAGTAATTAGGAGCATATTTCCCCCAATATTGCATAATTAGCATTCACGCAAGAAGGTTTGTCATAAACCTTCTTGATCCTTGTATATTCTCAATCCTCCTTGTATATATTTTCTTTCCCTCCCTCCCCAATGATTCGAATCACTTGCCTCGGCTCCATATCAATTCATTTTATGGCTATACTTAGGATGACTAGATCCTAAGTATAGGTAGAGATTGACCCGAGTCTCTTCATCGTTCTATGTACATCCTCCAGATCTCATTGGTTCTTACACTCACTCTTGTCCTGTACTTAGGCTTACCATAACCTAAGTATAGGGGGGGACCGATGCTCGTCATGTTTATACTCATCCACTTCCCCTCTTGACCTCGTCCGCCCCGTTTTTGATCTTCTTCTACACTTAGGCTGCCAGATCCTAAGTATAGGGGGCAAGACGACTTCTATACTTTTTTGTTGATTTTGTTCTCTTACGCTTAGCACGATCTATGTCTTCTTCCTCTCTTTTTTGCTCTGAGGACATATCACACTCTAAATATAGGGGACGCGTATATATTACATATATACTTTACCCATAGCTTGTACTTTCACGTATTTTTGTATATACTATACAATAATTATGGGGTGGGTAAGAATTTTGGAAAAAAAACACACACAAAAAAAACAAAAAATAGGCTTCCTATTTACTCTTTCATATCATCCTTGCATTAAAAAAAGAGTCTTGCATTCATCTACATAGCATGTCATCTGCACCTCATCTGCATATCTGGCATATGCAAAGTGAAAAGTTAGTGGGTTTTGAACCAAGTTATGAATAAATGTTGAGGAGGGACTTAATTTGACATTAATCCACCCAATTTCAAAGGAACCTTATAGGAACTGGAGTTAAGATTTCTCAGGTCAAGTGACTTAATTCTTTGAGTCTGTAAGTCTTTGTTCACATGTCATCTTGATTAGTCTAAGTAGAATATCTCGTGCACACATATGATTCTTATAGACAGTGACCTAACTTGGACAAGCACTATGCGCGTAGCTCTTCATTGGTGAGATGGTGAGGAAGTAGAATCCTTTAGCTGGGAGTAGCACATGGGTGGAAACATCTGTCCCCCTCTAGGGAGGGTAGTGCATCTCAACCTAGTCTGGTCGTGTTGACATCTAAGGAAGGAATGCTGTGGCTTGCAATAATGCTTCAAAAGTGGGATAGTCTACTGGCTCGAGAGGAAAAACTCCTGATGTACATGCTGCACCCTGTATATTATTCGAAAAAACAAGAAGAAGAAAAAAGAAAAAAAATGCAGAAACTCCAAAAAATAAGACAGGCCAGAGTGAAAATAAAATACCTGTCGGAGTATGTATATTAGCAAGAAGTTTGCAGCTGGGTGACTTGGCTACACTGGTCATGCATCCTGTGATAGGTAGCTACACTGGGACCATCTATTCTTTTCTCCACCCTCCTCTTGAGATGGTCGTACTTGATCTTAGAAGGAAATACCCTTCTCCTCGAGGAAAGAGTTACCAGACCGGGTAATTAGAGTTACCTTGTTAGAGGAGGCTGCTTCTTATCCATTTCTGATGTGGAGAGCTATTTTACACTTACATAGTACAAGTAAGATCATAGTCATCAGAAACTTGCGTTTGAGGATTTGTTCTGACCTGATTATTAAGGTATCTTGAATAAAAGGCTTGTGGAACTTGAAGTCTGTTAGGTCTTAAGTTCAGATCCCAATAAGGTTCCACCACACAATTAATCCAAAGGTCGAGTCAAGCTCCATTTTCAACTTTTGTTCATGACCTTGATAAGGAACCCAAAATCATTTCACTCTTGCATTTCATTTTAGTTGCTCGGGGACGAGTAAGGTTTAAGTATAGGGGATTGATGAATATGTGATTCATCACTTTTAAAGTTGAAAATAGAGCCTTGTTCCTGAGTAATTAGGAGCATATTTCTTCCAATATTGCATAATTAGCTTTCATGCATGCATTGATAACATCCGCATTTTAGCATCCACATCTGCATGAAATAAGAAGCCAAATTCATCTGTAAAAATCACCTATCTGTTTATAGTTTACATTAACCCTAAATCCCATAAATTCACTCTATATTGTATATATTACTAACAATAATACAATAAAAATACCAAAAAATTGCTAACTTGTAAAATTGACAAATAAAACCCCAAACCAAGTTGGAGACCATGGACCTTAGAATGCACATATCTCTCTCATACAACCTCCAATTTAGGTCTACTCACTTTTAAAATAATATACATTTAGAGACCTTCATAATGAGACCAATTTTATTAAAACCGGAGCTCGTATGCAAAACTTAGGTTTTGGGCCCCCATTGTATTCTATATGTATGTATATTTGGACCCTTGTATTTTATTACTTTATTCGACCTCGTTTCCATTTTTGGTCACATGAAACTTGTAGATCTCATCGAGATCTACAACTTTCATGTTTTGAGTTTTCCCAAATTCGGCCATTTTCTCCATTTTATTTCACATTCTTTTTCGGCCATTCAGATTGGGCCACGTGGCACCCTCTGGTTGTGCCACACGACCCTACTCATCACGCGCCACGCGTCCCTCTTTCTTGACCGTCTGATGGCTTCATCTCCCCCCAAATCCCAGCCACTCATCCCTGTCTCAGTTCCAACCCTTTGGATCATTATCTAGATCTCATCACGGCCACTCATTTCTGCCTCCACCTCCTTGCACCACATGGTTCACCATGTGCCACCCTATTATAACCCTGATGATTCTATCTGCGTCGTTCATTCCCTCTCAATCAACGACCCTTCGATCCTACGCCAGATCTCATCACCACCGTTTGTCAGCCCCCGCGCCTACGCCTGCCACGCGTCACACCCAGCACCCTTCGATCACATCGCCAGGATCTAATCCTGGCCCTTCTCTCGTGCCCATCTTCTGGCCGTTCGATCACAATATCCAACGGTCCAGAGCTCGTCTTCCACCTCCGGCTGCCTTCCTCGCACACGTCACCCACCTCGCATCGCCTCCTCCCCTTTTTTATTTTTGGCGCCATCATGACCACCATCTCCACCTACTAACACCTCCACGACGTATCCCCGACCTCCACCATCCTCGCCAACACCCATGATCCCCATGATGCCCTCTCCTTCGCTCCACAAACTCCATGCACACCACCCTCTCCATCACCTGCACCTCCATCTCTTCCCTATAAATACTCCCTCTCCGACCAACTTCCACCCGTCCGCCATAGCAAGAGGAACCATAGAGATCTAATCTACCCATTTGTGACAACAATTGAGTGCGAGAGAGAGAGAGGAGACGGTGGTCCACCTCCAGCGAGATCCGCAACATTTCTTCACCGCGTAGCAGCTCCTCCAACGAGCTGCTTGAGCTCGGGCTCGCTACTGACCCTCGAGCAACGACCAGAGCCTCTTCAGTGAGTCTCCAACCCCAAGTAGCTTCAGCCATTTCTTCTCCGATCTTCCTCTTCTTTCCTTTGGTTTTTTCTCTTAATTTTTCTGCCGGACTTGTTTGATTCCAACCTCCACCAACCATTGCCTGTGCTCTGCCTTGGAGCTCTGATCTTTGCGACACCTTCAGATCGCCCCGTCGACACGTTGCACCCTCTCCGACCACAGCTCCATCTTCATGGCGTAGGAAGATCACCGGCTGCCCATCGCTTCGCTCCCAGGCCTCACCGTACACGACGAACATGAACTTCCAATTTTGGCAAGATCCAACTCTGCAAGCACGCTCTTCTTCACTGATCAGACGTCATGCTGGAGCTGCTTTGAGCTCCATCGACCCCTACTTCCAGACCGCCCCAGCTTCATCCAAGACCGCCGGTTGCTCCGCCACGCCTCCATGATTGCTCTGAGCTCTCCAGGAGTCTCCAGCGAGCTTCACCGTCCACAGGGGAGGGCGGTGGAGCCAGGACAACTTAACTGGAGCCTCGACAAGTCCACTACAGGAGGCGGAGGACCTGAGGAACAAGACAAGCAGCTACCGTTCGATTCCCTTTATCGGACGGTCCCGATCGAGCCACGTCTCCCACTCCCCGCCTCCGTTGGATTAGGAGGATCTAACGGTCCTTACACAGCCACTTTGCCCTTCGCCAGCAACTCCATCCTCTGTTGGATTCATCTTGATCCAACGGCCAGCGTCATGCCACATCGCCTTGCTCTAGAAGCCATCGCCACCGTTGGATCATCCTGATCTGACGGAACCTCGATGCACCATGTCTCCATCTCCCGCAGCCGTTGGATCTCTCCAGATCTAACGGCCCAGCATTCACCACGTGTTGCCCTCCGAGCCTCTTCCCCGACCCTAGGCTCGGAGCACCCAAAGCAATACCGAAGCAATGCTCGAACCTCCAGAGCCTCCGAGCTGACGTCCGAGCCTCCTACGTCTCCCGAGCCTAGTACCTCACGTGTCTCTCATGTGAGGGCTGGTAAATTGCACCGAGGCCCCTACAACTTTCTAGATTTGCAAATCAGTCCCTACCAGGCATGTCACGTAAGGAGCACGTGTCCTCGTGGAAAAATTGCATCCATATCCCCAACATTATAGGTATTTGCACCTTAGTCCCTATACACATGTTTTATTTCAAGAAATTTTAATATTTGTTTTGCATTTTGGTCTCTGTGTTTGCATGCATATTTAGGCATCTATTTTTCATCATTATTAAATTCCAAAAATTGCATGTTGTAGTCTAACTTGAGCTTTATCTGTGTGAAAATGTGTCATATTTTTGTGAGCTTCAAAGAATTAAATAATATTATTCTTGTGGAAATTGACCTAAATTTGCCCATTGTGTGCTTGAAATTATTTATTAAATTATTTATTGTCCAAAAATTTATTGTCCAAAAAATCACCATAAAATCACATTAGATCTAGTTTAAGTTGCTTTACACTATGCCTAAAAATCAAACCAATTGCACACATCACGAGGTATGAATAAATCAAATAGTCTTTTGCCTAACTGATTTCTAATAGGTCCAATTTACATCAATTTTTAGGTTTATCAATTTTCCTAGATTCATCTCACATAGATATAAGTAGGATAATTTTTATATATGGAAATAGTGTGCCTTGATATTTATTAAAATTAACTTTGCAAAAACTACCCTGCATCCATATTAAATTCATATTTAATCCAATTAGAGTCTAAAAAATCCAAACAATTACAGTAGCTTAGTCTCATCACATGTCATATTCTGGCCAAGTTTCATTAATTTTGGACTTCATTTGACTATCTTTTGAGATTTAACGTAAAATTTGGCTTGAAATTGCATTGCATTTTCTTTAATTGCATAAAAAAACCAAAAATGTTGTCATGAAAATCTGACATCGAATAACTAAAAATTTACCTAAGGAGACAGCTGCATCCCTGAGTTCAACCTTGGGCTTGCCTAAGCAAAATAAATATGCCGCTTGAATTTAATCGTACATTAAATCTGAGTGGTTTTTTGACGAACTCTCGATTAGCCGACTACAACGAACGACAAAACTTAATTCGATCATTAATCCAGTTGAATTAACAAGGGTAAACGAGCCCTCTTCTGTCGCATGTGCCCGTGATGGGTATATTGCACTTTTTACCCTATCATTTCCTTTATTTCGCTTTAGTACATTATTTGTAATGATTAGTTAAAACTATTTGCAGAAAGGACCTTAGAGTTTTAGTATTTGCATTTTAGTCCCAGTCGAGTCGAACTCACGTGTGTCTTCACATGTTTTATGGGATTTTTGCAACTTGTTCCTATACTTTAGTTAGTTAGTGAAATCGAAGAGGTTTTAAGTATTTGAAACTATGCCCCTGTGAATGTGAAGCATATGTAGCGCACATTTTGTTTGGACTTTTTTGCATCTTGGGCCCCCGCATTTCCTTGTGGTTATTATTCTGCCCTGAAACTTAAATATTTACATCTAGGTCCTCTGTACACTGTATAATTTTTTGCTCTTTTTATTAATTGCAATAAATAGCAAAATAACTCCAAAAATTGCATAAAAATTAGGTTTAGCTCCCGCTAGTGTGTTTTATTTATGGTAATTTTCATATCTCATTTTTCTTTTATTTACTATTATTAAAAATTCATGAACATTAGAAAAGTCCTTATTTGACTTAGAAAAATCAAAAAAATAAAAAAATACATAAAAATTCCAAAAATAGAGTAGCCTTGTTTTGATTTTGTTTGATTTTATGTACCATTTTCATTTCATTTGCTTTTATAAACATTAATAATTTGCAAAACCTTAAAAATCCCATAAAACTATATACAATTGTTGAAAAATCCAAAATTTGTGTTCTTGTCTATTTTTTAGATATTTTCATTTAGTTTTTAATAAAATTGATTCCCAGGAGTTTTGAGTATATGCAGTATTTTAAAAATTAGAAAATACTCCTGATTGTGCACTATTTGTTTATTTTCTCAGTTTTTGATTTTTATAAAATCCTAAAAACATTAAAAAAATTCTCCAAAAATCACAAACCATTAAAAAATTATTAAAAAATAGAAAGATATGTTTACTTGATTTTTCTGGTTATTTTTTACTCTATTTAAAAATATAAAAATAGTGTGTATTTATCTTTTATTCTTTGTCTTTTTATTCCTTATTTTCAAAATTTAAAAATTTGCAAAATTAAAAACCACTAAAAAGAAAATAAAAGTCCTTTAAATTTCTTGATTTGACTACCTAGTTTTTCATAGTGCTCCTTTTGTTTGTTCTGGTCGCTATACCAGGTTAATAAAAGTATCTTAGACCACTGTTTTACTTGCTTGATTGATTTATGGTTGAGTAATTTTCTCGAATTCGACTCGGTTAGCTTGGGTGGCAATGACACATTAATTAATCAACTTAACCTTAGTTAGTCGTATTGCTTCCTCAGAATGGCGTTGTTCTCGGGGAGCATGGGTAGTTAGTTAGGATTCTATTTCTTGTTTGTTTCTTTCTATGATTATTTTCACTTTAGTTTCTTTCATTTTATTTGCTTATATTTCTCATAATTGTTTCTAACACTCTTCTTGTTTCACCTTTGTTACGAGGGCCTTCGGAGTGAGGGAGGCTATCTTCGGAGAGCCGGCACACCTGAGCGAGGCGGAGGTCAGGCGTTCTACACCGACCGATGGAGAGAACACCCGAGGAGGAGCAGAAGACTGTCTTTATTTTCAGGACATTTTGTTTCATTTTTATATAAACTTGTAATAACCTTCAGAGACTTCTAACACTCTTATTCAATGTTTATTTCATCGAGTACTGATGCACCTTGGGGGACCTTACCATGTTTTCATTACCATTTTCACCATCTTTATTTTTTTTTGTTACTCATGTATTTGAGTTTTCTGACTTTATTTTATTTTATTTTCTATGTGTGAGCCCTAGACTTATGCTTTTATTTGGTTGAGCCAGGTAGTGATTAGGTCCAAACATCTAATAGAATATCGATTCCTATAGAATCAATTGGACTTAGTCAAAAAAATGGTTAATTATCATGATTTGAGACTGCACGTCAAGAGAGGTCACATATAGCGTTAGCATGACTCGTTATGGCGGGCACTGAGCAACATCGAAGATCGAACCTTGGTCTCGTTTCTAGATAGTTAGCACCTTGTTCTTCCTGTAATAGAAGTTACTGTTTAGGGTGGTTTTTTCTTACATCATATAAGCAGTTTTATTTCTATCTTTACATTTATACACGGATCATATTGTATGTAGACTGCTGGAGTAAGGTACACCTTCTATCTCGTGCATGCATCACTGATTTCATCGCGTATCGGCTTTTCCATCTTCCTCCCTCTATTTTATTAGATTTTGGAATAAAAGGAAATCAGGAAATTCGTTAGACGTGACTTTATTCAAAAATATCCAACAAAATGACAACCAAATAAAATCGGTATTGTTAAATAAACTCGACCCTAAAATAAACGTAACGATTACATTCATTATTTTGGGGAGAGTAACCCCTCATTGTTTGTAGGTACTTACCTCCAAATAGAGTGGGGTGAGGATGTAGCCACTAAGGATTAGAGCCCAAATCCCTGAACTTGTACCCTATACTCCTGTACATTATTCATTGATGTATGGTTGAGATGCAAGTACTTGCCTTCAACCCTTAGCAGAAGTAGTCTTGTCCCAAGTTGGATGTGCACCGTTGGCTTAGTCAAGTTCTACCCTAGGTGACCTCATCCGTGAGTCTAATTAAGAACTGTATTCTTACTAAACTCTAAAGAAGAAAAAAATTAACGACCGAGCTTTCACGGTCATCATTGCATTAAGTTAATAAATTGGGGGTTTGTTTTGTCATCATTGTTTTCAGTCCATGTCTACTCTTCACTACACCCCACATAACGATGATGGGCAGGCGGTCTCTTAGGCTACCTTTGGTGGGTACCGCTTTATAGTAGACCTATCCATTCATCTAGGTAGGTTCTTGAGAGCTCAACCCACTCTCGAAACTTGAGTATTCCACCTCCTTCTTTTACCTACCCAACCCATCACCTGAGGTATAGTAGCAACAGTCAGATCAGATTTTTGTTGACTTGGTGACACCTAAGGTCTGCTCTTTTTCCTTTTCAGAGTCTGACAATATGGACCAAAGTCAAGATAGCATGATCAACTAGATATTCACGATGTGTTTGATCATGTAGTAATCAACAACACCCTCCTGGAATCCCTTGAGGCGATGTAAGAGACAGATTAGGGACCATGGGTTGCTCATGACAGAGGTGAGACAGGAGTTGACGCATATGCGAGATGGGAGAGCAGATGCCAGATTTGACACAGGAGAGATACCTGAGGACCAAGCAGAGGATAGACACAGACATCAGGACGAGGCCTCTGATCCACAGAGACCTTTGCGCACCATGAGAGAGTTGCACAACCATGGTGCGACTCTCACCCAAATATGGATTTAGTTGCCAGCCATTTTGGGAGATTTTGAGCTCCGTCCACAGAAGATTCAGTTGTTTCCCCAGTTCCATGGGCACACCACCAAGAAGCCCCATCTACATCTCCAAAAGTTTGAGATGATTTGCAGTACTGTCCACGACAGGCTGGTGGACAAGGACTGTTAGCAATGTGAGCCCTAGGCAAACCATTCTAATAATAAATGTTATTGTAATAAATGAATTATCAATAAAAGTTATTGATTGTTTTTCACTCTCTTTTCTGAGATTGAATAAATGAATGCACAATAAGGTCCCTCTCTACAATAAGGGTTATGTACCATGGCCAACTTGATAATCATACAACTGTTGATTCATTGATTGAGTCATAGATGCTGATGCTTTGATGAATATCTAAGGAGTTAGATATAGGGACTCATCAAGCATCATCAAATGATTGTTAAGTGATGATCTCCAGCATGAGTAGGAGACGATAATCCTTTATTATTTGGATGATATCTAACCGACCTCTTGATGCAGGTCCTCTGCATGGGAATAGTGATTCGGAGGTGTCAGATTAATTGAGTCAATGGGTTGACTTAACGAGATCGAGATGACCAAAGACCTATGTTGAATACTGTCACAGCATAGGCATGCATCCTCTAACCAGAGACAAATGTGTTATTATATGTCCGAGTATGTACATTTGGCAGACCAATTGGTTGATGACCTAACCAAGGTCTATACACCGGCGAACTGGTGTGCATGTAAGGACATATGAGTAATACGATCTCTCAAAGGGATCATACAGGTTCACTTGTGAACCGAGAGACATGAGCTCACTCATGAGGTATTGGGACTAATAAAATTCCATGCATGGTCGTCCTGCTTTGGAAGCATGACATGAATTTGAAGGTAAGATATATGCTTTATGAAGGCATATGATCTATACCAAAATCCAAGGACCAAGATTGAGAAACTTAGTGATCAAACCATGAAGATGACAGTGTAAACGTGATCTATATCTTCAGAATTATCATAGGTCTTCCAATATGCAGGATGTACAGGTGTTGGGAATACCTGAGGGTGATGTGATCATAAACGATTATATAGCCATGACGCTTCCATTCCGAGGGAGTGATGAAACATGTTTGGATTGTAGTGACTCCTATCAGTAGAGAAGTGACCTAATCTTAGTCCAAGTATTGGACATTGATCTGAATGAAATTCAGATGCAATGAGAAGATTAGGTTTACGGCCTTGATTTAATCAAGCATCTATGGGAGGTCCCTGAGATCTGGATTTGAGATGTGATCTCAATATCCAAGTCACTATACATAGAACAATACAATCGCCCTCTCCTTATTTCCAAGTATCAGCAGAGAAATCGCATTATTCTTGAAAGGGTTCAAGAATAATTCCATAGTTGAATTATATCTAAGCATTAAGAGAATGATAATTAAATGTGATTTAATTATCCTAATGCATGTAGAAATTATCCAATATAATTAAATGTGATCTAATTATTGTGGATATGAATAATGTGGATAGCAATATCCAATTATTCATAATATATTATAAAAGAGATTTATAATGTATTAAAGAGAGATAATTATAATTTATATTTGTTAATTAATTATTGATGTGTATTGGATACACATTGTGTAATTAATTGAAAATGTAAATTATATTTTGTTTTTGGTTGTGAATGTGTGATTCACAAATTTCCAATGGTAAGATTGCAATATTCTCAAAATTAATTTTGAATTATTTTTGAAGAATAAATCACAACAAAAGTTGTTGGATTAAATAATGGAGATTTCCATGGAGATTTGCAATCTCATGAGTTTCATGAGATTGCTCCCCACTTGGAAACAAGTGGACGGCTACCAAGTCCAACATGGAATTGGTGGCCGGTCCACCATATTCCATGGGAGATGCAATATCCATGTTGATTATCTCCTTTATTTGATTGATTTAATTTAGAATTAGATTTTATTTGATTTATCAAATATATTTGATCTAAATTAAGTTATTAGTTGTTGGTTTTTACCAACAACAATCTTGACCATTGGATTAAACATAAATCAATCTCATCCAATTGATTTTATGTATCTCATGGATTGAGATCTATGGATCCTAAAACCCTATAAATAGATAGGCATACCTTGCTCTCCAGGGTTATGCTTTTGAAGCACGTCTCTCTTCTCTCTCTCATACTACACATCAACTCTCTTCCCTCTCTCCTTTGTGGCCATCCACCAAACCCTAGAGGAGGACTACGTCGTCGCCTTCGCCACCGCACCGTCACCTCGACGTTCTTTGGTTTTCCATCTTCTTTGGAGTGCTACACTCGTGAAGAAGGCGTTCGATCTCGTACGATGAGATCAGGAGTTCATTGTGCTTGGATCAACTCGTTGGATTGCGAGGATCACACAACTCATCCCCGCGCTCGCAAGTGTCTTCTCCAACGATCGGACTTGAGACAGGAGGTCTCTTTTTGTAGAGACTCTATCAATCATGCTTCAAGAGGTATTCCTTTATACTTGTTGTGGATCTAGATGAAATGATCCGAGAATCGTTCTTGGATCATGTGGTTTCATCGTATGATTTTTTTTAAATTCCGCTGCATAGAACAACTAGTTCGACTAGTCGTTCTTTGTCATATTTGATACGACGCTCACCCTTCCATGATGCGCTTAAGGATTATCTCATATCCGTCAAGTGGTATCAGATCCTTAGGTAGAAGGTTTTGGATACGATCCATAAACCTAGGACGACTTGGGTTCGTTAAGGTCGCGAAAGTTTTTGTCGCTTTTGATTTTCGCATATCTATTTAGTGAATAAATTCGACCCTGTTTAAAATGTTTAAACACGAATTAATCATTGGATTTTGTTTCCCATAAATAAGGAATCCATAGGATCTGCGTTTACGTAATTTGGATTCCGTTTGCTCGAGATATGGTTGTTTTAATGAACATGTATTCACTGTTGCGGGAACTACGAATCTTAACATGATTAATGAGTCAATTATTATTTTGATACACCTCGAAATATGTGAAATATCTTAGGTTCTGTCCTAAATCAAATTAGCAATCTTTGAAAATTGATTTTGTCTAATTTGGATTTAAATTGATTGAGATATGTTAATTTTAGTAAGTAGGGGTCACTGCTGAAATTACATTCCTAATCAAGAACCATGTCATTGTCAATTAGTAGAATTAATTGTTAATTTCATGAAATAATTATGGAATATATTTGAGAAAATATTGAATGATGATTATTTCATTAATTGACTTGGCCTCAACTAATAAATTGATTAGATTTGATCTATAGCATAATTGGAAACACAATCATCAAACTCCTTTCTTGAATAGGATTGGGAATTTGTCTAGCAAATTTCCATATAATAAAAAATGTTTTGACTAATATATGATATAATTTCGGTTGAAGAACTGATGATCATCTCAAGTACATATTGATCTCTTTGGCATTTTCCTTTCCTGGTGTCTAGTCAGGAAGCATTGGGGTAGCGGGTCGCATCGGTTGCGGTCCATCCCACTTTCGTCGGTACTGGCCATGACAGCAGGTAGGGACTCGATAATGCCGGAGAAATCAAGATGTATTTTTCTAATTATTAAAATTCAAATTAATACGTACTTTGAGATAATACCATATATATATTCAAGTAAAAACAATCAAGTTTGTTGATTGAATTGGATTGATAATTAATTTAGTATGATTGAATTAAATATGTCCAATTGAAACACTCTATTATGAATAGAGTTATTAATTTCCCTTGAAAGAATTAATTATATGAATATGATTCATGATAATTGATTAAAATTTGAATATGAGGTGGAGGATCACATAAGTGATATCCATGGTCTCCCGTCAAGGTGAAGGGTTTCTGTTGCTAGGGATTGCATATAGGAGATGCCTGTACGAAGTGACAACTCCTATATGCAAGCGCATCTGGATCGGGCTCTTTGCTTCTCGAAAGAGTAAGTCCGTATGCGTAGTGACCTCAATATCGGATCCTCATATTATTGGGGTGATATTGGATTGCGCATAGCGAATACTATTCTTGTTGACGGTTGGTTCAATTAACGACGGGTCAACATCACCTTAGGGGTGGTGGGCCGGGTGTTAAAGACCAAATTAGAAAATGCAAGTTAGACTTGCAAGGCAGAATGTGTTCCCTCTTCTCTTTAATGGAGTCGCAGATTCTCATATTATTAGGATGTGACAAAGATAAAGAGGAGATCCCAGTTCTTGCTTGAGATATAGCGGTAAGTATATCTCTTGCTTTGAAAGTGATTAAGGGAATGAACTTTAAAAGTTGACAATGCCAGAATATTTGATTTAAAATGCCTTAATCAAATATCATAAATTTGAATATATGATTATATGTTCTAATATAGTGCATTCTTAATTTCAGAAAATGAAGTCCATGAACCCACTAAGTAGGCCTCTGGAGGTCAACCAGTTGACCGGACGAATTACTCAGATTGGATCCATTATTTCAAGCTTGTTCTCTTGGCTGAGCGCATAAGTTATGTGCTCTTAGAAGACAAGCATGAAAGCCCTAAATCGAAGGAAGAAAAGCAATATAATGACAAGTATGATGAAATCATATCTTGGTTAGATGCTATATCCTGGGTTCTCTCTCCAATGTTCTTCAGAAGCAACATGTGGGAGATGAGCACATGCCAGGAAAATAATGCAGAATCTGAAAGATATGTTTGGTGACATTAACCGCACCCAACGTTACAATATTATGAAAGAACTTGTTCGCTGCAAGATGCAGGAAGGAACTTCAGTCCGAGAACACGTACTCAAAATATTTGGGTATTTGTCCAAGCTGGAGAGTCTTGGGGCAAATATGGATGCATACATGCAAGATGTTTCATTCCGCTGTCTTTGCCCAAGTCTTTCAATAATTTTGTGGTTTCGTTCTACATGAACACGTTGGACTTGAATAATGCTGGACTTTCTTACTGCATTAGTCTGCTGAAGATGTAATGAAAAAAGATGGTCCCATTGGCAGTGCAATGGTTGCACAGGTCAAAGGGAAGCGCGGTCGGAAGTAAGGTTCTCGGAAGGGCCTGACCCAGGAAGAGAAAGAAAAAGAGTCAAGGCGTTGGCTCATCTTCCAATGCATCCACACTAATAGCGTCGAAGAAAATCGACGTCTGTCACCACTGCAAGAAGCCAGGGCACTGGAGGCTTACTTCCCAGAATACCTGAGTTCGGTCGGCAAAGTAAAGCCCCAACAGGTATGAAATCTACTTTCATCACTGAAACTAGTTTTCTCGTTGGACGAGAAGGAAGTTGGGTTGTAGATTCTGGTGCTTCTGTTCATGTATGCAATTTGTTGCATTTGTTTAAGGAAACTAGAAATCTGGAAGAAGGGGAGATAGTCATCCAGATGAGATCTGATGCAAGTGTTGCAACAGGTCGCCGTCGGGACCTGTCGACTATCATTATCTAGTGGTAGAGTCCTAGTACTTAAGGAGTGTCTTTATGTACCTGAAGTCAGAAGGAATTTGATATATGTATCTAAATTAGTTAGAAGTAGATATTCATTCCTATTTTGTAATAAATTAGTCATAGATCGTTATGATAAATATATTACGGATGGTATTTTGACTTCTGGTGGACTCTATGAATTGTGCATTGATAAATGTATCATGAATTTTACAGCCACTAATAAAAACCCTAAAAGGTATAGGGAGGATGAATATCTTTTGAATGAGATTGGGCATCAAAGGCTTGGTCATTTATTTGTTGATAAGATCAATAGATTGATAAAGGATGGACCTTTGGATTGTCTATAGGTTCAACCTTTGCCTACCTGCAAACATTGCATTCAAGGAAAAATGACTAGGATGCCTTTCCGTAACAAGGTTACAAGATGCGAAGGTATTATTGGCCTAATACATACCGATGTAGGTGGCCCCTTCAGTACCGCGACTCGAAATGGATATCGATATTATTTGACATTTATTGATGACCATTCGCAATACGGGTTTGTCTGCCTATTACGTCATAAATCTGAAACCTTTGAAATGTTCAAAGAATTCAAGGCTTTGGTTGAGAACCAAACCAATAGGAAGAATAAACTGATTCGATCTGATCGAGGTGGCGAGTACCTCTCATATGAATTCAAGGAACATATTAAAGAGAATGGAATTGTCTCCAATCTCACTCCTCCTGGAAGTCCCCAACATAATGGTGTTGCTAAAAGACGCAACAGGACTATCATGGATATGGTCCGTTCAATGATGAGAAAAGCACATTTACCACTCAGTTTCTGGGATATGCAGTAGAGACTGCAATATATATCCTGAATAAGATTCCTAGCAAATCTGTACCTAAGACTCCTCATGAGCTTTGGTATGGAACCAAACCTAGTGTTAATCACTTGAGGGTTTGGGATTGCTTGGTCATGCGAAGAACGTGGACGCAAGTAAGTTAGAATCTCTCTCTCATGAGTGTTACTTCATTGGGTATGTTAGAGATGGTATTGGATACCAGCTCTATGACCTTGAGACCCAAAAGGTTTTTATTTCTAGAGATGTGAAATTTCTGGAGAATGATTTCCTTAAAGGTCAAGAGAAAAATGAAGTAAAGGAACTCATTGAATCCCCTGAGGATTCTGAGCTTCATGAGCAAGAAACTAAAGAGATAAATAAAGAAGACAACACCCATACCTCTTCGAAGGAGTTCGAGGGTGGTTGCACCACCTGAAAGGTATGGATTCCATGTGTCAGGTGAAACTGACAATGATCCTTCTTCATTTGATGAAGCACTCGTGGATCATGACATGGATAGATGGATGCTAGAAATGAAGTCAGAAATTGACTCCATGCATAAGAATGGTGTATGGACCCTAGAAGATCCACCTAAAGGGGTAAAACCCATTGGGTGTAAATGGATCTTCAAGAGAAAGAGGGGACCTGATGAGAAAGTAGAGACTTTCAAGGCACGGTTCGTAGCCAAGGGCTACACATATAGAGAAGCCATCGACTACAATGAGACATTCTCTCCTGTGGCTACGCTTAAATCCCATCAGGACACTACTAGCTATAGCTGCATATCTTGACTACGACATCTGGCAGATGGACGTCAAGGCAGCTTTCCTCAATGGATACTTTAAGGAGGATATCTATATGGAGCAGCCCCAGGGCTTCATAACTGAGGATGGAAAATTATGCAAGCTTAAGAAATCCATCTATGGGCTCAAGCAAGCTTCTCGTAGCTAAAACATCAGATTTGACGAAATCATAAAGAGTTATGATTTTGTGCAGAATCCTGATGAACCTTGTGTGTACAAGAAGCTTAGTGGGAGCGCCATTGTGTTCATCGTGCTTTACGTTGATGACATCGTTATCATTGGGAATGATATAGGAATGATGACCAGTGTGAAGATTTGGCTTCCCATACCTTTTGAGATGAAAGATCTTGTAGAAGCCTCTTACATCTTGGGTCTGAAGTTGTTCAGAACCGAGAAAATATGATATTGGGATTGTCACAACATGGGTACATTAAGAAGATTCTTGAACGCTTCCGTATGGATTGTTATAAGAAAGGTTTCCTCCCTTAAGACATGGTATCCACCTATCTAAAGGATGGCTCCTCAAACTGTTGAGGAAAAGAAAGCCATGGCTGGATGCCCTTATGCATCAGCTGTAGGAAGCTTAATGTATGCCACGATGTGTACTTGGCCAGATATCTACCATGCAGTGGGAGTGGTAAGTCGTTAGCAATCCTGCTATGGAGAACAACATTGGAATGCCGTAAAGAACATATTCAAATATCTAAGACGGGCGCAAGATTACATATCGGTCTATGGAGATGGTGATCTCCAAGTCTTGAGATATACAGATTCTGACTTCCAATCGAATATTGATGATCGAAAGTCGACATCAGGGTTTGTATTCCTGTTGAATGGTGGTGCTGTGAGCTGGAGAAGCAAGAAGCAGGACACTACAGCAGATTCAACAAAGAAGCCGAGTACATTGTCGCATCAGATGCTGCAAAGGAGGCAGTGTTGTTGCGCAAGTTCATCCTAGAGCTTGGCGTAGTTTCCTCCGATACTCCCATCCCGTTACTCTGCGATAGCACGGGAGCCATTGCCTTGGCAAATGAACCCAGATGACATCAAAAGAGCAAGCATGTGGAAAGGAAATACCACATCATTCAGGAGATTCAAAAGCGTGGTGATATCATCATCACCAAGGTGGCCTCTACCGACAACGTTGTTGATCCTCTTACCAAACCTCTGACACAGAAGGTTTTTGACCAACATGTAATGAGTATGGATTTAAGGATTGTTCCTGAATGGTTCGGAGGGCTAGTGGGAGATTATTAGCAATGTGAGCCCGATGCGAACCATTCCTGCAATAAATGTTATTGTAATAAATGATTTATCAATAAAAGTTATTGGTTGTTTTTCACTCCCTTTTCTGAGATTGAATAAATGAATGCACTATAAGGTCCCTATGTACAATAAGGGTTATGTACCATGGCCAACTAGATAATCATACAGTTTTTAATTCATTGATTGAATAATAGAGGCTGATGCTTGGATGAATATCTAAGGAGTTAGATAGAGGACTCATCAAGCATCATCAAATGATTGTTAAGTGATGATCTCCATCCTGAGTAGGAGATGTCAATCCTTTCTCATTTGGCTGATATCTGACCGACCTCTTGATGCAGGTCCTCTGCATGGGATAGTGATTCGGAGGTGACAAATTAGTTGAGTCAATGGTTTGACTTAACAAGATCGAGATAACCAAAGACCTATGTTGAATACTGTCACAACATAGGCATGCATCCTCTGACCAGAGACATATGTGTTATTATATGTCTGAGTATGTACATTTGGCAGACCAAAAGGTTGATGACCTACCCAAGGTCTATACACCAGCGAGATGGTGTACATGTAAGGACATATGAGTAATACGATCTCTCAAAGGGATCATACCAGTTCACTTGTGAATCGGGAGACATGAGCTCACTCATGAGGTATTGAGATTAATCAAATTCCATGCATGGTCGTCATGCTTTGGAAGCATGACATGAATTTGACGGTATGATATATGCTTTGTGAAAGCATATGATCTATACGAAATCCCAAGGACCAAGATTGAGAAACTTAGTGATCAAACCCCGAAGATGATAGTGTAAAAGTGATCTATATCTTCAGAATGATCATAGGTCTTCCATTATGCATGATGTACAGGTGTTAAGAATACATGAGGGTGATGTGATCATAAACAATTGTATAACCATGATGCTTCCATTCCGAGGGAGTGATGAAACAGGTTTGGATTTTAGTGACTCCTCCCAGTAGAGAAGTGACCTAATCTTAGTCCAAGTATTGGACATTGATCTGAATGAGATTCAGATGCAATGAGAAGATTAGGTTTACGACCTTGATTTAATCAAGCATCTATAGGAGGTCCCTAAGATCTAGATTTGAGATGTGATATCAATATCCAAGTCACTATATGTGGAACAATACAATCGCCATGTCCTTATCTCCAAGTATCTACGGAGAAATGGCATTATTCTTGAAAGGGTTCAAGAATAATTCCATAGTTGAATTATATCTAAGCATTAAGAGAATGATAATTAAATGTGATTTAATTATCCTGATGCATGTAGAAATTATCCAATATAATTAAATGTGATTTAATTATTGTGGATAAGAATAATATAGATAGCAGTACCCAATTATTAATAATATATTATAAATGAGATTTATAATGTATTAGAGAGAGCTATTATAATTTATATTTGTTAATTAATTATTGATGTGTATTAGATACACATTGTGTAACTAATTGAAAATGTAAATTATATTTTGTTTTGGGTTATGAATGTGATTCACAAATTTGCAATGGTAAGATTGCAATATTCTCAAAATTTAATTTGAATTATTTTTGAAGAATAAATCACAACAAAAGTTATTGGATTAGATAATGGAGATTTCCATGGAGATTTGCAATCTCATGAGATTTCATGAGATTGCTCCCCACTTGGAAACAAGTGGACGGCTACCAAGTCCAACATGGAATTGGTGGCCGTCCACCATATTCCATGGGAGATGCAATCTCCATGTTGATTATCTCCTTTATTTGATTGATTTAATTTAGGATTAAATTGTATTTGATTTATCAAATATATTTGATCTAAATTAAGTTATTAGTTGTTGGCTTTTACCAACAACAATCTTGACATTGGATTAAACATAAATCAATCTCATCCACTGATTTTATGTGTCCCATGGATTGAGATCCATGGATCCAAAACCCTATAAATAGAGAGGCATACCGTGCTGTCGAGGGTTATGCTTTTGAAGCACATCTCTCTTCTCTCTCTCATTCTACACGTCAACTCTCTTCCCTCTCTCCTTAGTGGCCGTCCACCAAACCCTAGAGGAGGACTACATCGTCGCCTTCGCCACCGCACTGCCGCCTCGACGTTCTTCGATTCTCCGTCTTCTTTGGAGTGCTACGCTCACAAACAAGGCGTTCGATCTCATACGACGAGATCAATAGTTCACCGTGCTTGGATCAACTCGTTGGATTGCGAGGATCACGCGACTCATCCCCGCACTCACAAGCATCTTCTCCAACGATCGAACTTGAGACAGGAGGTCTCTTTTCATAGAGACTCGATCAACTATGGTTCAAGAGGTATTCCTTTATACTTGTTGTGGATCTAGATGAAACAATCCGAGAATCATTCTTGGATCATGTTGTTTCATCGTATGATTTCTTTTTAAAATTCCGCTGCATAGAACAGCTAGTTCAACTAGTCATTCTTCATCGTATTCGATACGATGCTCACGCTTCCGTGATGCGCTTGAGGATTATCCCATATCCATCAAGGACAGCATCAATTTGATATCTTTCCCATTTTCCTCGGTTGATAGAGCAACCTACTGGCCGAAGCACTTGGGGAGGGTTGTCACCACCTAGGAGCAGTTGAGGACCGAGTACCTCAACAAGTACTATCCACCCGGTCGGACGAATGCATCGAGAGAGATGATCAGCAACTTCCCCATTATACCAAATGAGCAGTTCCATGATGTTTGGAATTGTTTTAGAAAGCTCATTGATAGGTGTCCACATCATGATATTAATAAGCACAATCTTGTTTAGAGCTTCTTTTGTGGGATGACACTTGAGATGCAGGGACTAGTCAATGCCTCTTGTGGAGGGTCCTATTTTTTCAAGGATGAGAACCAACTCTAGGTCATCTATGAGGAGATGGCTGAGAACTACACATTGATGACCCATGCTTGTGTCTATACTCAAGGGAAGCCTCCTCTACGTGTGTTGTCTCATTACAGAGTTGTACGTATAGAGGCAGGTCCATCTTCATCGTCTACAACAGCAACACTAGCAGAGTCATCAGCTGCATACATGGGCATCATTAGCCAGAAGTTGTACCACATGGAGATTATAGATAAGTGCCTCTAAGAGGCATATACGGCTTCTTTACCACATTCTAGGTCACATGCTGATCAGGGGAGAAAATCGTCACAGCCATCTGCCTCTTACAGACAGGTTCACCACATTCAGGCGGATCATGTTCAACTACCCCTGCAGTACCATTTGCCACCACCACCTTCACTAGACACATAGATGGTGGTCTATTAGAGTGATCAGCCATTGGCATCCCTTCTCCAACCATTGCACGAGCAGACAGAGCCGTTGATGGAAGTCAATGGGATTTGGTATTCCCAGTACCAACAACAACCCAGTATCCTCCGTGATCACCCATTCTTCAGATGGTCTACCGGAGGTGCTCATTCCTAACAGCCGCCTCTGACACAATCAGGGTAGGGCACGCAGCAGCAGAAACCCCTGTACTCCCAGCACACTGTTCCCCAACCCCAATACCAGGGTCAGCAGTAGAGGCAGTAGCAGCCTCACTCCTAATTTCACCAGCCTCCCCCTCACTCTTACCAACAGCAACATGTCTAGCCTCGACACTTTTAGAGAGGCAAACCATCCGGTTCTCATGCACCCTTATTTGAGAACCCAAATTTAGAGGATCTCGACCGTATGCTAGTAGAGCAACAAACCATTTTTCGGCTAGAGATGGATGAGTTCAGGCAGGAGATGAGAGAGATCATCAAGGGCAAGGCCGCCATACCTACCAATCAAGACAAATTCGAATAATATGAAAAGGAAATATGAGCAAGTAGAGTCTATAGAATCCAACTTTCCTAGTGAGGTACTTGATGATAAGCATTATTTATTTAATGTTGATTTTGTGACACTTAAGAGCGGTAGGAAGCCAACTGGTAGTGACTCATCTAGGCGACAACAGGATGCTCATTCAGGAGCGCCATCTGAGCTAGAGAGCAGTGTTGATGCTAATGATATTGATGATGATGATGATGCTAATTCCACCAAGGTCGATGATCCAGACGACAATGCTAATGCCATCCCTTCTCCAGATGTTGCAGATGTTGGTGATGATGCCACCAGTTCTTCACTTAACCGGCCCAGGCGCAATACTGATGTTGCTTCTTCAGATGTTGTCGGTGGTACTGATGCCATCAAGAGTCCTTATACAGATACTCTAGTTGTTTTGACTCTTATTCATGTACCTGAGGATGATTTTCTTAGAAAAATATAAAAAATGGAAAAATTTTGAAAAACAAAAATATGAATAAAGGAAAGGTTTCTGTATCTTCTCACGATCTATCTGATGTGATTGATGATGATCGTATGGATTCCAACCATTTGCAAGATTACAGACCCATTCCTACTTCAGACCCTCGAGATTCAGAGGAGGGTACAACCATTCCCTTCTCTCATGCACTCCGCTTAGGTAAGGTCTCAAAAAAAGAAAATCCAAAAAATAGGCAGCAGTTAGAATTCATAGAGTAGATGATAGATTGATTCCATATCTAGCTGAATCTCCAGGAGGCATTGGAGCACATCCCTCTCTTCTAGAAGAACCTTAGAGAGAAGTTTACATTCTGTAGGAAGAAGAGACATAACCACAGTGCAGAGATCCATGTGCTCACCCATGTCACATGCTTCACTATTCAGAATAGATTGCTAGCCAAGAGTCCAGATGCAGGGGATCCATATGTCAGATGCCACATTCACAAGCAACGGTTGGATCGTACTCTATTAGACAACACATCTTAGATTAACCTTCTTCCAGCAACCTTACTTGACTGCTTCAATTTTGTCCATCATAGATAGAGTAGGACAATACTTCAGTTTACAGATAAATCTGTCAAGAGATTGGAGGGGTTACTGAAGGAGATGGTCGTCATCATTTAGGGCCTGAAATTCTCCATGGACTTCGTTGTGTTGGACATGGAGATTCATGAATGCTTGATCGATACACCGATCATATTAGGTCAACCTTTTCCAGTGATAGCAAAGGCCGTGTCAGATCATGCTAGCGGGAAGGTATACTTTCACGTTGAGGGCGAGAGTATACAAATAGAGATGGTTTAGGAGATGAGAGCTGGAGATTCTGCTAGCTCAGAGTAGGGATCACAATAGATGACATATTCAGAGCCAAACATCCACCACGAGTGTGATTTTGTGATTACAAACGACGAGGCAGTTTAGGCAGACTTGATTTCACAAGCTCTTGTCACACCTTGAGACTTCGTAGATTCACAGATGCCAGTTGATGAGAGTTCGGAGATCACACTTTGGCGTAGGATACTTTATAGGCTGACAATGCAGATTTCGGTCGAAGTAGATTTCAGTTCATGTCACTGAGATTCAGATCTCTCAGACTCAGACACATATTTTAATTTGCAGGATTTTGATGAGTATTTTCCATGTTTGATGTCTGTAGAGCCTACATCCAACATGGAGATAGAGTCAGTTCTGTTGATAGAGACACTAGTAGGACCATCTACGTCAAGTTCAGATGAGCAATAAGAGTTCTCAGACTCAGATCTGGTAGCTTTTACAAAGACATTTCAGAGGCCAGATTTGCCATCTTCCACATGTCCAGAATTGAAGTCCTTACTATAGAGCATGAAGTATAGATTCCTTGCGGGAGTGCAAGACATGTTTCCAGTCATTATCTCAACAGATTTGACTGATGACCAAGCTCGTTTGATGGATATTCTTGAGAGGAACCGCATGGCAATCGGTTGGTCAATAGAAGATATCTAGGAGATAAGTCCGTCTTTGTGCTCCCACTGCATCTATCTCGAGGATGACACTAAGCCTTCACATGAGTTCCAGCATATGCTGAACCTGAATCTCAGAGAATGGTCATGAAGGAAATATCTAAGTGGTGGAGCGTATATTTTATCTACCCCATCTCCAACTCCAAGTTGGTTAGTCCATTACATGACGTACATATGAAGACTGGTATCACTACAGTTGTGAATGAGTCCGGAGAGGATATTGCTACATGTGTACCCACTTCTTGAAGGGTCTGTGTGGACTACAGATGATTGAATCAGGCCACCAAGAAGGATCACTTCCCGCTATCGTTCATTGATCAGATTATTGAGAGATTAGTTGGGAAGAGTCATTATTGCTTTATTGACAGGTACGAGGGGTATAATCAGGTGGCCATTGCGCTCGAAGACCAGGATAAGACGACATTCACATGTCCGTTTGGGATGTATGCTTTTAGACGGATGCCCTTTGGATTATGTAATTCCCAGGCTACACACCAAAGGTGCATGCTTTCCATCTTTTCGAATATGATGTGTGAATGTTTAGAGGTCTTCATGGACGATTTTTCTATCTACGATGATGGGTTTGTTGTGTGTCTTTCTTGCCTAGATCGTGTGCTTCAATGATGCATTGAGGTCAAGCTTGTTCTATCTTGGGAGAATAGTCATTTTATGATGACTCAAGGGATGGTCCTTGGTCATATCATCTTCAACTGAGGCATGGAGGTCGATCCGACCAAGGTGGATATCATCAAGAAGCTCACTCCACCATCTAATCTGAGGCAGTTGCAGTCTTTTTCGGGGCGTGTCGATATCTACAAACAACTCATTCAGGACTTTAGTTGTATTGCTCGACCACTTACTGATCTTCTCACGAAAGACACCGAGTTCCTCGTAGATGATAAGTGCCTTTCGTCATTTGAGACTCTCATGGATGTGGTTGTGCATGCTCCTGTCCTTCTACCACTCGATTGGTCTCTCCCATTCGAGATCATGACGGATGCTTCTAATTTTACCATAGGGGATGTGCTAGGATAGAAGAGGGATGGATTGCCTTTTGCCATTCACAACGCTAACCATACTTTCGATGCTGCCCAACGGAATTATACTGTTATAGAGAAGGAGATACTAGTGGTAGTATTTGATCTAGATAAGTTCATATCTTAAATTCTCAGAACTAAAGTGACTATTTACACTGATGACACCGCCATCCGATACTTAATGGCTAAGAAGGATATCAAGGCACATTTTACTAGATGGATCCTTCTTCTCCAGGTGTTTGATATTGAGATTAAGGATAAACTTGTAGTCAAGAATGTGGTGGTGGATCACCTCTCCCGATTAGAGCATCTTGAGGATTCTGAGACAACCACACCTATCACCGAGACTTTCCCATACGAGGCTATTCTTGCTATCACCTCTCTACCTTGGTATGCTGACATTGTGAACTATCTTGTTGCCAAGAAAGTTCCACAAGGTTGGACCAGGCAGCGACTTAAGACATTCCTCGCGAAGGCCAAGTTATACTATTGGGAGGATCCCACCCTTTACCACGTATGGGGATAGTGTCTAGCATCGGTGTATTTCTCAAGAGGATCACCATAGCGTCCTCACCTATTGCCACAAGCTTGAGGCAAGAGAGCATAACTCTTGGAGATGGACAACACAAAAGGTTCTCCAATCTGATCTTTGGTGGCCAACACTCTTTAAGGATTCAGATGAATTCGTGAAGCGGTGTACTAAGTGATAGAGGATGGGTAGTTGTGGTCATAGAGACTTGATGATGAAGCTGACCATTCACTTTTGTGGGGTTTTTCATGCATGGGATAGCGATTTTAAGGGCCCATTCCCCAAGAGTCAGGGATTCGAGTATAGTTTGTTGGTTGTGGATTATGTGAGCCGTTGGGTTGAGGCCTTCCTTGCTGATGCGAGGACTGTTTGTAGATTTTGAGGAAGAATATCATATCATAGTTCGAGGTTCCTAGAGTTTTGATTTCTGACGGGGGACTTATTTTATCAATGACAAGGTAAGGGCCCTTACTATTGAGACCATAGAGTTGCCACTCCATATCATCCACAGATGAATGGTCCTGTTGAGGTTTTGAATCAGGAGATCAAGATGATATTGCTGAAGGTTGTCCGTCCAGACCAAAAGGATTGTTCACAACTTTTGGACTTGGTCTTATGGGCCTATAGGACATCCTTCAAGACACCTTTGGGTACATCTCCATTCTGACTCATTTATGGCAAGACATGCCACTTACCTGTTGAGATGAAGCACAAGTCACTTTGGGCTGTCACAGAGATGTTATTGGATCCAAAGAGTATAAGGGATTAGAGGAGAGTAGAGTTGGTAACCCTAGAAGAACATAGAGATATAGCCTTTTTGAGTAGCCTACAATATAAGGACTGAGTGAAAATATGGCATGATTCACACGTCAGCCATAAGCAGTTTGAACACGATCAGAGAGAATGGTTATTTGATGCGCGACTGAGATTGTTTCCAAGGAAATTACAGAGCAAGTGGAAAGGACCATATTTGGTCAGAAAGGTGCATGACAACGATCGACCGTTGATGTTGCTCCAATTCGTTTGGTATGAGATGTGTTCTTTGATTCTCATCTTTTGCATCTCATACATGATTTACACTTTCGTCTGCCTCTTTGTATATCCATGTTTTCTTTTATGTTCATTCTTTCTTCCATTTTGTTTAGCACCCTAGGTCTCGTTTAGGATTCTTTCTATACTTAAGATATACTTTATCCTAAGTATAGGGTGTGTTGAACTTGTGTTGTTCATATTTCTTTCTGTTCTATTACCTCTTTTTTGTTACCTATACTTAGGGACATCCAACCCTAAGTATAAGGGAGGTAATGCATGTTTTTCATTTCTTTGATTGTTCCCTCACTTGTTCCTCAATTGTTGATATTCTTTTCTATACTTGGGGATCTTTTACCCTAAGTATGGGGGGACAAGTCGAGACATTGATTTCATGTACATTATCTTCCTCGATTTTCCCCTTTTATACAGTCTTCTATACTTAGGATTACTTGATCCTAAATATAGGGGGGATAACTGACTTCTATTCAATTCTTTCTTTCATTCTTTGAGTCATTGTAATATAGGATTCTTTTCATTTTTCTATACTTAACATGAGTTATGTCTTCCTTTGTCGCTCTCTGATCACTCTGAGACATCGTTGGAGCTAAGTATAGGGGATGTTGTATAAATTGTATATATATACTTTAGCCATAACTCGTACTTTAGGCTTAATAACATGGTTATTATTTATAAAATTATAACAAAAAGGTTTTGAAAAATGTTTGCAAAAATATATGATATTTTTTGTAAAATGATTTGCAAAACTCTTTGTAAAAATATTTGTAAAAGTCTGTGCACAACTATGTTTGTAAAATTTTGTAAAAATGATTATAAAAATGTTTTGCTTGTAAAATGTTTTTAAATTATTGTGTTATCAAAATTATGTATATGGTATAAATGTTTGCAAAATGTGTAAAAGCAAAATGTTTGCAAAAAACATTTTTGAAAACATTTTTGTAAAGTAAATTATAAAATTATTTGTAAAACCGGTTTCAAAAAAGTTTTTGAAAATGTTTTGAAAATTTTTGTAAAATGGTTTGTAAAAATTTTTGTAAAATATTTTGTCACATGGGTTATAACCTATGGGTATATAAATTATTTGTATATAGGTGTTGCAAATTCTTTGTAAATAAAACCTTTACCTATTTATAAACCTGCATATAAAATTCATTAATAAAAGTTCTAGATAAAATCCACTTGAAAAAATTGTGTATAAAACTTTTAAACAAAACCCTTGTAAATATGTACAAATTCTTGTAAATGTTTGTAAATACTTTCTTTATTTTCTTTCTTAATAAAAATACCTAAAAAATTGGAAAAGATAAAATCCATAAAAAATTGCAAAAATTATTTGAAAAACTTTTCAAAAAGATTTTGTCTTTTATTTTATTTTCTTTTCAAATGTTTGGTAAATACCTTTTGCTGCATGGGCATTTGCATTTTTCAGAATATTATTGATATTTAAACTAGTCTGGAATAAAATTAATGATTAGAGCTTGGTTAAGACCTTAATCCACTTAATTTCAAAGGGACCTTATAAGAATAGGAGTTGAGACTTTTCAGGTCCTAACGACTTAATTATTTGAGTCCACAAGACTTTGTTCACATGTCATCTTGATTGGTCTAAGTAGAACACTTAACAACACACGCGTGATTCTTCTAGACAATGGCTTAACTTGGATAAGCACTCTATACATAGCTCTTCATGGATGAGGTGGTGAGGGGGCATAATCCTTTGGCTTGGGGTAGCACACGGGTGCATAACAACTAGTGGGAACATCCATCTTCCTATAGGGAGGGTAGTGCATCTCAATCTGATCTAGTAGCATTGAGGTCTAACTACATGATGTTGTGGGTTGCAATAAAGCTACAAAAGAGGGGTAGTCTACTGGATCAAGAAGAAAAACTCCTTATGTACATGTTGCACCTTGTAGATATGTTGTATATATTTCATAAAAAATGCAAAAAAACTCCAAAAAAGGAGACATGCCTGATTGAAAATAAAATGCTTGCCGGAGTGTATTGAATAAGCAAAGCTTATGTGAGACATTGTCTCATCTCATGGAAGGTAGCATCTGGAGATATGGCTACACTGGTCAAGCTCCAAGGGATACATGGCTACACTGGACACAATCCATTCTCTTCTTTCCCCCTCTTCTTGAGCTGGTTGCACTTGAACTTAGAAGGAAATACCCTGCTCCACGAGGAAAGAGTTGCTAGATCGGAGGACTAGAGTTACCTTGTTGAGGGAGGTTGGTTCTTTTGCATTTCTGATGCGGGGAGCTATATATCACTCTTACACAGTATAAGTAAAGATTCACAGTCATAAGAGTTTGCGTATGTAGACTTGTTCTGACCTGACTGTTGAGGCGACCTGAATATGAGTCTTGGGGAACTTGAGGGTTGTTAGGTCCTAAGTCCATTTCCCAATAAGGTTCTGCCAAACTAATAATCCAAAGGTCTAAATGAGCTCCATACTCCAATTTTATGAAGATAAGTTTAGTAATCAACATTGTTCTAAGTTCTTTGCCTTTTTCTTTTCTTTATTTCTTTTTCACTTCTTCTTTGAATAAGTGTTTGTTGGTGGACTAGAAAAGGTAAAGTATAGGGGAATGATGAATCCATGATTCACATCCTTTATTCTTTTATTTTAGCCAAATTCCATATGCAAAATACCTATAAATATATATCAAATTGAATAAATTAACATTATGCATGCTTTTGTTAATATTGTATATTTAACATTCTTTTTAACCAAAATAAAAGAATAAAGATGAGAAGAAAAATAAAGAAAATAAAATAAGGATGTATTTATGCAATAAGTACAGACTTACTCGAACCCCGAGAGAAGGTCAAATATTGGCTTGATCGACGAGGAATAAAGTAGGGAGAGATAGGGTCCTTATTCACTGTATATGTTCATCGCTATTCATCATGTATATATCGTTCACCTATTTTTATTTCTAAATAAAATGGTCTTAAATTAATTTAATTTCCTTAATAAATTTTGTAAATAAAAATGTGATGAAAATAATTAAAATATTTGTAAAAATTAGATTTTATACAATTGTACGATAGCTATACTGGTATATATGTATTAATTAATTTATTAATTTATTTGGTATATATTGTATTTTTAAACACTTATATATATTCCTACTAATTAAAAAAAATTAAAACGAAACTCATAAAATACAAAATAAAATAAAAATAAATTCAATTCTTCATTATACAAAAAGACCAATAATGTATATATCATACATAAACCTAATTTATTAACACTTTTAAATAACTTGTAAAAATCCAATAAAAATATTTTATACTCTTTAAATTATTTTCTAAATATATAAAATATAAACATTGTATTTTTATAAAAACAATAAAATAAAAATATATGTATATAATATATAGGTATATTATACATGTATGTAATAGTGTATACCATATATATCATAATATACATATTACTAAAAAATACTAAAAATCATAGAAAAATAGCTTGTAAAATAACTAACATTTTTTATTGTTATACCTTGTAATTTTAGAATCATTTACTATTTTTAATCGATTTTCTTTTGTTTTGTATATTCCTTTTTTCTGATTGATCAACCCGGGTCCATTGACCCAGGTAATCCCTTCCTCCTCCCAAATTAAACCCATGCATCCCTTCACTGTATCTGATTTCTCCCCATTTCCCAACATAGCTCCGACCACTTCCTTCTTGAGATTGTGGACCCCTACATTCCATGATGATCCGCGATCCTCACAGAACCTTAGGAGGGTCCGAATCATCTTAGGGTTGCACACTTTCGCTCGATCTTTCTAGACCCATGGGAGCCCTATAAGTATTCTTTTCCCCTCCCCTGCGTAAGGCAGCTTGATCGACGCCTTTTTTCTTCCACCAAAAACTTTTACGACAATGACAGAGTCCCGAGGATACCTTTGGTGGCAATTTGAGCCATAGCTCAATCATGGCTGAAGACCTCCACCGCGAGTAGCCTCCTCGACCTTCCATAGTCGGATTGAGGCAATCAACCAGTCGTTCACTCCGCCTTACTCTGCCCTCCATTCCCGTAGCTTCAGGTACCCATTATCTCTTTCCATTTCACAACTTCATTCGATTTCGTCCATCAGTCTCCGTTCAGCACCTTTGCTCTGGCCGTCGGGTCTGGTGCTCTCGCCTATCCAACTAGTCACATCGGTTTGCATACCGTATCACCCTCCATTTTCTCGCATGACATGATCATCCTAAATCTCGCTCAACGGAGCGAGATTAGGCTTGGACTTCCCTCCTCCATATTTGTCGGAAGTCGACTCCATCTCCCCGATGCTTCTTTCCTTATTTCAGCCAAATAACCTGAGCCGAGGCAAAGCCCTCGAGCAGTGATTGTCCTTGTAGGTTTAGGTGTGCTCTGGAGGGTTGAATCGACCCCTAATTCCAGTGGAGGAGCAGCTATAGGAAAGTCAACCTCTATCAAGCCTTCCACCGAGTCATCTGAGACCTCCAACCGACGTGGCTCCACTCCAGCGACGTGCTGGACCCTTTGGCCGGCTGATCGAGGCACTATAGCTCCAAACATTCGTTATCAAACCAACCCTGATGAGCACTTCTTTGTGTTCTTCTAGCATGCGTATTAGCTGTCAGATGAGGGATCTCCGCTCCCAGATTTGATCTGAGTCACACCACAGTGCCCAAATCTTAGCGTTCAGATCAGACCTAGTGCAGATCCATGCCACACGTCAGCGTCTGCTTTTCAGACCATTGGATCCATATCTACATTGCCAGATTTGAGCCGCACGTCCCCGACATTCCTCTGAGATGTTAGATCCTTTTCAGTGCCACGTGTCGCACGTGCCTGCGATGAGTATATTGCACTTTTTACCTTATCATTTCCTTTATTTCGCTTTAGTATATTAATTGTAATAATTGGTTAAAAGCTATTTCCAATAAGGACCTCAGAGTTTAGTATTTGCATTTTAATACGGTCGAGTCGAACTCACGTGTGACTTCACGTGTTTTGTCAGATTTTTGCAAAATTGTTCCTGCACTTATAGTTGGTTAGTGAAATCGAAGAGGTTTTATGTATTTGCAACTTGCAACTGTGAATCTGAAGCACGTGTATCGTACGTTTTGTCTGGACTTTTTGCCTCTTGGACCACTATATTTATCATGTTATTATTAGGCCCTAGAGCTTAAATATTTGCATCTAGGTCCTCTGTGCACTGTTTAATATTTGATCTCTTTTATTAATTGTAATAAATAGCAAAATAACTCCAAAATTGCATAAAAATTAGGTTTATCTCCTACTAGTGTGTTTATTTGTGGTAATTTTCGTTGCCATTTATCTTTTATTTAATTTTATTAAAAAATTCAAAAAAAGTAGAAAAAGTCTCTGTTTGCCCTAGAAAAATCAAAAATTTTGAAAAATGCCTTAACAAATTCCAAAAAAATAGAGTAGCATTGTTTTGATTTGTTTGATTTCCTATACCATTTTCATTTCATTCGCTTATATAAAATCGTAAAAATTTGCAAAACCTTAAAAATCCTATAAAAATTATATAAAATTGTTGAAAAATTCAAAAATTATATTCTTGGTCTCTGTTTGTAGATATGTTCATTTAATTTTAAAAAAATCAATTCCCAGAAGTTTGGAGGATATTTAATATTTAAATTGAAAAATACTCTTGACTGTGCACTATTTTGTTATTTTCTCAATTTTTGTTTTTTATATAAAATCCCAAAAATATCTAAAAATTCTCTAAAAATCACAAAAAACATTAAAAAATAGTTAAAGATACAAATATATTTTTACTTGATTTTTCTGGTTATTTTTACCCTTTTGGGAAAATACAAAAAGAGTGTGTGCTGCCTTTTATTCTTTGTCTTTTTCTTCCATATTTTCAAAATTTTGAAATTTGCAAAATTAAAAACCATTAAAAAGAAAATAAAAATCCTTTAAATCTCTTGATTTGACTACCTAGTTTACCATAGTGCTCCTTGTGTTCGACCCCGATCACTATTCTAGGTTAATACAAGTAGCTTAGATCATTGTTTTACTTGCTTGATTTATTTGTGGTTGAATAATTTTCTAAACTTCGACTCAGTTAACTTGGGTGGCAATGACACATTAAATAATCAACTTAACCCTGGTTAGCTGGATCGCTTCATCGGTGATCAGATCTTTTAGTTAAGTAAAGGCTTGAAGGACTCTGGCATCAACAATAAAATTAGCCTCCTTGCCTAGAAGCTCAGTCATCAGTCGAGCAATCTTATTGAAATCTTTAATGTATCAACGATAAAAACCCACGTGCCCAAGGAATGACCAGACTTGCTTCAAGTAAGTCGGTGATTCTATCTTAGAAATGACTTCCACCTTTGCATAAACAACCTCCATGCCATGCTTTGAGATGCCATGACCTAGCACGATTCCCTTGGTTATCATAAAATAGCTCTTCTCCCATGAGACCACCAAGTTGACTTCGTAGAATCTATTTCAGACTCGGTCTAAATATGGTAAAAACTGATCAAAGCTTTCACAGTAGATAGAGAAATCGTCCATAAATACCTCGAGAAAACTACCAAACATCCCTATGAACACTACCAACATGCATTGCTAAAATGCCACTGGAGATTTGCACAAACCAAATGTCATCCTACGGAAGGCATACATCCTAAACAGACAAGTGAATGTAATCTTTTCTTGGTCTTCTGGGGCGATCACAACCTGATTGTACCAAGAGTATCCATCCAAGAAGCAGAAATACTCCTTCACGACCCATCTCTCAACGATCTGGTCAATGAAGGGTAGTAGAAAATGATCCTTCTTGGTTGCTAAGTTTAGGCATCTATAGTCAACACAAACACTCCAAGATGTAGAGACTCTTGTAGTGATCTCCTCTCATTTGTCATTCTTCACAATGGTAAGCCCTGACTTTTTTGGCATGACATGTAAAGGATTCACCCATTTTGAATTGGAGATGGGATAAGTGAAGCCCACATCACACCATTTAGTGATCTCATTCATAACATCCTCCCAGAGATTCGAATTTAGGCTTTGTTGAACTTAGCGTGACGACTTCCTATATTCTTCCAGATAAATGTAATGAGAGCACAATGAAGGATTTATCCCTCAGAGATCTAAAATTTTCCAGCCAATAGCCATGTAGTTTCCTTCTAGAACGTCGAGCAGATGAGATTCTTATTTTCGAGTCAATTGGGAATTGATGATTACAAGAAACAAGTTTGGTTCACCCTCAAGGAAGGCATACTTCATGTTCACTAGAAGTTTCTTGAGCCCTACTAGAGTCTGAATTTTCTTTGGGGTAACCTCTGGAATTATGCAGGGCATTGTTGGGGTCAACTCTATCAACTGTACACTATCCACCCTTGACTCTGTAGGTCCGAAATCTATAGATGCACAAAAATTCTCATTGATGGAATGTTGTTTTAAGAAGTCTGTAATGATCTCTTTTACCTCTTCTAAGGACATGTGGCCATCAATCTGATATTCAGGAAAATCAGGAAGAATCTCATCCTTTAAGACAATGGGGAAGTCAAATGTGCTACCCACTCCTTCCTCTGTAGATAGGAATTTGTGGGTGTCGATGTCATCCATGAAAAGATTTATGTCTCTGATTTCTGTAAGAAAATCAGTCTTCTGTCTGCTCTAAGGGCACAATCTCATCAGCTGCAGATTCTGAAGCTTTTGGTACTTGAATCGTCTAAATAAGTACCTTGTCGGTGTTCGAGCGAAAGGTAATCTGTCTGCTACCGTAATCCACCACTGCTTCGGCTGTTCGAAGGAACGACTGTCCAAGTATAATAGGGGAGTACAGAAAAGGAGCTGAGGGGTCCATATAGAGAACAATGAAGTCCGCATGGAACTGCATTCCCTGGATTGTGACTATGACATCCTCCGAAATTCCTCGGGGATGCTTGATCGAAGTGTCTGCAGAATCATCCTTGTGGACTTTAGTGGTCCCAACCCAAAATCATTCAATAGTGAAGTACACATCAGATTTATTGATGATCTACTATCAATAAGAGTTCGGCCAAACTCATGATCAAACATCATGCATCAAATGAGAGGATCTCCCATGTCTTTCTTCTTGCAAGAGATTGTTGATCACGTTTATTGTTGCTACCATCAACATGTGCTTCACATTTCTTTGTTTGGCACGATGCGATTGTCTCTTCAAAGTACATGTCTCTTTAAGCCCCTTCGTGATGTTTGGCATGTACTTTTTGACATGTAGCAAGGGCATCTCAAGAACAAGATTTTGAATGATTTGCACAACATCAGGATCTGACAAAGCTGTTTTCAATTTTTTTCAATTTATTTTGGATTTTTCTAAAGCATCTAGAAAAGAAATATTTATAGAACCAAAATTAGCTGAAATAGTGTTCTTATTTACAGACCCAAAATCTGTGCGACATCAGGCTGAATAGTTGGATTACAAAAAGTAGAGTCTTTATCCGTTTGAAGTGATGTGTATCCCAAAATAGTAATTGTGGCTCCTTCAGTTGGCTTCATATTGGCTAGGGGTGTGGTCCTCTTCGTGGATGGTTGGCTGGTGCTTCGGTTGTTCCTATCCTCTTTCGGTTGTTTTTTATTTTTTTTCATTTTTTTGGAATTTTAGTGGTGCTTCTTCTTCTTCCTCACCCGACCCTGCTGCTAGTCCGGATAATGTAGAAGAAGATGACGACTCACCCATGGAAGCTTTATTATTACCCTTCATTACTATCGATGGTCGCAACATCCTACCACTCCTGAGAGTAACAACATTAGATAACAAATTTTCGTGCACACCTGACTCTGCTATTTTGGTAAGAACATCACAAACTTCATGCTCACACTTTCTAAAATTGTTAGGGTTTGCCTCCACCCATGCCGGAATTGGGGTCTTGGCAGCAGTGAGGTCATCAATCTTCTAACTCACCTCTATGAGGCTCTTGAAAAGCTGAGCCAAGCAATCTACGGTGGTGTTCACAGGAGGGGCCTCTGATTTTTAGCGTGTTGGCACGCTAGGACTGCGAGTGGTGCTGAGGCTGCTAATAAGACTATTGTGAAGGATTTGAGAAGGAGAATGGTACTTTGTTGATGATGAGGAGGGTGCTGGTATGGAATAACCACATACTGTTGGTTCTTTTGGTATTGCTGGTACTGCGATTGTTGAAATTGATTCTGCCTCCAGACTTGATGATATGGATTAGCCTGTTGGTGGTGAGGCTAGTTGCTACCTTGGAAAAACCCCCCTCCTTGTTGCTAAGGAAATGGACGAGAATTTGCAGGCTGGCCTTGCTGAGGTTCTCCTGGACGAGTCACCTAGATAGCATGGATCTGTGAGGGTATGGAGTTCGAGCTAGTATACAACCAACTGCTTATGTGATTGCTGGATCGAAGATTGGTCTGGGGCTTGCACATAATACACGTGTTGAACCACTGGCTGGGGCTGACTCTACTGAGGAGGTTTTGGTGATTCTAGCTCTTTCATCTTATTTGGATTTGCGGCCGATGCGTTTACAGAATTGAAGGAACTGATTGTGCTTACTAGCAGCTCTAGATACTTTGTAATATGATCCAGTTTATCCAAGTTTGAAGTCCTCTGTTCGATCACAGTGAGATTTTCAAGATCCAGTGATCGTTTTTCAATGATATCCACCTTGGACAGGTGGCTCCCAATAATGCTCAAGTTCGAGCTCTCATCCCTGTCCAAATTGTACAAAGATGCCATATGCATTGCTTTCTTATGAACTTGCTACTGTCGCTAATAGGCACAAGACAATGATAAGACAACCTCTCCTTCTATCATTTCCTCAAAAATCTGCCATACCACATCCTCGTCTTTGTTGAAATAAGAGCCACCACAAGCGACATCAACGAGCTTCTAACTCTCACTCGTCAGTCCACCAAAGAAATGTTGGACCAAGCTGGTCCACGAGATATCATGGTGTGGACACTTCTCTTGCAGATCAGTGAACCTCTCCCAAGCCTCATGAAAGGATTCATGGATAGCTTGGGTGCAGTTTGTAATACGTGCTTGCATTGATTCAGCCACCCGAGAGGGTAGAACTTGTGCAAAAGGCTTATTTGCGTTCCTTCTGGGTGGTGACCACCTTCCCCAAATGATTAATCCAATGCATAGCCTTGTCTTGAAGACTAAATGGTAATGCAATCATTTTGACTATGCCTAACGGGAAGTTAGGGTAGTGCATGGTTCCACAGATGTGTCCAAACTATTGGAGATGAATATATGGTTCTTCGTTCGTGTTCCCATGGAAGGTGGGAAGCAAGGCCAAGAGTTGAGGCTTCAACTCAATGGGTGTCGACACAGGTATTTGAATCCCTTCTATCATATGTCCGACACCGGAGTTGTAGGTCTCCTTGAGGGTCGGCTTGGCTTGTCCTCATATTGGTTCTTCTACTCCTCCATGGGGTCCACCTCTGATTTCTTCATCTTCTTCTCTTCTTCCTGGCTGGTCTTTCCTTCTTCTAAGAACATTCATCATGTCTTCAAAGGATACCTAGGCCAATGCCTAGTCGGTGAGCTTCTATTGTATTCCCTAGATGGAGGCAAGGAGTTGTGCATTCACCGTATTCTGATCCTGTTGCTGGCCTGACTGCGGTTGTGATGGGTGCTAAGGTTCCTTTCCCTTTCCATTAGGAGCCATATATTTCTCTGAATCCGAGCTTGAATCTGACACAATCTGTGGCTCCAGATCATTCTCTAGATATGCATAAGGAATGATGCCCCGATCAGTCTGTACGGAAGCACCAGATGAAATAAATCGATTTGTGTTAATGTCAACACAGAATTTCATTAAGGATGGATATTTATAAGGAGTGAAATCAATTTCCATCCAACATGTGCAGATTTCAAGACAATAGTGATCTTGATTTTTTGAAGAAGATGGGAACTCTGGAGATCAGTTTGTGGAGTCTGAATTGGGTTCTCGAGAATCACCCTGAATTATTGGAGAAGTTAACCGTATGGAACCGATGTTTGTGTCGGCAGAGTCCCAACAAAGCCACCCATGGGTTACCATCTTGAGGGTCAAAGAGGAGATTGATAATGGAGGAAATATACCGAGGTCAACGAGAAATAAAAGGAATGAAAAATAGTAGAATGACTCAAAAGCAAGTGGGGGTCAAATGAGAACTAAAAGAAGCAAAAAATGAGAGTCAAAATTTGCACAAGCATGTGGGACTTGATCTTGGACCTTAACTAAATCAAACAAACAACATAAAAGTTTTGAATTCACCAACACAACCCGTGTGAAGCCATAAGAGTTTGCTATTTTTTATCTTTTCAATTTTATGGTTGTATTAGAGGAAAATCTTTTAACAAGTCCTTAAGAACGCTAACCCTATAAGAGTGTGTGTACTTCCGAGAAAGTACCCCATACTTCTTCCACCTCCTTTTTAACCTATGATCTGCGTGCTTCCAAGTCCTTTATCTCGTGCCTAGGGGGCTACTCAGTCAAAGAATAGAGAAAAGAAGCCAATAGGAGAAACCACTACCTCCTTTGCAAGTGAGGTACTCGAACTCAAACCAATGAGACAGACACAAATGTGAGGGCGTGGCCGAGGTTCAGTACTTCAGACCAAATCGATGATCCACACAAGGCGTGAACACCACCGTCAACAAGGCCCTACTCAGTCACATACGATAGAAGAGCCAATACTTCACTATCCTAGGTGATAATCAAGGCACAACATATCAGGATTTGGGCTCTATCCTTAGGATGTTGCATCTCACTTAGTCTAGAGAGTACCTAAAAGCAATGAGGACTTTATAAACCTAAAACAAGGATGCCCATTACGATTTTCATTATGGTTGAAGTTTTATTAGCAGTCCCCTTGTTTTAATTTTTATATTTTCACTTTTTGAGTATTTTTCAAAGCAACCCACCTAATGATTTTTTACATTTTCTTTTAAGTCCTAAATGAGGTATAAAATAGGGGAAGAGAACGAAAAAGTAATGCAAGTGGATAGGAAAGTGGAAATCTCACCCTTGTATCAAATGATGCATACAAAGTAAGAAGACTCACAGTGCTTCTAGCACTCTCCATGCGGTATGCAAGGCAGAATTGAAATGTTTACATTATATGGTGATATGCAGGCAATGAAAGCATCCTAAACAAAACTTTCCATTATTGGGAAGAACAAGATGCAAGTCAATAAAAGATGGTTCCAAGTATTCGGTCTTCGAGACTCCTCGATGCTCGCTACAATGGGTCATGCAAACACTATGTGGAGTCTCTCATGGCTCACAGTTCCAAATTTACGTGATTTGTAATTTACTTATTTGACTAGATCCAAGTGAAAGAGGCTATACATGCATGATTCTATTAGGGATTTGGACCTAGCTACCGGTGCAAGCAAGCCTAAATCTAGGGGCTTCAATCACAAAAAATAAAGGAAACAAATATGGAAAGCTCGAGTCACGAAAAACAAAATAAGATAAAGGCAAGAAAACACAAAAAAAAAACCGCGATGAGGCCTCCAGGTGAACAGACACCCGGGCACTGGACCTCGTTAGGTGTTGTAGTGTCCAAGTCCAAAATTATTACAAATAATTATACAAAAATAAATAAATTACTCTCCTAGCAAATAAATAAATAAAATATAAGTGACTATGTTGTTCTTCTCCTTCTCTCCTTGATCCTCCTTCTTGCTCTCTCATGGCTAGATCTCAAGCTGAAGAACCCACCTCCTTGCAACTTGGGTGCGTTCTCCACCTAGGAAGCCGCCTTCGCCACATGGTCCCTTGTAAGAAAGATCAATAAAGAAACATGGATTAGAATAGATCAAATAATTATCACAAATAACGAGCAAAAATAAAAGAGAAATAATATGTACAATATATACACAAAGCTACGCTATCCGTTGCTCCCCGACAATAGAGCCATTTGTTTGTCCACCAGAGAGGAGCGAGAATGCCAATGCTCTACAAAAGATGGGACACAGTTGATGCAGTGACAACTCACTAATCCAAAGTGATCAAAACAACAATCAACCCACACAATATAAGAATCAAGCGATGCAAGCAAGTGTGAATCAAAATTTATAATAACCCTAAAAAACAAGTATGTATAGTCACATAGGCAGGATGTCAAACATAGGGAGATGAGACGTAGCAGGTATTATTTAAATGAATAGATAAAGCAAATGTATACAAGTATGCACAAAATTAATCAAAGAGTATGTGGGTTTTTAATTAAATAAAATAATTCCCCTTGTTTCTTTTTTATTATATATTTTTTATTTTTCTAATTTTTATTCTTTTTAATTTAATAATATAATATATTGGTATATATAAAAGGAATAATAGGGACTATATATATATGATAACTACTATATAATATGATATATATATATATAAAATATGAAAAATTCAAAAAATCAGTAAAGCGAATGGTCCTTTTTATTTGTTTTTAAAGATTTAAAAATGTAATTATGATATTTATAATAATTAATAATAATACAAAGTATATATAATACTATATATTTGCTATATAGGGTATACTATATATAAATATATATATAAATACATAAAAATAATAAAATAAAATCTTTTTATGTTTTTCAATTCTTTTTCTTTTTATAGATTTTTGGGGGAATTTTTGCATTTTTTGTACTTAAGAGTAGAAAAATAGCAAAATAAGGACTGCTTAAATAGTCAAAATTGATGTGAGATTTAAAATAGAAAATGATCTCAAAACTTCTCCAAACCAATTTAATTATGTAGATAACATATATAACATAAAATGATATTTTTGGATTTTTCAAAATAATTTTCAAAATTTTTAGGGTTAGCAAGTGTTTGCTAATTTTACGAGCTTCTTTTGAAATTTGTTTTTATTTTTTTGTCTGGAGTTAGAAAATAGGCTAATATATAGTATTTATTTTTTTGGAATTTTTGAAAAAAGCTTTCTATTTTTTGTATTTTCTAAGTCAAATAGGAAATAAAATAGCTCTAAAATTTTTGTTATAAATATTAAATGCCTGCAAAAATGGCAAATAAAAAATGTAGCGTGAATCAGAAGCCAACCATGCACATACACCTATTTTTTGAGTTTTTTTAGTACATGAGATATTTTTCATGAAAAGGAATACAAAAATAAAATTAATTCAAGCTGACAGAGGTATATTTGCAAATAAGATAAAGCTGAAGGGCACATATGCAAAATATCACAAAAGTTTGAACTTAAACTTGAATTTTTAGGACTTAATACAAATTACCAGTACAGGGGGGTGGTACGCCTGCAAAATTTCACCTCACGTGGGGGTCCACATGAGTTGACCTGACACTGGACCCACTTGTAATATTCAAGATTTATAAGGGCATACAAGCAAATAGTCCATAAACTTTTGTACTTAATTTAGTAATTACAAGACCTTTAATAAAAGATAAAATGTGCAGAGGGGGGTTAATGAAATTTACACCGCTTAAAAGCCTAGAAACAACCATTGCATAGACAACACGTGGACGATCGAATAGCGGAGAAGGTGTCGCACTTCATTAAGATTGGATGGCCTATTTAGATCTAGATCGTGTTCTCGATCAAACGATGATGAAAGGCTCTCAAAGAACTTTTGATGAACTCAGCCAAAGCATGCTTCAATTTGAATTTTCTCTGTGATCCGGTGATAGTTCCTTCCTCTGTCAGGTCAAGCAACAAGCTGGGAATGTTTCGCACGTGCAAATGTCGCCAGTGACAGCGAAGGAGACCGTGGGGCTCAGATTGCCCCTAACAACATGGAGATGTTCTAGGTGCTCGGTGGAAGTCCAGAAGGGCTCCTGACATCGCAACCCTGCACCAAAATGTTCCTTGGCTTGAGGGCTACTCCCTTGACCTTGGTTGAAGTTGAAATGCATAGAATGAGGTGAAGCGACGAGTCTCCGGTGAAGGGTGGCAAAACAAGACTCAATTCACCAAATAACGATTGGTTTAGGTTGAAAACATGGTGATATAGATGGAGAAGGTGAAGTGGGAGATGACGAGATGATCATCTAGTCGAATTTACAGTCGGATCATGAAGAATCTGTATGGAGCTCAAGCTCCAGGAAAATTGGGTGTTTTTTATTTGAAGGCTAAAAATGAAATTAAACTAGAAGTCAAGATGTGGAAAACAAAATAGAAGCTAAGATATACCTAAGAATGCGATAGAATGGGCTTCAAATCGATTGTAGGACAAAGAAGAAGAATTGCCATTGGAGCTCCTCTGACGATGAATGGATCTGCCTCCTCCATCGCTCCTCGCTGCAAATCCTACCTTCCAATTGTTGTCACCAAGGAAAAGATGATTACCATGCTCTGAGGGACTAAGAGTATGTGAAGAACGATCAAATTTGGAATAGAGCTTGGAGGGTTTTATTTATAGGCTACTGAAGGGACAAAGTTATGGATCGAATAGAGGGCAATTCGAAGCAGATCGATGGGATCAGGCATGAATCAAGGAGATCCCATCAACAATTTTTGTTCAATGCTCAAGGCAAATCGATCATTAGGGTTCTTTGGGAAAAAAAGGCAAAAAATGGAGTTCTCGAGGCAGGTGTCAAAACAGAGGAGACGGGGGAGTTGTTGACCTAGGTCAACAAATAGAGCTCTCTGGTTGGAAATTCCATTGCCAAAAATCCTGGTAAATTCGTTAATAATTAATAAATGAATTAATTTAATTTATTAAAATGTGTAAAGTGTTTGTAATTTAATGTAATATTTTGTCCATATTTTGTATTTTTATGAAGTTTTTTTATTGTAAGTTAATATTTACAAGTAAAATATAAGTATAAAAACCTGTATTTTAGATTTTTTGTTTTTATTTTTTATTTTTTATTTTATTATTTTTTACAGGTTATTTATATATTTTTATCCACATTTAGATATTTTTATTGTATTTTATGAGTTTGTATGTACACTTAATTAATTATGTATATATATATGTTATAGGTATATAAAGGTATATTTCGTACATGTATTCAAATGAATTATTTATTTTGATTTTATTTTTATGGTTTTATTTTTATTTTGTTATGTATATGTGTTACAAATAATATTTACAATTTTATAAAAATAAAAGATTTTGAAAATTACAAAGAATAAATATATTGAATAAAATATACAGGCATATTGCACAATATGGACACAAAACCTAACTTTTGCATCTTAGCTCCAAATTAAATGAAACCACCTTCATTAAATAGCTTATTAGAAGTTATATATAATTAAAGGTGATTTTTGTCCATTTTGATACAACATGGAGAAGAAACGTGTCTGTGAAGTTTTATTTTGTGTATCCCGGGCACACTATGCATTATTTTTCTATAAACACAATTTTATATTTTTATTTCTATTTTTATCTGCAATATTCATGTACAAAGTTTATTGATTTGAAGTATAAATAATGAAGAATAAAATACGTCCTAAAAATTATTTATAGATGAATTAAAAACATTGATTTTATGTCATTTCTGTACAATTTATCTGCCCTTTCTCCTCCAACTTTATTCATTATCGACAAAGTCATCATGATGACTAGGTCCCAGGGCTTAAGGTCACTCAACCCCTATAGTGTCTCATTTCTTTCTCTTTTCTTTCTTTATCATTTTATTTCAGCATTAATTACAATATTTTATACAATAAGGTACAATTAATGAATGTTATTTTGTTCAATTAATGATGTATACATGCATTTAACTAGTTAATGCCCAAATGAAAGAATAAAGGTGATAAAATGGAGATTCATCAAGAGGATCGTTGTCGTTGCTACGTCATTGTGTTGTCGCTTCGACCGCTCATGGATCTTCATCTTCTTTGGTGCTTCTAGCACATGAAGAAGACATCGGATTTTGTGTGATGAAATCAGGATATCTGTCGCTTTGATCAACATGTTGGATTGTGACAAGAACATGTCTCATCAACATGCTCGCAAGCGCCTCCTCGGTCGGGTCGGGCTTGAGACTAGTGGTATGTTTGTTTAGAGGCTTCAATCACAACCACACTTCACTAGGATTCCTATATCTATGTAATTTAGATGAAATGATTCGAGAAGCGTTCTCAGATCATGTGGTTTCATCGCATTAAAAAATTTAAATTCCGCTGCCCCGAGCCACTAGTGCAACTAGTCGCTCCCGATCGCATATGATGTAATCTTCCTGCTTCCGTGATGCACTTAAGGTTTTCCCATAACCTTCAATTTATATCAGAGCCTTGGTGAGGTCTTGGATATGATCGAAAATCCTCAGTGAACAAGGTTTTGTTATCGGATGCACAGAACTCGTTATTTTGCATTGGATGTAAGATTCGAATTGGTTTTTTTGCTAAAATAAAATCTACTATTTGTGAACTGTTTGGGTACGTTACAAATGTTTATTAATATATATATGAAGTCTAAATACTTCCCAAAAATAGTAGCCTTTTATTGGTACCAAAAGTGCATGAATGTAATTCGAAAAATTCCCAGCACGATATTATTTTTGCATGTATTCATGGATCTGTAAGAAAATGATTTTGCTTACTATTTTCTCGTCATGAAATATGGAATAAATACTTGTATTAAGAACCAGCAAATGGCTTGAATTTATTTCGCGTGATTCCGATTCGGTTTTCCCTAGATATTCCATATTTAGTGGAGATGGGTCTGATGATGATTCGATTATCAAATCTTCTTACTTAATGTGTTTATCATTCAATGGAAAACATGGAAATTATGAATTTACCTTGATTAATTTTATACTTAATAATTATGAAAATAATCGATTAGTCATCATTGGCCATTGAATGTATGTTTCATGAAAACCCTAATTCATCCTGCAATAGTTATAGGACAACTTTTACATGTAAACACATGGTTGCTTGATATACTTAGAAATTTTAAGATCTCAATAAGATGCATAATATTTATGAGTGATTATTATATATTATAATATTGGTCATCAAAGTTGATCGTTAAAATAGCAAGTACATTGGCATCATTTTGTGTTGTTCTCAATCGGAATGGTGAAGGAGTCTGGTCCGAGTATGTTAGCTTGATTTACTAATTAGTGCCTTGCATGTCAAGGAAATGTTCCCTCCCATAACTCAAGTGTACTGGACGGATCTATTTTTTAGGAAAGATTAATATGAGTAAGTCAAGTTGCAGTCTAATTATTAAAATACAGAATAATGCGCACTTCTGAGGGTGTATACTATATACTAATATCAAGAAAGCCCTAATTACTTGTTGGTTGATTAATTGGATTGATAACTGATTTAATATGGTTAAATTAATTAGATCCAATTAAATAAAAAATCTATTATGAATAGAGATGCAATTCCCTTAGAAGAATTAATTATGTGAATAGGATTCACAATAATTAATTAAAATTTGAACGGGATATGGAGGATCATATAACATTCATGCACTCCCGTCAAGGTGAATGGTTCCATCGTCATGGATTATATGTTGGAGACGCATTTCCGAAGTGATAGCTCCTACATACAAGCATATATGGATTGGGCTCTTTGCTTCTCGAAGAGTAAGGTTGTATGCATAGTGACCCCAATATCAGATCCTCATATTATTGGGGTGATATTGGATTGTGCATAACGAGTGCTATTCTTGTTGACCGTTGGTTCTATTAACAATGGATCAACATCAGTGGTGGGCTCGGATGTTAAAGATTGAATTGGGAAATATAATTTGGACTTGCAAGGTAGAATGAGTTCTTTTAATCCGAGTTACATGTTCTCATATTATTGGAATGTAATAAAGCTAAGAAGGAGATTACAGATCTTGCTTGAGATATAACGGTAAGTATATCTTCTACTTTGAAGGGTGAATAAGGGAATGAACTTTCAGAATTGACAAGGCAAGACAACTTTGATATAAAATCCTTATTCAAAGTAAAATACGTATTTATGCAGATTATCGTATTTCAGGTAATCTACATTAAACCCACTTAAAATTGTACTGAATAATAATCAGTAAAATATCATGGATTGGATCCATGATCAAGATATTGTACTTGCAGTTGGATATATAATGTATGTGGTTGCAATATGTAAGTTTCCTCTTAATAATGAGGAATAACAATTAAATAGATAATAGGACAATAACCTAGGATTTGTATGTCTCTATAGTCTTGTTCTCTCATCGAATGTGCTTTAGAAGTATCATGTCGATGATTTTAATTATCGAAACTGCTTATAGAATCTAAGAAGATGTTTTGGCATGCATATGTGCTCTCAACATTTAATTATGAATGACATGGTTCACTCCATTATACAGAATGGTGGCTCTATAAGAGAAGATGTACTCAAAATGTTTGAGTACGTGCCTGAACCAAAGTCTTTTAAGAGTTAAGATGGATGTAGATATGATGAGGGCCATCATTCTACTAACTATACTCTAGTCTTTCATGAAGCTTCATATTGTATGTATTGAATGAAGCATATATAAATGTTGAAATACTCTTATATTGAAATCTTTTGAGTTTAGCATAAGAGACCCTTTGTCTTAAGCAATGGTTGTTTATAGATGAAGGAAGTACAGTGGAAGCATGGATCTAACTCAAGTGAGAAGGAAAGTAAAGTTGACTGTACTTCTGTAATTTCTACACATCTGACATCTGAAGAGTTGGATGAATGCCAATACAATAACAAGCTGATGCATTGATGGTACGACTATCTAGACTATTTAGGATCCTTAGAAAAGGACTATCATAGTGCATCGACATATTATACATCTACATATAATCATTGAAATTGAGTTGCTTATTAGATTAGATCAAAGTCTAGTAATTTTGTATTATTATTCTAATAACACTTGCAATTGGTTGCATATATTTCAGAAGACTGGAAAATTTGATCTTACGGTTTAATAGTCATCTATGGGATGTTGATGTAATTATTGCAATCTCCATTGGATAGATAGACTACATATTTTCAGTGAGAGAGCCCTTAGTCTTAGAGAATGTCTCTATGACCGAGATACTAGAATACATTCATTGTTTATTTCTAAATGTTGAAAATGGACATGCATTCAGGAATAGACCTATCATAAAGAGTTATTATGAATATATTTCAGATAATAATCTAACATCTAGAGGACTCTGCTAAATAAGAAAATCAATTAATGGTTCATTAACATTTCTAAATACTGAAAAATTAAGCCTTAAAAGATCAATAAGAGGATGAATATCATTTGACAATGATCTAACATCAAATCTTGGACATATGTTTATTGATGAGATTAATAGATTAGTAAAAGATGAAGCCTTAGAATGTCTGAAATTTCAAATCTTACATACATGTGAATATTGTATTCAAAGTAAAATGTCCAATACACCCTTCTCTAAGAATGATGTGAGATGCAAAGATATTCAAGATCTCTCTACATTGATGTATGTGATCATCTATATCATAATAAACATTAATGATGTGTGATACCAATTTATGATTGGTTGTGATATGAGATTTCTGTCCTACCTTAGAAACCTTTGAAGTGTTCAAGATTTCACAATTTTTGTTTAGAACCAAAGTTTGAAGGAAGATCAAATGAATGCGATCTAACCAAGGTAGCAAATACCTATTAGATGAATCCAAGGAATACCTTATGGAGAAAGGAATGCCATTCCTATCTCACTCCTCCTAATACATCTTAACTCAATAGAGTTGTAGGGAGATACAATTGTATCATGTGTGACACGGTTTGATCAATTATGACTCGTAGCATAACTACCTCTTAGTTTCTAGGTATATATGTAGTAGAGACTACAATATATACCTTAATAAGATTCCATACAAATCCAAACAAAAAAAACCCTCATAAGCTATGGTTTGGAACCTAATATAGTTTTGGACACTTGAGGATTTAGGGTTACTTGATGCATAACCATGTCATGGATGCAAGTAAGCTGGAATCTAGCATCAAAGAGTGTTACTTCATTTGGAATATAAAGGATGGTATTAGATCCCTACTTTATGACCTTGAGATTCTTAAAAGATTTCATTCTAAGGATATGATTCTTAGAGGATGACTTTCTTGAGAATCAAGATGAAAATGAAGTAAAGGAACTGATTGAATCTCGAGAAGATAACGAGGCTCATGAAATCGGAAACTAAAAAGACAACTAAAGATGAAACACACATACCTCTTCAAATTAGTTTGAGGGTGGATTTCACGTGTCATTTAAGTCTGACAATGATCTGACTTTATATGATGAAGTCAAGACATGGAAAGATAGATGTTAGCAATAAAGTCTAAAGTTGACTTCATACACAATTGTTGTGTATGGACCCTCAAGGATCCACCTACAAGGGTAAATTTTGTTAGATGTAAATGGATCTTCGAGAGAAAGAGAGAAGCCGATGAGAAGGTAGAGACCTTCAAAGCATGGCTCATAGCTGAGAGCTACACACACGAAGAGAATACATCGTTTACGATCAGGCTTGCTCTCCATTGACCATACTTAAACCCATCAGAATATTGCTAACTATAGCTACACAACTTGACTATGACATCTAGATTATGGAACTCAAGATTGCATTCCTCTAAAAATACCTTATCAAGAACATTCATATGAAGTAGCCTCAGGTCTCTATAGTTGAGGAAAACAAGATGTACAAGCTAAAGAAACTCCATCTATGGACTCAAATAAGCTTTTGTAGTTAGAACACTAGATTTTATGAAATTATAATTGTTATGATTTCAGATAGAATCTTGATGAACCATGTGAAGCTTAGTGGGAGTGCCATTGTGTTCATCGTGCTAAATGTATATAAAGTCCTAATTATTTGGAATGATATAGGATTATAATGAATGTTTTATGATCTGATTGGTCTATACCTTGATATGAAAAGATACCTCTTAGCTCTTAGTTCAGAAGATGTTTAGAAGCAAAGAGAAGAGTGTATTGGGACTGTCACATTAGTGGTACACTTTAGACAAATTTCATTTTTTTGGAAAACTCCAAGGAAAGCTTCTTTCCTTTAAGATATGGTACCGACCTATCTAAAGGGATAACACCTCAAAGAGTTGAGGATGTGAATATCGAAGCTACATGCCCTAAGTGCATCAACTATGGGAAGTTCAGTGCATGCTAGATGTGTACAAAAAGTCAAATGTTTGCTATGCAGTGGGAGTAATAAACTGTTACTAATCCTACTATGGAGATAAAACACTTGATTGCAGTAATAACAATATCTTGAAAGATGACAAGACTTTTGAAATAGTGATCTCAAAGTCTTATATTCAAGAACTTAAGACTTTATAGATAATGATCTAAAAGGTCTTAAGTACAGATGCCTTATAAAACTTAAGACTGGTTCTTCATCTTAGGAGATAGAGATCTCAAAAATTAAGGGTATTCCGATAAGGATAATAGAAATTACATACTATTTATAACGATTATTGAGTCGTAGTGTCAAAGACACCATAACATCTTTAACAAGATTGCGTAGATGCAACATTAGCATTGGATGTGAGCACTGTTACTAGAAGATATCCAAGTACTGTAAAAGGACTTGGCATAGTCTCTCGGGAACAAAGTGATTGATCAACTTACCAAGCTATTTTTCTAACTATCTTATGATTACCACTTGAGTACGGGTTTAATATGATTCTTCGGGTTAGTGGGATATTGTTGGACATGCGAGCACACGATGAGACATTATGTAATAAATGTCATTACAATTCATTCTCTGATCTAAAAATAAAGAATAATAAATTTGCATAATACGTCCCTTAGTACAATTAGGATTATGTACTATGGTCATCTCAATAAGCATACAGTTGTTGATTCAAATGTTGAATCATAGAGGCTGGTGCTTGGATAATATCTGAAGAGTTAGATTGAGGACTCATGAAACATCGTCAAGAGATTTTTAAGAGAGGATCTCCATCTTGAGAGGAAGATGCCAATTCTTCTCTGTAGGTTGATATCTAATCGACCTCTTGATGCATGTCCTCTGTATAGGAATAGAGACTCAGAGGTGTTAGATAAGTTATGTCGAGGGTTGACTTAACGGGATCGAGATAACCAAGATCTATGTTTTATATTGTCACGATATAGGCATGCATCCTCTGATCGGAGACATATGTGTTACTATATGTTTGAGTATGTGCATTTGGCAGACCAATAGGTTGATGATCTAATCAAGGTCTATACACCGGCGAGCTGGTGTGCATACAAGGGCATATGAGTAATACAATCTCTCAAAGAGATCATATAGGTTCATTAATGAACCAGAAGACATGAGCTCACTCATGAAATATTGGTATCAAATTCCATACACGGTCATCTCGCTTTGGAAGCTTGACTGAATTTTTAGGTTTGATATATGATTTTGGAAAGTATATGATCAATACTTACGTATGATATATGGTTTTTGAAAGTATATGATAGATATCAACTACCAATGATCAAATGATAAACTTAATGATAAAACTCTAAAGAAGACCGTATAAAATTGATCTAAATCTTTCGGTTTATTCTAGGTCTTCTAGTATGCAAGATGTACATGTATTAGGAATACTCGAAGGTGATGTGATCATAAATGATTGTACAACCATGACGCTTCCATTATGAGGGAATGATGAAACATGTCTGGATTTTAGTGGCTCCTCTCAGTAGAGAAATCTGATCTTAGTCCAAGTGTTGGACATCGATCTGGATGTGATTCAGATACAATGAGAAGATTAATTTCTATGAGAGGTTCCCAAGATCGTGATTTGATTTTGTTATCTCATTATCCAACTCACTATACGTGGACCGTACAATCACCCTGTCATTATTTACAAGTATCTGCATAGAAAGCGCAATATTTTTGAAAGAGTTCAAGAATAATTCCATTGATGTAATGTATATCATAGAATTGAGAAATTGATAATTAAATGTGGCTTAATTATCATGAATAATGTGGATGTAATTCATATTATTTAGATGCATGAGAATGATGATACAAGATAATTAAATATGATTTAATTATAATGGATATGAATAATGTGGATAGCACTATCCATATAAATCATATTTATTATAAATATAATTTTGAAAAAATATTAGAGAGAGCTATAATTAAATAGTATTTACAATTTAAATATTGATGTGAATTGGATTCACATTGAATAATTAAGTGAAAATGCAATTTATATTTTATTTTAGGTGTGTGAATATGATTCACAATTTTCTAATGGCATGATTGAAATTTTATAAAATAATTTGGAATTATTTTTGCAAATAATTAACAATAAAAATTATTGTAAATAATTAAAGGATAATGTGAGATAAACAATCTCACAATATAGGAAAATAGGGAGCTCCTTCTATAATGGTGGGGGGACGACCACTCTAGTCCTAATTCAAGGTGGTCGTCCACCCCCCTTATCAAGAAGGAGTGTGCCTCCTTTCCTAATCCTTTAATTCCTCTTGATTTGATTGACTTAATTTATATTGATGATTATTAAATATATTAAATTCAATTAAATTAATTATTGTTATATTTTTTACAATAAAATCAAGGCCATTGAAAAAACACAAATCAATCTCAACCATTGGATTGTGTTGTCCATGGATTGAGATCCATGGACTTCCAAAATATTATAAAAGAAGAGAAAACCATATATCTTCTTTTACAATATAGAATTCACAAACTCTCTCTCTCTTTCTCTCTCTCTCTCTTTCTCATCATTATACACGCCCTGCTTTCTCTCTAAGTGGACCTTCACTTTGTGACCTAGAGAGGATCTTCATCGTTGCTACGTCGTGTTGCTGTTTTGACTGCTCACAGATCTTCATTTGTGTGGTAAAATAAGGAGATCCATTACTTGGATCAACATCTTGGATTGCGAGAAGGACACATCTCATCAATGCACTCGCAAGCATCTCCTCCGTCAGGTCGAACTTGAGATAGGTGGTCTCTTCGTTTAGAGGCTTCGATCGCAACCACACTTCAAGAGGTATTCAAATATCTTCTATGTGGTTTAGATGAACCATTTTGATAAGTGTTCTCGTATCATGTGATTTCATCATTTTAAAAATTATGTTGCCCCGAGCAACTAGTGTGACTGGTCGCTCCCGATCACATATGATGCATTCTTCCCATTTCTGTGATGCACTTAAGTTTTTTCCCATAATCTTTACAATGCTCACGGTCATCTTTTATTCATTCATTTGTTCTGTGCCCTAATTTTTACTTCTTATACACTTAGGTGTCTAAAATCTAAGTTGGGGGTGGGGGGTGTCATCTTCTATTCTTTTGAATCTTTTTTGCTCCCTTATGCTTAATACGAGTTATGTCTTCTTTTCTCTCTATTCTATGAGGACATATCACATATTAAGTACACGGGGTGTTGTAAGGACATATATACTTTACATAACTCACATTTCCAATTAGTTTTTGTTTATAATACTCAACAAAATATAGAGGATATGTGCATTCTTATAAAATATGTATAATAACGTACATTCTGTAATTTGTATAAAATCGTGTAAATTAAATAATCTTATTGTACATATGAAATAATACCCTTTGTCATAAAAACTGTTGTGAAATTGATGATACACAAAAATTTCAAAAGTTTTGAAAGCAACTATACTAATAGTATCAATCTTTGACACTTGCACCTACAACCAAAACTTTTTGTACATCATGCCACTTAATTTGAAGTAAGTTTTAACATCGTAATTTGAAGTAAGTTTTAACATCGAGTATCAACACTCTTATCCAAGAGGGCTTAGTCCTTGAAGTAATTAAGGTCTCTTGATTGAGGATACACATGTTATATCGTATGTAGAATCTCTAAGCCTTAGAATGAATATCATCAATATTTATCTTTCTATGATTTCACATTAAAAAAAAGTTAACATAAAAGATATATTATAATAATAAAGAAGTTAATATACCACATAATCAATGTGACATCACATCACATTTATCATTCCAACCCTCTCCAACTCTCCTAACCATCCAAAAGCTACTATTCGCAGGAGGTTACTCCACCCAAGCCAATCCTGTTACCCCGATTTTTTTAGTTTTTCTCCTTTCACGTATATTCTGGCGAACCTTGCCTGGTGATGGTGCATTGTGGGCTTGTCCTTGGGACCGTCTTAGGCAAAGCTTAAAAAATCTGAACTAGGCATCAAACTAGTCAGGTATCGGTTTTGATTTTTACTGTCAGACTAATGAGACAAACTGATCGAACCAGTAATGGCATAAATCATTTAAAAAATTGGAAAAAAATCAAGTTGTTGTATTTTTAGTTTGGTTTGTATGGTCTGACTTGATCGAACTGAGTTAGACCGGAATTCCATACAAATAAATAAGAATGCAACCTCATATTTTGAATTTTTAAACTTGTTTCCTTCCAAGTTTTTTCCAATAATACTTACACACATTTTGTACAATTACATTTGTAACCTTATATTATTTACAGAATTCATAATCGTAGTCTTTTATTAGTACACTTGTGCTCCTGTATTATACTAACATAAGAACGATCTTGTGATTTTTGTAAGACCATAGGGGCACAAGTATAATTGCAAAAGAGGAAGGGGTATAATATTATTAGAAAACTAGAAAGAGCATAACAAATATATCTTATCAAATTCGTATAAATAAAAGTGATGTCTAAAATTAATAATTACTTTAATTGAGGGCAACCACGGTTAATTTACTGCTTCTCATAACATCACTATGCCAACTTCTTCGTTATGTAATGGTATGATATGTTGATGTTGTTGTCAGAAGGGGAATACCTCATGCGCAATATGGGAAGAGAGAGAGAGAGAGAGAGAGATAAACGAGTATCATACTATGTTATTAGAATAAAACTAGATTATGATTATTTTTTAATAATTTCCATTTTATTAAATAATTAAAAATAGTTTTTTTAAAAATTGATGATCGAACCTACAGACTTGGTTTTACTGATACAAACGGGTCAAAGTCAAACGATCCTATCGGATTTTGAACGATTTTTAATTTCTGAGTAAAAATCAGTTGGTTGGATCAGTATACTTTGATTCTTGGTTTAACCAGTAGAACCGGCTAATTCAGTTGGGGTCTTGAAACCCTGCTCCTATGGGTTCAACTCCTTTTTGATGTAATCGACGTTTCTCAACATTGGACGGCTATACAAAAAACTTACATAGGCTCTCTTTCAGTTTATATATCTTTAGGACCTGTTTGGTTGCTGGGTTGGACTGGGTTGGGTTGGGCTGGGTTGGGGTGGGTGAATAGTAATCTGTGAGGAGGAAGTACCCTTGTGAATAGTAACCAGGGTTGGGCCAACCCAGTCCAACCCAGCAACCAAATAGGCCCTTAGGGTAATCTGATCTTCGCAAAGAGGTACTGTTACGAAACTTCAAATAAGACTGAGTTTTCGACTTGGATTCACCAGACAGAGAATCCTGACTCTGTTCTGAAGTAGAAGTTGCGTGTGATGAGGCGCACATATAAGTAGAGGAAATCTCCCAAAATATAGCATAAGGTTACGTGAAGCCTTCAGCAGAGATAGGTCATGGTAGAAGAAAACGACTCGGCGTCCAAATTTTGCATGGCGTGGTGTCTACGTCAAGTTAGGTGTTGTGTGGGCTTCGATGCTTCTTTAAAATTGGATTTGCCGAGAATATAAAACACTCTTTATGTTCATATTGGCGATGCATCACGGTTGTAAAAAGTGAGATATGTAGGAACAAAGATAATGCCTCAATCTACTTGGATCGTAATTAACTTTTTTTTTGTGGGGGGGGGGGGGGGGGAGCTTCCTAGGATCCGTTCCGGTAGGGGGTTGATCCCCATTTTGGAGGTTTTTCTCCCCAAAACCCATGTTTTCGTCTTTCTCTCGTGGGATCCATTCTCTCTTATCTAATACATTAAATGACTTGTTTCTATTTCATCTACTCTAACAATAATAATAATAATATATTATACCATCTTATCATCTAAAAATTTAAAAATACTCAACTTCTACTTACTTTTCAAACTTCAATACAATTACATCACAATAACTACTCATTTTTCCAAACTTCAATGCAATCACATCACAAGAAACCCTCTCAACCCCAAACCCTCTATCCAAACACCAAACCACATCAACGAGTTACCCTCTCTAGATTACCCCGGGGTAACCCTTTATCTAAACACACCCTTAATGTATAGTTCTAGATGTTGTTGTAGCATGCAAATTCCCTTAAGGAGACGTCGCTCATTCGAGATTATAAGAGTAAGGTTTTTCCTTTTGCTTCATAAAATTAATGGAAACTAAAAACAAGTATATATTAATTGATTGCAGTTCCTTTGTAGTTCATATTGTTGTAGTGATTGTTGTGCAAGTACACAAAAGGACATGCATGTTCCAATCGAATCGAGCCTTTAAAAGGCTGTATTTCCCTTCTCTTTGGAAAAACAACAACAACAAAATCTTCTCGCACATTAAGTAAAGTTAGCTACATGAGTTCTTTGCCTCCATTCATATCTATTTTGGGTCATGCTCGGGTTTAGATCCAAATGGCTAAGATCCCTTCGGATAATATCCTTCCAACACTTCTTAGGCCTTCATCGTTATGGCTTAACCGGCTCAATATCCCAAATCTCGCATCTTCTAACTGGTGAATCAACCACCCTTCTTTTACAAATAGTCAAACCATCTTAAGTGGTTCTCTCTCATCTTATCCTTTATCATAGCTACACCAACTTCCCTTCTAGTTATCGCATCGTTTCGATTCTGATCATTTCGTATATGACCACACATCCTCCATAGCATTTTAAATTCTCCTAATATAATTCGTTGCACATGTCTATGGTTCGCATGCCAACATTTAGATCCATATCATGACTGCTTTATAATATTTTCTTTGATTTCCAAAGAAATTTTCTTATGACATAAAAAATAGTGGCTTTTAGCCAACCTGCATTTATTCTACAAATAACATCTCCATTTGATTTCCCCATCATGGTGAAAAATAGATCCCAAGTATCCAAAAGAAGCTTTCTTCTAAATGCTATCTTCTCTGATATTCACCTCGATTCCTTTACTACTGCTTCCACTATATCTGCACTCCATTTATTTAGTCTTAGCCTTACTTGTACAAAATCATTTAATCTCTAAGGCATGTTTCCAAATCTAAAGCTTATCATATACTCAGTCTTTAGTCTCATCATCCAACACAATATCATTGGTAACCAACATACATCAAGGTATCTCATCATGAATATAATTAGTCAACTTGTAAATAATCAAAGTGCAAAGGAATGAACTCAAAGTTGAACCTTAATTAAGAACTGTGTTGATGTCAAAATAGTTGGTCTCTCAGATGGGATTCTTACACAAGATGAAGCTCCATCATACATATCCTTTACACGGTTAATGTAAAGGACATGCCCTTGTATCTTCTAGAAAATTCTCCACAAAATCTCTTGTGGAACTAAATTATAAGTCTTCTACAAATCAATAAAAAATAATATGGAGGTGCTTCATTTTAGCTCTATAAATCTCCATATCCCAAATAGGCGGAGGCTTCAATAGTTGGGAAACTTGGCATGAATCCAGATTGGCCATCTATTACTTTGGTAACTTGTTCCGACATTCTTTCGATAACATGTTCTCAAATTTTCATAGTATGACTCATTAGTTTGATACCTCTGCAATCTAAACAACTTTTAATGTCTCCTTTATTCTTATAAAGAGATACCATGATGGTCTTCCTCCATTCTTCATGCATTTTCTTATTTTTCCAATTAAAATTGAATAAAGTATATGAGTTAAGTCAATCTACATTCACCTTGAACTCTCCTTACTTATAGGAATGTCTTCACGTCCTATACCATTCCACGATTTTGTAACCTTCAAAGCCTCATCTACTTCTTTGATTTGTATTCATCTATAGATTATACAATTTAGGTAACTTTCAATACTAGCTAGATCTTATAAAGTAATTGATGAATCCCTGATGTATCTCCTTTATTCTTTAATTTTGTCTGATTTCTAGAGGAAAACACATTTCATTGTGAATTAAAATACATTTCTTAACACAAGAGTGCTCAAGAATAAAAGTGTGCATTTAGCAATAATTTTCATAAAAATAAAAGAATAAATGAAGAAAAAGGAAACGAAACATTGTAAATAAATATATATATATATGTAGAGACTTGACATTAATACCAGAGACTAAGATCATACGGGATCGATGGTCTAACAATAAAGTAGGGAGAGATAAAGAAATTCAAAGAAAACACAATTAAGAATCGATTTTTGTATAGAATAACGCTCAAAATAACGTGTGTATATATATTGTAGGACATTTTACATTTCCTATATAACTTAAACTAACTGTGATTGACTTAGTTATTTTCTAATATGCAAATAACTAGTGGTTTTCTAATATGCAAATAAAAATACAAATAAAAATATAAAAAACAAAATAAATTCCAAATTGAATATAAATCTTGAACCAAAAAAGTTGTAGAATTCAACTTACCAATTGAATTCCTACTCTATATGAACTCCAAATTGTACACGCTCACTTTCAAAGTTCAAGTTGAAAAATTAATTATCTAATGGAAGTACCTTCATTAAAATTAGAGCTAATATACAAAAGCTTGAGTAAATCCCTAGTTAATTCATGAAAATTGCATTGCAGTCGTGCATATATTGATTCGTCTAAACCTGTCAAGATTGATCAATTGAAACAATATGAATGAGAATTTATTTATTTATAACTTGGACAAGCCCAAGGTCGATCATATGGAGGCAACTATTTATTTAAGAATTTTTTATATCATTAAATGCTCAAGGTTTTTTAGAAGAATTTTTTATTTTTAAATGCAAATAAATGTGACCATATAAATGTGAGCTCAGGAGTACAATAACAACAACAACAAAGCCTTTTCCCACAATTAAGTATGGTCGGCTACATGGATTCTTCGCCCCCATTCAAATCTATCTTGGGTCAATCTCGGGCTTATATTCGCAAAACAAAGATCCCTTCGTATGGTCTCTTTCCAACACTTCTTGGGCCGTCCCCGCCCTCTCTTAGCCGGCTCAACATCCCAACACTCGCATCTCCTAACTGGTGCATCAGCTGATCTTCTTTGCAAATGACCAAACCATCTTAAGCGGTTTTCTCGCATCTTATCTTCAATTGGAGCAACACCAATTTTCTTTCTGATTGCATCATTCCGAATCCGATCTTTACGTGTGTGTCCACACATCCACCTTAACATTTTCATTTCTGCTACAGCCATTCTCTGCACATGTCTATGGTTCACAGGCCAACATTTATATCCATAGAGCATAGCAGGTCTCATGACTGCTTTGTAAAACTTTCCTTTACTTTTTAAAGGAATTTTCTTATCACAGAGAACAGCAGAGGCTCCTCTCCACCTTAGCCAACCTGCATTTATTCTATTAGTAATATCTTCATCAATTTCCCCATCATGTTGCAAAATAGAACCCAGATATCTAAAAGAATCTCTCTTTCAAATATTATCATCCTTCACCATTGCTTCCATCAAAGGTGCACTCCATATATTCTGTCTTAGCCCAACTTATATGAAATCATTTACTCTCCAACTCATGTCTCCAGACCTCAAACTTCTCATTTACTCCATCTCTAGTCTCGTCAATCAACACAATATCATCAGCAAATAACATACACCAAGGTAACTCATCCTGAATGTGACTTGTCAACTTGTCCATAATCAAAGTATAAAGAAATGGAGTCAAAGCTGAACCTTGATATAAACCAATGTTGATGTCAAAATAGTCAGTCTTCCCAGACAGGGTCCTTACACAAGATAAAGCCCTATCATACATATCCTTTATGAGGTTAATGTATAGGATGGGCACATGTCTCTTCTCCAAAACTCTCCACAATATCTCTCGTGGGACATAATCATAAGCCTTCTCCAAATCAATAAAGATCATATGGAGATTCTTCCTTTTAGCTCTATAAATCTCCATTATTCTCCTCAGCAAATGGATGGCTTCAATAGTTGAGCGACCTAGCATGAATCCGAATTGGTTTTCTTTGACATTAGAAACTTGCCTCAACCTTCTCTCGATCACACGCTCCCAAATTTTATAGTGTGACTCATCAGCTCGATACCTCTATAATTGAAATGTGAGCTCAGGAGTATTTTCTCAAAATTTCAGTCAAATCAACTCCAAAAGTTACAAAACTTGGCTAACATATTAAAGCATGTAAAATCAAAATTACTATGATTTTTTTTAGATTTTTATGATGAGACGTATTTTTAATGAATTAAATAGTGCAGACAGGGTTATTTTAAGTAAATGAGTTTTAATAAAACAATTTCAATAATTTTCAAAACAAAAATTATCCTAAATAGCTCTAAATCAGGGAAATCCAGAACAACTTAAATTTTCAAAAAATATTGTATATGGAGTGAATTAAAAATCAATTACAAAAATATGTAAACAAATTATCCACTCCAAACTATGCATGCACTTGAGATGAAATTTGGATCTGATTTGGAGCATGTATAAACACATCAACTTAGATTTTTACGGTATTTTTGGAGCAAGCAATTATTAAATATGACTTTAAGAGCTCAGAAGGATAAATCGATGAGTTTCATTCCATGATTTTTAATAAATCAACCAAGTACCGTAACAATGCAAAATAAACTCCAGATAAGCGAGCATCTGTTTCTGAACATCATGCAAATTCTAATTTCTCTAAATGGTAGCCATTGTCCTAAATACAAGCTCAAAATGAGAGTTCTGATTGCAATTAAACAAAATAAAGAGAAAATAAGGAAATTGTGCTTATGCGCTTCATGGGATACCAGCAAAGATGGGGGCTGCTGCGCAATTTGCTTCTCTATGTGAGGTGCACGCGGGATCTAGAACTGAGCGTGAATAGCTGAAACATGGATGGCTTGAATGAAACTTACCCAGATCGTGTGAGTACCGCACGTGATCAAGGCATCTAGATATTTTGCAGAAATCTGATAGCATGAATGTTTGCTGCAGTGATGTCTCTGCAGTAATCGTTTGAACCGTTCGATCAAGATTGAACCGTTCACATTATTTTGTACGATATGGATCCACAAAAAGTGTGAAATCGTGTGAATCGCTTGATCATGATCAAACGGTTCAAGTGGGTGCTGCAGAATTTGCTGTAGTGCCGGCTACAACAGATGACTTGTTCACGAAATCTGATTCGGTATATGATGTTTATCGAATAGTTATATAGTGAGAGAGCTTGGATAGTTAATATCCGTTTGAGGTTGCTTGACCCGAAGACAGAGGGGGTCGATCTACATCCATGACCTATTGATGCATGACGGAAGGCGATTGCATTCTCTAGGGGCTTCTATGGTTGTTGGCTTAGCTAGAATTGGATAGGTTGACATTGGAGTAGTGCTGGAAGGTCCTCGGTCGAGGTCCCTGAATCGCTATTTTGTTGGAAGAAATTCTAGCTACTGACTGGTGCAGGTGAGGAAGATCGGAGCGGCGAGTGATGCGGGAAGGGGCTCCGGTCTTGATCTTCTTGTTGGTGGCTGAAGGAAGAAAGAGGAGCTCCTTAGAGGGATCTTCTCATGGATGTGTAGCTATGAAAGAGGACCAAGGTTGTCCTCTTCCTCAGATCTCAGGGCTATAACAAAAAAACATGCAGCAACTGGACGAAGAGATGGCAATGGTGCTGCTGTGTTCCAGTGTGGTGCGGATCGAACTCCCACTTCTGTGGCTGCCGTGTTTTATAACATCTAATGCAGCTGCTTGCGTGGTGAGGGAAGGAGGTTGAGGATGTGATGATATCGATGTGCCCTCCGCTGGGACTGATGCTTCGAAGGTCCTTCAGATACCGAGTGCCACTCCTCCTATTCGATGAGATCAGGCCCGAATCTTCTTGCCCAAGCTTCCTACAGCATTAGATGTGCACATCAAAAAGTAGAGTACGAGATGGGTGGGGTGGAAGTGGCGGAGTCCTGTATATATGGACAAGGTGGAGGACTTGTGCTCGAGCTCTTGCAGAGATTGAGATGGGAAAGATTGTTGGATGATTCTGACAGAAGAGAAGGTGTTATTGGTGTCTTCAGATCGAGGGGAGATTCTAGAATGGGTGGAGGTTAATTGCCTGATGAAATGGTCGAGGTGCGAGGATCTTGGCTGGGGTCGTCGCTCGAGGTTTTGGCGTGGGAATCGCGCTCAATCAACAAGTTGAGGAAGCTGGTGCAATGAGGAGATGCTTCCTCATCGGATCTCATCATAGGAAATATCGAGGATGTTGTCGCTCACCCCTTACACATGCAGCTATCACCTAAGCAAAATGATGACTTTCTCCTCTTTTACTCCAAAAATGGAAGATGGGTTGTGATGATGGTAGAGGCCAGCATTTTGTTCGATGGGGGGTTAGGGTTCACGAAGAAGACAGAGGAGGTTGGGCAGAGGGCTTGGTCACGTAGAAGTCTGAGATGGATGGAAGATAGAAACAAGGCTTTATAGTTGTGGTGGTGGTCGTTAGGTGGAACAGAGGAATCGACCTCTGAAATTCAAACATGGACTAAATTGCAAAATTCGACTAAATTTGGGTAAGATTGAAAATATGCTTTTATTCCAATATCTAAAAAATTATTTGAGCATTCCATCGTGTAGAACTCATCGAGATCTTTCCAACAAGTCCAAGAACGCGAAAATCCGACTTCGGGAGCTCGAGTTACGGCTATTTTAGCAAAGAGGGATCCTGATCTTATTGGATCCGAACCCGGATCCGAATACGAGTTTCACCCATAAACCTTAACCCTCTCTTCCTAAATTCCCAAAACCTGTATTCCCCTTCGACCAGCCCTCTTCTTCCTCCCTCTTCCTCACAAGAACACCACCGGAGCATGCTGGATCGACGATCCGAATCCTACCCCACGTGGAAAAGGTCCGAGTCAACCCAACGCGCGGTTTTCATCACAAACGGAATGTCGATCACGTCTTTTTTCACCGACGGAGTAACCGAGGTGACGGAAATCTTGAGGTACGATGTTTTCCCTTCCTCATGCTACCGGAATCCACACGATTTTCGTGGGAGGAACGACACACAACCCATCTTGGGTGTGCTTTGTTTAAGTATAGGATCTTGAACAACTAATGATACTTTCTAAAGATGTTAAGGACAACGTCAGGAATTGTCATGTTTTCTATAAATGATAAGTTCATATTTGTAGATGGCATTCCCTGTCTTTTGAATGATCCTTTCTTTATTGTTATGTCCCTTAGCAACAACAACTTTGGAAAGGGACAATACTACTTCACTAAATCCATTATGATGATGTTTGAGCAGACCTCTTGGATTGTTCATTCAAATATTGACAGTTTTGTGAGAAAATGTTCCACATTGCTTTACTTTTACTTATTTGCGTACAATCATACGTGGGAAAGCTTCAAGCTAAAGTACTCTTTTTTCAACCCCTTAACTTTATGCTTGAATCCTTTCTGTTGGTGTTCTTTTATTTATCAAAATGAGCTATTTGGTATGTGCTTAAGGAGTTTGGATCTTTATTGACATGATTCTTATTTTAAAAGGCTTCCTTGAAGATGTGAATAGATTGTCTTTTGTGATCAGGAGGTCATGATTTGAATTGTCGGAGCAACTTCTTGTAAACATGTAAGGTAAAAGTGTAATCAATAGCAAGTAAATAAACCTTCACAAAGTCCGGACAGAGCAAGAACTTTGTTTATTAGACTCTACTTTTTAAAGATGAGTTGTTATTAAAAACAAATATCATGCCATTTTTTATACGTGAAAGCATGCTCATTCGAAATTATTTTATCCTTTGTTATATAGAGAATGTGATACAAAATCTGGTGACTTATAAGTCAATACTTATCATTGATTTTATAAATATGAGGTGATTCCTGATGATTTGCTCAATGACATGGGAAGGAGATAGATTAGGGGCCTCATGACTATGTTGGGTTAGTAGTGTGATGAGGGGGGTCAACATAAGTCCCATATGATTTTTGGACTATTTCCTAGCTATGTTGACTTTGATATCTACTAGAAAATTTCAGCAGATGTTACATGTTGTTTGCATTAGTTTAGTGGGGATTGATTTGTAGGATACTGTCTGTATCCTTTGAATTATGTTCTCCTATTTAGTATGGCATGTGGGCATCAATTAGATCTACATTGTATTTTGATTTAATGGGGGGCACTATCCAGTTCATGTTATGATAGACGTATTTGCCTAGAGATGGATTGATGCAGTGACCGCATAATGGTTTTTTTATTGGAAGTGTTGATATTATCTTCATGGAATATGGGAGACAAACACCTTAATTGTGAATTTCATGTTATAATCATGTTCAAAATTAGGGGTTGCTGAATTCTGGATTCAATGATGGTATTGGCTTAAGTTAATATATAGTCAGGGAAATATTGTATAGTTCATAGATCTTTATTCAAAGATGTAGTTCTCCCCGTAAGCCAAGCAATAAGCAGACATATATCATGCAAATAGATCCATGGTAATGATACTACGATTTATCTCTGCGGATCCAATAAAGAGTTATACAGAGAAGAATGTTGTTCCTATCGGTGTTGTGAATGAGAAAGTGTTGTTTTCCCTCGTAGAAAACTTATTGTTAGGACACATGAACCATATATGGATTTTCATGGTGATCGGGTAGTGGAGTAGCTGTGTCAAGGGAGGGGCATGCACCATTAGGCCTCCGGGTAGAAGCCTAGAGAGTTGCGATCCCAACTGCTACTATGTAGTTGCGACAGTTGGAGGACATGTTGCTTGGTACATCGAGGAGTCACCACACGGTGTTCAGCCTTAGCACTTGCATGCATTTAGTCCAGTGCTTCGAGTGTGGGCCAAGTACTCATGGTTGGTAGTCTAGTGTTTCGTTTGTTCACTTATAGTTAACACTCGTGTACTGGCTAGTGTAGGCCACATTGGTTAGTATTTCGAGTGGGAGCGCTAAGAGGGCCACATTGGTTAGTATTTCAAGTGGGAGCGCTAAGAGGGGAGTTCCGGGAAAATGTGGTTAAATGAAGTTGGGAACGTGACGTGAATCTTCTGTGCATAAGGAGGATTGGGTTAGTTGCGATGATTCACGGGTTGGAATCTAATTGGGAATCTAAGTTACAACCTTACAAGTGAAGCCAAGTGGACGTGTTTAAAACTTAGATAGGATGTATTATACCCCACCGCATGACTATGTAGGCACCCGCATGCCTACGTAGGCACTCCAACCCTAAGATGTTATTTTTGCCTTAGAGTCGTAGTGTGAGGTTTCATCCAGACCAAGACCACATACTATCCACGAAGCTTGGTTACTCATATCCAAATCTAATAACAATAATTAAAACATAATTATTGTGAGATTGGTTACCCCATTGTTTTCGTTTGCACACATAAATTATATCTTGCTTATTGTTGTATATTTTTATATCCTGTTGGACAACTTTGCTCATAAGGTACCTATGTGTGAATCCGTAGGTTCGCATCAGTGAGCAGCTTTGGGGTCACCACTTTTTATGCAGCTTCACGACTCCTTCTTGTGGTACAGTTGATAGTAATTTTTATTGTCTTTCCTTACTTGTAGCATTTTGAGAGACATGACATGTATAAAGTATGTTGAGACACATTTCTTTCATGCATACATGTATATTTTTGTGGACATGGATGGACATTGAAAATGTAATGGATGGATATTGCAAATGTAATGAATGCAAATGTATGGACAATGGAATGAATGAGAATGGAAATGGAATGTGATTGTGAACATGCTGAATGCAAAGCAAAAATTTTAAATTTCCAATATTTTGTGATATTTTCTACTTCTTATGTGTATGTCATTGATGACAACTAGAACAACTAGGGTTAAGTCTGGAATTAAAGTATCGTTGTGATCCAATCGATCAAGCGAATCAACAAGAAAATTAAACCACTATCAAAATCAACAATGAAAATAACGAGTTCGCTACTTTTATTTACATGATATAGTGACCAGAGTCAAACACAAGGAGCACAATTAAGATATGGGTAGTGAGATTTTAATAATAAAAATATTTATAATGGTTTTTAGTTTTTTTAAATTTTAATTTTCAATAAGAGAGAAATAAGCACAAATGATAAAAAGTATAAAAAGCATTATTTTTGTATTTTTATAAGGGATAAAAAATACTCAGAAAATTGTGGTAACAATATTTTTGTGTTTTATATGTTTAATGTTGTTTTTGGTAATTTATATATTTTTTTAATGTTTTTGTGATTTTTCAATAATTGAACAATGACAAGAACAACAAGCAGTGCACAACCATGAGTAATTTGCAAATTTAAAAGAATTAAAATACCCAAAACTCCTGGGGTGGTTTTTATGACAAAATATAGATAAATATCTACAAGTAGAGACTGAGATCACTATTTTATATATTTCTATAATTTTATATAATTTTTCTAAGTTTTTGAATGTTTTGCATTTTTTAAAAGGTATTTTTCAATACAATTTATACTGAAGCTAATAGACCCTAAAATACAATTACAGTAATTTTTATGGAATTGTAGGTAATTTTTCAAATTTTTATGTATTATGCAAAATAAATAGGGACTTTTTGAATTGTTTTTTGATTTTTAATAATAGAAAACAAATGAAAATCGACAAGAAAATATCACGACGAATAAAACATGAAATCATAGACTATAGATAATTTTTAGGGATTTTTTGGAGTTAATTTAATTTTTATTGCATTAAATAAAAGACAAGTAGTTAGAAATAGTGCAGAGGGACCTTTTTGGAATTACTTTAAGTTCATGGGCTTAGCGGATAACAAATGTTAAAAGCTTTGGGGCACATCATGCAAAAAGTCTAGAGAATTCACACGTAGTATGCGAACAACACTTACAGGGGCAAAGATGCAAATACTCAAAATATTTCCTTCATTGAATAACAAGTTAAAAGCATAGGATAAATCATGCAATTACACCACAATACACGTGAGGCTTCATGTGACTTAGGCCCAACTGGACTAAAATGTGAATACTCAAAACACCAAGGTTCTTAATGCAAGAGTTCACAACTACATATTACACTTATTGGACTAAGACGAAAGGGCATAAACGACATGGGAAAAAGGGAAATTTACCCTTACAGACACATTGCGCACGCGTGATGAATCTCTGATGTACGGTCCTGATGCGCTTCTGCAATAGATCTGACGGTCGGGGTAGTGGCGTAGGTGAGTGGTCGGATCTGACACCCATGTATGATCCAACAGTCTACAGATGGAATCTATCGGGCGACACAGATGAGGAACCAACCTTGATCGGATGGCTAAGGATGGGGCACCCTCAGATGATCCAGATCAAGTCTGGAGATCTGTCTCCAGATTGAACGACAAGGGAATAGGCTGGACGAACACAAGTGAGGCGAGCTTTGCTTGAGTGTGGAGGGCGATCCGCAACTCTAATGAAGGTGCCAAGGGGTCCAACATAGTCGTGAGGGCTCTCCGCGTCGACCAGGGGGCTTGGATGGAGAAGTGAACGGTCGGATGGTCTGGATGGTGGTGCTCCACCTAGAGCAGCTCCGCCTGAGCAGTAGGGCTCTGATTGGGGACTCCACACGCACCTGAAACTACAAGGATAATCACGGCTTGAAGACAAAGCTTCAGCCAAGGTTTGTTTTGGCTGAAACGAAAGGAAGTGGAAGAGGGGTGCTAAATGGCCTCCGATAGAAGTGAGGGAGGAGGTTGTTCCTAATTTTGCTCCGATGAGCAAGATTCGGGGTGGTCAGGATGCGTAGGGAGATGTGGGATGAGTCGCAGAATCGATCAATGTGGGGAGGTCTGTATGACTAGGGAGCTGATGAACTGCGACGAGGATGAAGAGTGAATTAGAATGGAATAGAAAATGCAGGAGATATAAGAGATACCTAGAGGTGTTGAAGGACTCACGAGCTTCAGGCAAGGTAGAGGGCGAGGTTATGGACTCGATCGAGCTGCAGATGGCTTGGGAGACTTGTCGCGGTGGAGAAGTCCGACCACGAGATGAGCAAACGCACCCGATCACCAAATAGACCTCCTAAAGACACCTAGAGAACCATTTCCCAATGCTGGAGGTGTAAAGGGAAGGAAAGTGGCACGAGGAACGAGCTACCGAGCTCGAGAGGCAGAGGCGAGTACTTATAGGTGTGCCTTAGGGTTTAGAAAGATCAGGAGCTGCTGCGAAACCCAAGCTAGATCCGACTCATCCTAAGGATCCACAAAGTTCACAGATCCTAGGAGAAGATTTGGGTGGTGAAATCAAGGCAAACGGTGGTCGGGTCCAACCGGGAAAAGTCGGAGAAACGAGCTCTGATGAATGGAAGTCATGCCGACCCGGTTGAGGGAGAAGGTTGAGTAGAGTCAACATTCTGACATGGACCAATAGGAAAATTCTACGCTAAAAATTGAAAGAATAATGAATATAAAATAACAAATGATTTTCAAAATAAAAATGAATAAAATGAAAAATTATTATTATTTTATAAATGATTTTTTTGCGATTTTTAATTATTTTTATGAAATCATATGTACAATGTATACATTATAGTATATTATACATAGGTATGATATACATATATATTATATACATATATTTTATTTTATTATTTTTACCAAAATAAGTTTTATTTATTATTTATTTGCAAAATAATTTGAGGAATATAAAATGATTTTTTATAATTTGAATAAAGGTATTAAATAAATAAGTAATGTATACAATATACACATGCGTGGCTTTTGTACAATGAATTGTGGATTTTATTTTTATTTTATTTTGTATTTTCTAATTTTAATTTTATTTTTATTTTATCATTAGTGGATATATACAAGTGTTCAAAAATAATATGGTATTCACAAAAAGAAAAATAAATATAATTAATTATTTGTATAGGTATTATCTACAATGTACCCTATCTCCCCCTACTTATATTTCTTGTCGATCAGACCAACGTTTAACCTACTCTAGGGGTTTGGGTCACTCTATATTTATTCTAAATACATTCTTCTTTTTCTTTTCTCTGTATTCTTTTATTTTTGGAAAATATGTGTTAATTATGTAATATTAACAAGGTCATGCATAATGATAAGTTATTGTATTTATGCCAATTTATAGATGTTTTGTTAAAAGATAAAGCTAAAATAAAAGAATAAAGAATGAGAATCGTATATTCATCATCCCCCTATACTTTACCTTTGCTAGTCCCTAAGCAAACACTTATTTGAAAAAGAAGTGAAATGAAGAAGAAAAGAAAAAGAAAGCATCAAAGTTGAGTATTGAACTTGTCTTTATTAAATTAGAGTGGAGCTCAGTCAGACCTTTGGATTATTAGTTTGGCGAAACCTTATTGGGAAGCGGGTTTAAGACTCAACAACCCTCAAGTTTCACAGTTCTATGGTCAGGACCCCTTAATAACCAGGTCAGAACAAGTCTACATACGCAAACTCCAATGACTATGAATCTTCCCTTGTTTTGTGTAAGTGATGTGTAGCTCTCCACCTCAAAAATGGAAAAGAAACAACCTCCCTCAACAAGGTAACTCTAATCCCCTAGTCTAGTAACTCTTTCCTCGTGGAGCGGGGTCATCCCTTCTAAGTTTAAGTACAACCTTCTCAAGAAGAGGGAAAAAGGAGAGAATGGATCGTGACCAGTGTAGCCATGTATCTCTTGGATCTTAACAAGTGTAGTTAAGTCTCCATCTGCAAGCTTCCTTGAGATGATACAGTCAGATACATAAGCTTTGCTTATTCACTATATACACTCCAGCATGCATTTTATTTTCAATCAGGCATGTCCCCTTTTTTGGAGTTTTTGCAATTTTACACACATTTTTTTCAACATATATACAACATATCTGCAAGGTGCAACATATACATAAGGAGTTTTTCTTCTTGAGCCAATAGACTATCCTTCTTTCGAAGCATTATTGCAACCCACACTCTCCTGTCGTTAGGCCTCAATGCTACTAGACCAGGTTGAGGTGCACATACCTCCCTAGAGGAGGACAGGAGGTTCCGGCTAGCTATACTACCCCCCGTATGCTAATCCAAGCCAAAGGATTCTGCCTCCTCACCACCTCATCCGTGTTGAGCTACATGTAAGGTGTGTGTTCAAGTCAAGCCATTGTCTCTGAGAGTCATGCATGTGTTGTTAAGTGTTCTACTTAAGCTCATTAAGATGACATGTGAACATAGCCTAGTGGACTCAAAGAATTAAGTCGTTATGGATCCGAAAAGTCTTAACCCAAAGTCCTATAAGGTTCCTCTAAAGCTAAGTAGATTAAAAACTTAACCAAGGTCCATTTTCAATTTAATTTCAAACTAGTTTAAATGTTAATCATGATGCAAATATTTACAAAAACTATTTTTGGTGGGAATTTTTCAAGTTATGCAAATTTTTATGGGATTTTGAATTTTAAAATTTTTAGGTATTTTGAAAAATAAGGAAAGATTTTTACCAACGAAATATATAAATATATATTTACAAATAGATTTGTGTTATAGGTTTTATGTACAAGATGGATTTTAGGGGTAGTTTCTGGTTTTTAATGTACATTTATATACAAGTAGTTTTCATACCCTAGAATTATTTTCTTATGTGGTAAAATAATTTTCAAAATATTTTTCAAAGCTAATTTTACAAACTATTTTCGCAAACTTTTTATTTTCACATAATTTAAAAAAATTATACAATATACTTAATTTTTATACAGAAAATAATTTTACAAATAATTTGAAAAAAACATTTTTACAAAATTGGTACAAAAATAATTTTTGAAAAAGATTTTTGAAAGCATTGTTTTATAAATAATAGCCATATTACAAAGTATGAGTTATGGAAAAAGCATATATACAATATATATGACAGCCCCTATACTTAGCTTGAACAATGTCCTCATAGTGATTAGAGAGATATGAAGGAAGACATAACTCGGAGTTTGATGAAGTGAAAAGAATGCTATACTACAATGGCTCAAATGAATGAAAGAATAGAATCGATAGAAGTCGATCATCCCCTTATACTTATCATCAAGAAATCCTAAGTATAGAAGATTGTACACAAAAGGGAAAACCCGAGGAGTAGAATGTACCGACATTACCTCCCCTATATTTAGGATGAAATATCCCTGAGTTTAGGCAATAATAATAGAGGTAATGGAGAAAATGTAAAATCACAAATCTAATACCCCCTATACTTAGGATCAAGTACAACCTAAGTATAGCAAAATTATAAGATGGATCCGGGGTATTAAACCAAAGAACGAGTGATATAAACAATATGGATATATACAGTTGCAGGGAAGAAGTGAGAATTAGGTATGAGATGCAGATGATGTGAGTCAAAGATCACATCTCATACAAAATGAATAGGAGCAACGTCGACGATCAGTGGATCATGATCAAGATATGTCTTCAGGCGTTGACCCTTGACTCGAAAGGTGGAATCAGAAGACAATTCAGATATATCAGTGCTGCCATTGTCGTGCACCTTTCTGACCAAGTATGGTCCCTTCCATTTGCTTTGTAATTTCTCGGGAAATTTTTTTAACTTTGCATCAAATAGCCATACTCTCTGGTTGGGCTTAAACTGTTTATGGCTTATGTGAGAATCATGACATGTCTTCACTCTGTCCTTGTATTGTAGGCTACTTGAGAAGTATGTGTATCTCAACTCCTCCAGGTCTACCAATCCTGCTCTCCTCTAGTTTCCTACACTCTTAGAATCCAATAGTATCTCAGTGACTGCCCAAAGTGACTTATTCTTAATCTCCATGGGTAAGTGGCATGGCTTTCCATAAACGACTCGAAAGGGAGATGTGCCCAAAGGTGTGACCAATCCTTTCGGTCTAGACAGATAACCTTCTGCAAAATAGTCTTAGTCTCCCTATTTGAAACCTCAGTAAGACCATTAGTATGTGGGTGATATGGAGTGGCAACTCTATGGTCAATGTTGAACTCATTAGCAAGGGCCTTATATTGTCGTTGATAAAATGAGTCCCCTTGTCTGAAATCAAGACTCTAGGTACCCCAAACCGTGAAATGATAATTTTCCTCAAAAAATTGCAAACAGTCTTTGCATCTGCAGCTCGGGCGGAGATGGCCTCAACCCAACAACTAACATAATTTACAGCTAGCAGAATGTACTCAAATCCTTGACTCTTAGGGAATGGACCCATGAAATCGATGTCCCATGCGTCAAAAACCTCACAAAAGTTAATGGGCTGCATCAGAATCATATCTCTCTATCCACAAGTACCCATCCTCTGTCAATCAGTACACCTCTTCATGAATTTGTCTGAATCCTTGAAGAGGGTAGGCCACCAAAGGTCGGATTGGAGAAATTTCTGTGATGTACGTCTCCCATAGTGATCTCCTCATGCCTCAAGCTTGTGACAATAGGTGAGGACACGATGGTGCTCCTCCTGAGGAATACACAGATGCCAGACACTATCCCCCCCCCTTCATGGTAAAGGGTGGGATCCTCCCAATGGTATGACTTAGCCTTCGTGACGAAGGTTTCAAGTCGCTGCCTGGGCCAACCTTGTGGAACTTTCTTAACAACAAGACAGTTCACAATGTCAGCGTACCATGGGAGTGAGGTGATAGCAAGAATCACCTCGTCCGGAAATGTCTCTGTAATAGGTGTGGTCTAATCAGAATCCTCAAGGTTCTCTAATTGGGAGAGGTGATTTGCCACCGCATTCTTAACTCCAGGTTTATCCTTAACCTCTATGTCAAACTCCTAGAGTAGAAGGATCTATTTGGTCAATCTGGCTTTGGCATCCTTCTTTGCCATGAGGTATCGGATAGCAGTGTGGTCTATGTAAATAGTCACTCTAGATCCAAGAATGTATGATCTGAACTTATCCAGAGCAAAAACTACAGCTAGTATCTCCTTCTCAGTCATTGTATGTTCTGTTGAGTGGCATCCAAAGTCCGGCTAGCATAGTAAATGGCAAATGGCAATCCATCCCTCCTATATCCAAGCACGCCCCCTATGGAAAAATCAGAAGCGTCCATCATCATCTCAAATAGGAGAGAACAATCGGGTGATACAACAGCCTGCTCAACTAATCCCTTGAGAATCTCAAATGAAGAAAGACATTTATGATCTACAAGGAACTCAGTGTCTTTTGTCAGCAAATCAGTAAGCAGTCGGGCAATTCGATTGAAGTCCTATATGAACCGTCAATAGAAATCGAGATGCCCTAGAAAAGACAGCAAATGCTGCAAATTGAACGGTGGATTGAGCTTCTTGATGATGTCCACCTTGGCTGGATCAACCACACTGCTCCTATTGGAGATGATGTGACCATGGACCGTCCCTTGAGTCATCTTGAAATGACTCTTCTCCCAACATAAAAAAAGGTTGACCTCGACACAATGCTGAAGTACTCGATCTAAGCAAGCAAGACAAGCATCAAACCCATCGTCGTAGACCGAAAAGTCATCCATGATGACCTCTAAACATTCGCCCACCATGTCCAAGAAGATGGAAAGAATGCACCTTTGGAATGTAGCTGGGGCATTACATAAACCAAAGGGCATTTGTCTAAAAGCATACGTTCCGAATGGACAGGTGAACGTTGTTTTCTCCTGGTTTTTGGGTGCTATGGCCACCTGATTGTACCCCGAGTACCCATCAAGAAAATAGTAATGACTCTCTCCAGCCAAACTCTCAATAAAATGATCAATACATGGTAACGGGAAATGATCCTTCTTGATGGCATGATTCAGTCATCTTTAGTCCACACAGACCCTCCAAGGAATGGGTACTTGAGGAGCTATCTCCTCTCCAGACTCGCTCACAACTGTAGTGATACATGTCTTCTTGGATACCACATGCAATGGACTAACCCATTTGGAGTCAGAGATGGGGTGGATAAAATTGACACTCCACCACTTAGATATTTCCTTCATGACTACATCTCAAAGATTCGGGTTCATCCTCCGCTGGAACTCACGTGATGGCTTGGCATCATCTTCAAGATAAATGTGGTGGGATCATAGAGTCGGACTTATCCCTTGGAGAACATCTACACTCCATTCGATCTCCTTGTTGTTTCTTTCAAGAACCTTCATCAAACGAGATTCTTGGCCTTCAGTCAAATCTGCTAAGATAATGACTAGAAACATTTCTGGCTCTACCGCAAGGAATCTATACTTCATACTCTACGGCAAGGTCTTCAATTCAGGACAAGCGAGAGCTGGCAAATCCAGCCTCTGAAAACTCTGAGTAAAAGCTACCAAATCTGCATGGTCTCAATGAATGTGCAGATTTGACAAAGACGGCTCTGCTGGTGTATCTATCAACTGTACAAGCATGATCTCTGTCCTAGCTATGGACTCAGTGGAAATCAGTCACGGTAAATAATCATTAAAGGCATGCCAATCAAAATCAATGTCTGAGTCTGAGGGATTTGCATCTGAATCTGCATCACAAGAAATACACTCTCCTTCGCTACCTTGATCGCAATCATCAACCTATAAGTCGTCATGTGCCATGAGTGTGCTCTCCGAACTCTCGTTTGCTCTGAAGGTGTGAGAAGAGCTCGTGCTATTGGGTCTTCCCAAATGGCTTCATCATCTGTGATCACAAAATCACACTCCTGGTGGACGTCTATCTCAAAATCTGTCATATGCTCAGTGCTCTGCTTGGAGTATATTGAATCTCTGACTCTAAGCTCCTCAATCATCTCTATTTGTACACTCTCGCCCTCAACGTGAAAGTATACCTTCTTGCTATCATGATCAGACACTGCCTTGGTTGTGGCCAAGAACAGTCGCCCTACAATGATGGGGGTATCGGTCACAGATTCAGGGATCTCCATGCCCAACACAATGAAGTCCACAGGGAATTTCAGGCCCTGAATTGTGATGGCAATGTCCTTTAATAACCCCTTCGACCTCTTAACAGATCGATCTGCAAACTGAAGGACTGTCCTACTCTATTTAAGAGGGCCAAACAGGAAACAATCAAGTAAGTTAGCCGATGTATAATAGAGTCTGATCGAATTGTTTCTCGTGAATATGCATCTGACGTATGGAGCTCCTGCATCGGGTCTCTTGGTGGCAATCGGTTCTGTATGGCGCAGCAGGTGGCACAAGTGAGCACATAGATTTTTGCATTGTGATTCCTCTTCGTCCTTCTGATGGTGGTCTTTTCTCTAAGATTATTCTGGAATAGAGGGATGTGCTCAAGTGCCTCCTGAAGAGATAACCGAATCTGAAATCTGTCTACCATCTGGTCGTTGAACTCTAACTGTTGTCTCTTTTTGGGATTTTCTTATTTTTGTCCCTTCCCCAAGCGGAGTGCTTAAGGGAAGGGAATAGAGGGATCCTCTTCAGAAAGACGAAGGTCAGGAGTAGGTTCCTGGGCATTCAGAAAACTAGGATCCATGCGTAGATTATCAAGCACCACATATGGACTCATAGGAGATACAAAAACCTTTCATTTATTCATATTTTTTATTTTTGATGTTTTTCCACTTTTTTGTATTTTTCTATAAAGATCCTCAGGTATAGAAGAAGTCAACATAACTAAAGGAATCTTGGTGGCATCACTACCACTGACAACATCTGAACTTGCAGTATCAGCACCGTACTCTGGCCAATCTAGAGGAATACAGGTGGCTTCAGTACCACCGTGTGTAATTGGAGATTCGACGGCCTCAAGACCATCGTCTATATTAACATCCTTGGTGGCTTCAACACCACCATCATCATAATCATGGTGAGCAGCATCATTACCGCTCCTAACTTTGTCTTGCGCTCTAGCATCTACAGTGGTTTGTCGCTTAGACGAGTCACTATCGGATGGCTTCCTACTACTCCTAAGTGTCACAAAATCAGCATCAAACAAACAATAGGTGTCATCCAAAATATCACTAGGAGAGGCTATCTCTATAGCATGTACCTACTCAGACTTTCTCTTCAGATTGTCCGGGTTAGGTTCAATCTGAGCAGGTATGGCAGCCTTGCTCTTGATCATTTCTCTCATATCCTACCGGAACTCGTCCATCTCTCACATAAAAGTGGATTACTTCTCAGATATCGTACGGACAAGATCATCAAGGGATGGGTTCTCACACGAGTGTGGATGAGAACTGAACGGGTTGCCTCACTGGAAATGAGGCTGGGTCTGCTGCTGGTAGTGAGGAGGAGGCTGGGAGTATTGCTGATGAGGTTGTTACTACCTCCACTGTTGACCCTGATATGAGGGTCAAGGACCGTGCTGTTGGTGGGAGTAATGGGGATGTTGTTGCTAGACGCCCTGCCCTGCCCGTGCCGGAGGATGCTGCTGGGATGAAGTGCCTCCAGTAGACCATCGGAAGCCTGGGTGGTCACGAAGATCTCGGGTTGTTGTTGGTATTGGGAGTACCAAATCTCGTTGACTTCCATCAACGACTCCTACCAATCGTGGACGTGTGGGGGAAGGGTTGCCAAGGGCTTATCCGCATGTTACACCACCAACTGAGTGTCTGAGGAAGGCAGTGGTGGTAACTGGTAATGCGGGAGTGACTGGATTGGTTCCGCCTGAATGTGGTGAACTTGGCGGTACAAGGCGGAAGGCTGAGAAGAACTACTCCTTGGATCAACCTGTGATCTCGAATGGGGCTGAGAAGCTGTCTGTGCCTCTTGGAGGCACATGATCCGGTTCTTTAGGTCACTCAATGTTTGGGCCAGCTCCCAATCTTATTGAGCTTGTCGAGGCCCTGACACGCCTTCTTCTCAATGATCTCTATCTGATCCAACTTCTGGCTAATGATGCCCATGTTGGTAGCTGAAGACTTTGCTAATGTTGTTTCGTAGAAGAGGTAGAAGTATCGACCTCAATGCGTGCAATCCTCTAGTATGAAACTGCCTACGGGAGAGGCTTCCCTTGAGTGTAGACACAGGTCAGGGACATCACTGTGTAGTTTCCTGCCATCTCCCCATAGATGGACCAAACCTGGTCTTCGTTTTTGGCAAAATAGGAACCTCCACATAAGGCGTTCACTAGCCCTTGCAGCTCATGTGTCAGCCCACAAAAGAAAATCTGGACTAGGTTGGGCTTGCTGATCTCGTGGTGGGAACACCTGTCGATGAGATCTCTAAAGAGATCCCAAGCTTCACGGAACTGTTCATTAGGGATCATGGTGAAATTGCTGATCATAGCTCTAGCTGCACTATACGATCGAGTGGATAGTACTTGTTCAAGTATTCGGTCCTGAGCTACTCCCAAGTGGTGATAACCTTCCCCAGGTGCTTCAGTCAGTAGGTTACTCTGTTAACCAAGGAGAACGAGAAAGCTATCAGCTTGATTATGTCCTCATCCACCAGTCTGTCGAGGACGGTGCTGCAAATCATCTCGAACTCCTACAGATGGAGGTGAGGCTCTTCGGTGGCTAGCCCATGAAATTTGGGCAATAACGGGATGATCTTGGGGCGGAGCTCGAAATCGCCCAAGATAGCAGGCAACTGGATCCATTGGTGTGTAAGGGTTGCACTAGGGTTGTGCAACTGCCTTATGGTGTAGGCTGGTCTGGTTGAATCCTGTGGCTCATCCTAGCGTCCACTCTCAGCTCTTGGTATTTCTCCACTGGCTAGTCATTTTGGCTCCTCTCTCTCTCTCTGCTTGAATATGTGTGAGTTCTCTCCTTACTTCTGCCATGAATACGCTTTGGTCTCGGATCTTTCTCTGCATGGTCTCCAGGGAAGCAAGCAATGTGTTGTTGATGATGGCCTGATCTATGTTTGTGGCTACTCATTGATTCTTCCTTCATTACTGGCCATCTCATCGGTCTCTACAAAGGCAAAAGACCCTAGCTCAAGTGTTGTCAAGTGAATGCAAAGTTGTGCTGGCATGTCTGGTTGTACCTCATGAGTGGAAGGAGGATGGCCGAGGGGGAACATGGAGGAGGGGAATTCAGGTTCAGAGAGCGAGTCTGAGCTCTCTAAAGCTACCCTAGATGAACGGGGAGGAGTGTTGGAATGCGGTGCTGCCAGAAGCAGTCTAAGAGGCCTCCTTCCCATCATCATGATGTAAGGATTTTTGAAGATTAGATATGGGATGAAAGTAGGATGAGAAAACAAACCCCCAATTCACCTACTCAACATAATGTGATGACCGTGAAAGCTCGATCGTTTATCTTGTCAAATTTTATTTAGGTGATAATCCATTCCTACAGAGCGGGTTAGCGAGCTGTTAGGAGCCCGATTCTCTCTGGAGATTAGCCCAGATTCTAACAACTAGTTGCGCCTATTTCCATCCAGTATGGGTGTAAGTACGGACCGTTTCTGACCACCCGATTTTACTTGAGGACAGAGCCTTACACAATGTCCTCTAAACCACCCAATCTGCTAACGAAGTTCTGACCGTTTACCAGCTACGTGAAAGTCCTCTTTGGAGAATAGCTAATCAGTTTTTAGAACCGGTAGTATGAAGAAAGTTCAGGCATGCCTCTATCCTAGTGTGTGGGTCGCTCAACTGTCAACAATAAAATACTACAAGGAGGGATTTACTCTCCCCGAAACAAGATTTTTGAGTGAAGTTCAGTTTTAAGTCAAGTTTGCTTTAGCAATCCCATATTTTATTTGGTTATCTCTTTTTTAGTATTTTTCTGAATAAGACAATGTCTAACGAATTTTCCAATTCTTTTTATTTAAGTCCAATTAATAAAAATGGGGGAGGAAAGCGGAAAAGCCGATACGTGATCAAGCACAACGATGCATGCAAAGATAGAAATGCGTACCTTGCTTCATCACTCTACATGCAGGGTGATCCACACATAAATTTAAAGACAGGAATTAAAACTAATCTATATGATGCACGAGGAAATCGTCTTAAGATGAGCAACTTCTATTAGTGGGAAGAGCTGGTAGTCAATTAATCAGAGAAGGGACCTGAGTCCGGTCTTAGATGTCGATCGGTGCCCACCACAGTGGGTCCTGCAAGCTCTATATACGACCTCTCTCAGTGCGTGGTCTCTTAACCAATTAAATTAACCTTTTCTTTATTTGACTAAGTTCAAATACGATATATAGGAATAGATAGTCTATTATGGTGTTTGGACCTTAGAAATTGCCGAGCTCAAGCAATAAAAGTCCTAAATCTAGGGGCTAAATCCTCGAGAATTAAATGAAAAATAAACCGGTAAGGTCCCCTAAGTGCACCGGTACTCGACGAAACAGACCCCGAATAACGTTCAAGTATCTCAAGAGTCTAAGAGTCTAAATTATCATAATTGTTTTTCAAAAATATATTTTATCTAAAATAACAAGCTCATGTTGTCTTCTGCTCCTCCTCCTCCTACGTTGATCCCTCCAAATTGGACAGAGTCATACTCCAGCAGTCCCTTGCATGAAAAATCAAAGCAGAATAAGGTAAGAGACGGTTATAACAGATAAAGACAAAAATAAGCAAAAATCAAACTACTTAGTTGTGCTCCCCGACAACGGTGCCATCCTGATGACCACCCGAACAACAAGGTTAAGTAAGAAATTAACTAAGGTGTCGTTGTGACCCAAATCGATCAAGCGAATCAACGAGAAATATAAACCACTATCAAAATCAACAATGAATGTAAGCGGTTTTGCTGCTTTTATTTACATGTTATAGCGACCAGGGTCGAATACAAGGAGCACAATTAAGAGTTGAGTAGTGAGATTTAAAGAATAAAAATCTTTTTAGTTGTTTTTAGTTTTTTATTTTTAATTTTCAATAAGAGAGATATAAGTACAAATGATAAAAAGTATAAACAAGCACTCTTTTTGTATTTTTCTAAGAGGACAAAAATACTCAAAAATTATGGTAAAAATATTTGTGTGTTTTATATATTTTATGTTGTTTTGGTAATTTTATATAATTTTTAATGTTCTTGTGGTTTTTTAAAAAAATTAAATAGTGACAAGAACAACAAGTAGTGCACAACCAGGAGTAATTTGCAAGTTAAAAATAAATAAAATGCCAAAACTCCTGGAGGTGATTTTTATGACAAAATATAGATAATTATCTACAAAAAGAGACTGAGATAACTTTTTTGGATTTTTCTACAATTTTATATAATTTTTATAAGTTTTTAAGTGTTTTGTAATTTTTTTGGTATTTATAAGGTATTTTCAATACAATTAATACTGAACATAAAAACACTTAAAAACAACTACAATAACTTTTATAGAATTATTAGGTGATTTTTCAAATTTTTATGTATTTTCCAAAACAAACAAGGACTTTTTGAATTGGTTTTGAATTTTAATAACAGAAAACAAATGAAAATTGACAAGCAAAAATTACCACGAATAAAACATGCAATCAAAGACTACATGTAATTTTTAGACAATTTTTGGAGTTAATTTAATATTTATTGCATTAAATAAAAGGCAAGTAGTTAAAAACAGTGCAGAGGGACCTTCCTGGAATTACTTTAAGTTCATGGGCCTAGCAGATAACAAATGTTAAAAACTCAGGGGCACATCATGCAAAAAGTCCAGAGAATTCACGCGTAGCACGTGAGCAACACTCACAGAGGCATAGATGCAAATACTCAAAATATTTCCGTCATTGAATAACAAGTTCAAAGCATATGATAAATAATGCAATTACACCACAATACACGTGAGGCTTCATGTGACTTAGGCCCAGCTAGACTAATGTGAATACTCCAAACATTAAGGTTCTTACTGCAAAAGTTCACAACTACATAGTACACTTATTGGACTAATATGAAATAACATAAATGATAGGGGAAAATGGGAAATTTACCCCTGCAAACATGTGGTGCACACGTGATGAATCCATGGTGCACGATCCCGATGCATTCTGCAAAAGATCTGACGGTCAGGGTATTGGTGCAGGTAAGCGTTCAAATCTGAAACCCATGTCTGATCCAACGGTTTGCAGATGGAATCTGTCGGGTGACGCATATGAGGAACCAACCTTGATCGGATAGCTAAGGATGGGGCACCCACAGACTATCCAGATCAAGTCTGGAGCTCTGTCTCCAAATCGAATGGCAGGGAAATAGGCTGGACGAACACAATTGAGGCAAGCTTCATCCGAGCGTGGAGGGTGATCCACAGCTCCGATGAAGGTGCCAAGTGGTCCAGCACAGTCGTGTGGGCTTTCCGCGTCGACTAGGTGGCTCGGATGGAGAAGTGGACGGTCGGATGGTCTGGACGGTGGTGCTTCACCTAGGGCTGCTCTGCCTGAGCAGTAGGGGCTCTGATTGGGGACTTCTCATGCACCTGAACCTACAAGGATAATCACGGCTCAAAGACAAAGCTTCGACCAAGGTTTATTTTGGTTGAAACGAAAGGAAGTAGAAGGGGGGTGGCCTCCGGTGGAAGTGAGGGAGGAGGTTGTTCCTAATCTTACTTTGATGAGCAAGATTCAAGGTGGTCAAGATGTGTAGGGAGATGGGGGATGAGTCGCAGAATCGATCGATGCGGGGAGGTGTGCATGACTAGGCTCTGACCAGCAGGTCGGAGTTGATGAACTGCGAAGGGGATGAAGAGTGAAATCGGAATGGAATGGAAAATGCAAGCGATATAAGGGATACCTAGTGGTACTGAAGGACTCAGGAGCTTCACGCGAGGTGGAGGGCGAGGTTATGGCCTCGACCGAGCTGCGGAAGGCTTGGGAGGCTTGTAACGACGGAGAAGCCCGACCACGAGCTGAGCAAGAGCACCTGGTCACCAAATCGACCTCCTAAATACACCTAGAGAACCTTGTCACGATGCTAGAGGTGCAAAGGGAAGGAAGGTGGTGCGAGGAACGAGCTACCGAGCTTGGGAGGCGGAGGCGAGTACTTATAAGCATGCCTTAGGGTCTAGAAAGATCGAGAGCTACTACGAAACCCTAGGTAGATCTGACTCATCCTAGGGATCTGCGAAGATCACGGATCCTAGGAGAAGATTCGGGCAGTGAAATCAAGGCAAACGGTGGTTGGGTCCAACCGAGAAAAAGCGGAGAGATGAGCTCCAGTGAACGGAAGTCGTGTCGACCTGACTGAGGGAGAAGGTTGACCGAAGTCAACATTCTGGTGTGGACCAATAGGAAAATTCAAGGCTAAAAAGTAAAGAATAATGAATATAAAAGAGTAAATGTTTTTAAAATAAAAATAAATAAAATAAAAAATGCTTATTTTTTATAAATGTTTTTTTTGTGATTTTCAATCATTTTTATGAAATCATATGTACAATGTATACAATATAGTGTATTATACACAGGTATAATATACATATATATTATATACATATTTTTTATTTTTTTATTTTTACCGAAATACTTTTATTTTTATTTATTAACAAAATAATTTGAGGAATATAAAATGATTTTATTTGATTTTTACAATTTGAATAAAGGTATTAAATAAAAGGTAATGCATACAATATACACACATGACTTTTGTGGAATGAATTGTGGATTTTATTTTATTCTGTGTCTTCTTATTTTTATTTTATTTTATTATTAGGGTTATATACTAATGTTTAAAAATAATATGGTATTTACAAAATGTAAAATAAATATAATTATTTATTTTTATAAGTTTTATCTACAATATACCCTATCTCCCTCTACTTATATTTCTTGTCGATCAGGTTATGGTTTAACCTTCACCCGGGGCTTGGGTCACTCTGTATTTATTTTAAATGAATCCTTATTTTTTTCTCTTTATTCTTTTATTTTTGGAAAATATGGGTTAATTATGCAATATTAACAAGGTCATGCATAATGATAAGTTATTGTATTTACACCAATTTATAGATGTTTTTGCTAAAAGATAAAGCTAAAATAGAAGAATAAAGAATGAGAATCATAGATTCGTCAGTCATGCGATTCGAATATGAAATGTATGTGCGTGAAATTAGTTTGCCAAGTACCCAGATCTGAGAGGGACGAGGGCGTCACAACGGTGGAATACAGAAGGTGGAAGGTAAGGGAAACGATCTCAGCCATTCGATTGGTCGAGATCAAATGGCTGAGATGAGGACACGAGGCTAGAAAATAAATAAAATAAAAGAATAAAATGAAAAAAAAAAGAAATAAAATGGTCGTTGGATCTCACCTAGATCCAACCATCCAAGATGGATGCACGGTTGGGCTACGTGTGGTCGTATGGCGGCTCCTAGAGCCGCGACAAGTCAGCTCCACATAATTCGAAATAAAAATTAAAAAAGAGAAATAAAATGGAAAATAGACTCAAATAAAAAAAAGTTCATTCATGAAAGTTACTCGTCTCGATGAGATCTATAACTTTCATGAAGAGACCAACCAAAAGATGTAATTTCTACAAAATTAATTTTTGGTGATATTTTATGTATATAAAATACCATATTTTATATTTTACATTTTTTTTATGATTTTTAACTAAATAAAAAACCAAAATTAAATCAATTAAATAATAGGGATGTATTTACACATTATCTATTTTAAGGTTTTTTTATTAAATGGGAAAATAAAGAAATAAAATTGGTACATACTCTATATACATAATCAAAGCATTTGTTTTTCATTGATTTCTATAGTATTTTGAATTTAGATTCTTACACACTTTATTAAAACAGAAGTCAAAGAAAAGAAATGAAGAAGAAAAAAATTAAAAAGAGTAAACTATGTACATAAAATGATAAGTCAAAGTTAGTAAATATGCATAATATACAATGAGGTCCTAATAACTTAAATTTCACATATGAACTCTGATTCTCTTAAATTTGATCTTGATTTGTAGATTTTTTATCGTACATTGATTCAAAAGTGTTCGAGTTCATAGGAGATTGTACGTGAGAAAATATTTGCATTCACGGCCTTTTGTCTCCGAATTAGGTGTCGATTTTATTTCACTTACATATAAGATAGTATTTTTCTATGATTTTTTAATTGTTAATGTTAGTGATATGCGTGCAATGGAGTTAATTTTATTTACATTGAAATTAATATAAATAATTAAAAACATGTGAAGTTGGGCCATCATAAAGGTGAATATATACAATCAAGATAGGGATTTTATTAGTAATTTATTATACAACAATCAGTCCTAACTATTCACACTATGGATTGATTATTTCATTATTTTAAGGGGTTTATTGTTTGAATTATGTTGGGAATTGAGCTAAGATCAAATAATAAGGTAGATGGATTGTGGATTCATCACCCCCTTGTACTTATCCATTGCTCTTCCCTGAGCAATTATTTATTTAAGAGCACAACTTTGGTCAAATGACCGTGTAAGTGATAGAATAAGATTAGAAAGTCATGTCACAAGTTTCAGCTAACTCTATAACTCTAAGTTACTATCAATCTTAACTAAAATGATCTCAACCTCTGTGATTTTTCAGACTCCTCATAAGTACATCTAATATAATAGGTATGACATTAAGTATTGATCATAGCTTCAAATGTATAGTCTTTGTTTAGTCCAAGGTTCAAGTCTAAGAGGCTAGTTTAGGAACCCAATCCTCGCCTCTAGCTTCAAAGCCAAGTTTCTCCTCAATCTGCCATTTCTTTAGTTGTCGGACTTAAAAATGTGAATATGGATGGCCAATTATGGATCAAGTAAGATTGTGTCTTATTATTCTATCCTCTCATTGATCAAAGAAATCACTCGGTTACCAAAACACACACTTATTTTTTTGGTGTGGATTAATATGTCCGTTAAGAAGGTCGAATCTTCTACACTTGTTTTTTTAGATGCACTAGGGTGTGACTTTTTTGAGTACCTAGTGTACCTTCTACACCAAGTCTAGTAGCATTTACAATGCATGTTCCTTTCTTCATGTTCGCATGACTCTTATTTCTAACCTAATAGAATTGGGAAGAGTTGATATTGTGGCCTACTCTCGCTTGGTTCAAGTGGACTCTCAAAAGGTTGTTAGCGCTCATCAGTTATTTTCAAGCTATTTTTTATGGAACTTTTCTAGAATTTTGAGCTCTTTCTTTTATAACATAATGATGGGTCTGGCTAGCTCCTCATCTCTTACCAAGTTGGTGCATACTTATCCATACATTATTAGGTTTTTACTTACATTGGCACCTAGGTCAAATCAAGGTAGTAAAAAGATCCTTGCCCCATACTGGCTATGTGTTGACACTAAGGTTTCATGATGTGATTCCCAACTCCTTCCTATCATCAAGTGTCTTAAAATCAAGTTCTAGTTTAAGTTCTCAAATCCTAGTGGCTTAGGCGAAATGATGACTCATCACAAGAAGTACATAATCGTGCATGTGTAGTGCAAGTCATAATGTTATAAGCCTAGAGATTCAACATGCGACATATCATGTATATTTTTGAACTAGGGAGTTTGAGTAATTAAGTCATAAGACCCTAATGTAGAAGAATGATGAGACTCGAAGTCAAGGGTCGCTCCAAATCAAGTAGCATGGTACACAAGTCTTGTGTGAAGTGCATGCATCATGGATAAAACATGAGTTCATAATTTTTTATTTTTTCTTCAAAGAGTTTTGTTTTTGTTTTTTTCTCAAAAATTTGTTATATCCTTATATTTTGACAAAAAAATGATTTAAACGTGTATAATATACACATAAATAAAAAAGTGTACACATTTTACGACATTTATGCAGACGTATACAATTTTGACAAGATTTTACAAATATTTACAAGGGTTACAAATTATACATATTTTACAAGTATTTTCAAGTATTTTACATATTTTACAAATTTTAAAAATTTTAAAAGTGATTACCCATTTCCCTATATTTATTTACAAATCAATGAAAAGTACAAGCTATGGGTAAAGTATATATCGTATATGTACACCCCCTATACTTAGCTTGTGCTATGTCCTCATGGCACTAGGTGACAAAAAGACATAGCTCATACTAAGCATAAGTTGGGGGGAAAATAGAAGGTGAATTTCCCTCTATAGACTAAGTATATAAAAAGATAAAAATGAGGCAGTCGAGGGTAATGTATGAAAGAAGGAAAAGAAACAGAGAATACAAAATGGGCACCATGCCTCCTATACTTTGGCTCTAGTCAGCCTAAATATGGAAGTGTCGGAGTAAGGATCCAATGAGATCTGGAAAATGTACAAAGGAAAAGGTACATGAATCTTTTCAGATGTTGCTGATGGCTGGAGATCACTGTTGCAGGTCTCATATGCGATTATAGATGTGTTTTCTGAATTTGTCAAACACATGAATACAATCTCCTCACCATGGACAAATTGCTCATTTGGTTCAGCAAAGTGCTTCACTATCATGTACTCCATTCATTAGGAATGCATGTGCTCCATCCGTAAGATCTGAAATCTCAACACCACCACTATCATGTACAACCAAGATTAGATTTGGGCCCATCCACTTGGACTTGAATTGCTCTTTGAAAAACTTTAACTTTGCATTAAACAAACATACCTTTTGTCTAGGAGCGAAGGTCTTTCATCTGATAAGTCTATCATGCCAACACTTAACTTTATCCTTGTACACCAAGTTATTGTCGTATGCACGGTTTCTGATATCCACAGTTTCATTCATATCCATCTCTTTGTTTCTAACCCAGGTGTGTGTTCTAATTGACCTTCTTAATTGCCCATTCTTTTGTGCAATAACTCTATAGGCAAATTCGCAATGTTGTCTTTAAGCTGTCATGTAAGCCCAAAGGACTTGATTCAAGAGCCAGGACTAGTCCTTCCTCTCAAGGTGGGCAAGCTTCTGTAAAATGTTCTTAACCTCCCTATTCAATGCCTCTGCCATGCCATTGGCCTGTGGGTAGTATGGACTAGCGACACTGTGTTCGATGCTATAATCCTCAACAAGCTTCTTCAATTTTTTATTCATAAAATGGATACCCCCATCTGATATCAGTACCATGGGGATCTTGAACCAAGAATTAATGTGATCTCTCACAAACTTACAGATAGTGCTACTATCTACGACTCGGATTGGGATAGCCTCAAATTCGTGGGTAACTGGGAATGAGCCCATGAAGTCAATGCCCTAACCATTGAAGACATCACAAATGATGATTGGCTTCATTAGTATCTCATCTCTGGAACCAATGGTTCCTCCCATACACTGACATACTGGATATGACTTCACGAATGTGTGAGCATCACGAAACAAAGTCAGCTGGTATAAGCCACACTGTAGTACTTTATACGCGATACTCTTCCTGTAATGTTTCCTCCTACCTCAAAGGTATGGTAGTGAGTAAGGACACTCTGGTATTTCTCCTGAGGAATACACTTCCTCCAGACACAATTTGATCTCTCAAAGAAAAGGATTGGATTCTCCCAATGGTAGCGTCTCAAATGCGACTTCAGTCGGTCAATGCTTCTCTTGGAACAATCTTGAGGAACTTTCTTGGAGACAAGATAGTTCTCCATATTAGCGTACCATGGGAGCGAGTCGATAGAAAAAATCGACTCATAGGGGACGGCGTTCAAATCGGTATATCATCAGAATAATTAGGAATTTCAAGATAGTAGAGGTGATCAGCCACTTCATTTTTCATTCTAGGTTTATCTTTATTTTCCAAGTCAAACTCTTGGAGGAGAAAAACCCACCTAAGAAGATGCACCTTCGTGTCCTTCTTTTCCATCAAATACCATAATGTTAAATGGTTAGTGAACACAACAACCTTGGATCCAATGAGAAGTGATCTAAACATATTCAAGACGAGAAATACCGTAAGCACTTCCTTTTTTGTAACCATGTAGTTATGCTGAGCGGGGTCAAGCACTTTGCTTACACAGTGAATGGTGAATGGGATGACATCCCTTTTCTATCATAATACGACCCTAATAGCAAAATTTGAGGTGTCCATCATGATCTTGAAAGGTAGAGACCAGTTTGAGGCTTGTAGGATAGGGGCATCCATGATCATTCCTTTAAATTGCTCAAAGGCCTCAGGACACTTGTTATTGATAATAAACTATGTGCCTTTTCCTGAAATCTCAATTAACAGTTGATCAATCTTTGAAAAATCCTTCGTGAATCTCCTATAGAATCTGACATGCTCGAGGAAAGACCGCAACTGTCTCATGTTGGTTGGTGGTTGGAGTCATTTGATCATGTCCACCTTGGCAAGGTCAACCTCCATTCCTCTCTTGGAGATGACATGCCCCAACATAATGTCCTCTATCACCATAAAGTGACTCTTCTCTCAAGCGAGCATCATATTCACCTCACAATGTCTTTTGAGGACTCGATCCAGATGCTAAAGACATGAATCAAAAGAATCATCATGGACCGAGAAGTCATCCATGAATATTTCTAGGAATTTACCGACCATCTCGGTGTATACATCAATCATTGCTACTTGGTTAAAGCCTGACAACCCATCCAAAAGGCAGAAGAACTCTTTTCTCCCCATCCTCTCCAAAATCTGATCAATAAATAGCAAGGGAAAGTGAGCATTCTTTGTTGTGGCATTAAAGCATCAGTAATCCACACAGACACATCACGGCGTGGGTACTCGTATCACAATCTCCTCTTTGTTCTCGTTGGTGACCGTATGAATTCCTGACTTCTTCAGGACAACATGAGGGGGTGTCATCCACTTGGAATCTAAGATGGGATAAATAAAACATGTGTTGCACCATTTCTCAATTTTCTTCTTTGTGACCTCTCGTAAATTTGGATTCAGCCTGCACTGGAATTCACAAGAGGGTCTAGCATAATCCTCAAGATAGATATCGTACGAACGCATAGCATGATTTATCCCATGCTGTTCAGAAACACTCTAGTCTATTTCCTTGTGGCTTTTATCCAGAATCTCTAGCAAGCGATATTCCTGCTCTTTGGTCAATTACGAACTTATGATGATCAGAAACTTCTTCTCTTGCCATGCAAGAAAGGCATATTTTATTGTTGCGGGTAATGTTTTGAGCTCAGGAAAGGTGTTATCATCAAGTAGGTCTGGCTCAACTGAATCTGGTTCTGTGTTGATAGTGACTGGATCAGCCTCTAAAATATCTGTCACCAATTGATTCGTCTAGTAGTCGGATCGCTAAATGTATCCAAGCAATCGTCAAAAGCCATGTCCGACTCCTCATCCTCTTTTTGTCCTAAGGGGGAAAGTGTCGATAGGCCCAACTGGGCCTCTGTGTTATCGAGGATATAGAGAGATGCAAACTGTGTGTGTTTTGTGCTTGTTTAGTGATTCTGAAGGATCTCACAACTTGCATCGTGTACAAGAAGCTCTCTAGGTCAGAGGGTGGTGAATAGACACTCATTCACCTTTATTTGGCTTCAAATCCCTAGCAAAATACACGTAGTTATCAGTAAATTGCATGAATTAGCATCGTAACATTACTATGAAAATAGTGTATAAATATATGTATTTAGAGTCAAATAAAATAATAAAGAAAAGAAAAGAAAAATAAAGGAGGCAGCAAAGATACTACTGACGCTAACCACCGATACCTAGTAAAACATTAATTAGATTGATCGGGATTAAAGTAGGGGGAAATCAGGGTTAAATAATGTACATAATTATACACAAAACCCTAGAAATCCTGGATGTCCAGTATACAGTATATAACTTATTATTTCACTATTTTATACACACTCGTGGATACCTCAAATCAAAATGTTCTCAACAAGAAAATTGTACATAATAATATAAATAAAATAATAACAATAATAGCACAAATAAATCATGCACAAGTCACTATGTACACTCAGTTGAAAAAAAGCTGTAAACAAAACCCATTGTTCATGTTCATATGAAAACAAAATTTAGGAAACTCACCATTGTATTTCAAATGAAATTATCTGTAAAAGGAAAGGTGATTTCATGTAAATTGGAGTCAATATGCAAAAGTCCAGCTAATTGGGGTATTATGGTGCTTGTACACATGTATATTAAGCCAATATATTTTACTTTTATATTTTTAAATTTTTTTATAGTTTTCAAATATTGTACATAAATTCAGCACCTATATAAAATATAAATAAAATCAAAAACATTGAAAAATAATTAATAAACACTAAATACATATGTACAAAATACCAATATTGTAATTATACATATTTATTTGCATATATGTACCAAACCATAAAAATCCCACAAAAAGTTGTAAATATGTATTAATTATAAAAATAAAAATTATGTATATATAACATTATGTATAAGAATGGTAAAATATAAAAATAAAATTTATAGGTATAAATATATATACATTAATTATATAAATAATATATATTAATAAATAAGTTGATAAAATATATAAAAATCACCTAAAATAGTTTAATAAATTAGAAAAAACTGTAATGTTTTGAGATTTAATTAATAAAATCATATTCTAATATAGAACAAACCAACGCCCGCCATTGGACGACAGGGGTTAACTCCCCCATTCCCTCCTTTGGACCGGTCTCATGCATGCACCTTTCTCTTCTTACCCATTTTCTAGCCTAATCCATGCGCCTCTACACATGATTCCTTCATGAAAAATCTTTGCAATGTAGCCATGTATCATGCAAATCAAAGATCTCCAGTGGTCAACCCTCAATTCAAACACAAACCCTAATCGAAGACCCCCTCTAGCTTACTTGATATGAATTTTCTTCTCCACTTCCAGCGAACCTGAATTTGATTTTTCCCCACCGTAACCCCTAGAATCCTTCCTATAGAGGAGCCCTAGTGACAGGAGGAGTTTCCCCTTTAATTCTAGGCAAGAAGAAGGCAGGGGAGTCGAGGTTCACCATCGTCGGAGCAAGCTCCAAGTTGTTCTAGCTCCCCGATGTTCCAGGTAAGGTGAGCTCATTATTTTCGTTCTTTCATTTTGTAGATTAATCATTAGCGTAGCTTAGGTTTTTATTTCCCATGATTTCATTTACTTTATCTTAAAATCCCAAAATTCCTTTGTCAGAGCTCTAGGCTCCGGCCTTTGTTCTATCACAATAAGCACCTATTCTGACTCCCTGAGCACCCCATTGAAGAACATCGAAATCACCCTCTTTAATTTTATTGATTTAGCGATAAAAAGATGTTAGAATTTTGTTATAGGTGGGCAATTAGGTGTTAATCAAAAACCACTATTTCAATTAATGTGTCAATGAAAGCAAGCGGTCAATTAATTTTTTTACTTGGTAAGTTCCAAGGGCGAACTCAGGGAGGCAACTATCTCCTTATGTTGATTTTTAGTCCATCTCGAGGTTAGGTTTTCAAAGAGGTATTTTTTAAGTTTTAAATGCAATAAATGTGGTAAATGCAATTTTAACAAAGTTTGGGGTTAAATTGCAAATTTCAATCAAATGAATTCCAAAAATCCTCAAACTTGGCCAAAATATGAAATAGGATGACATTAGCCTACTGTAATTTTTGGATGCAAGATGAATAAATGATGAATTTATGAATGCAAACAATGAGATTTTCAATAGTTAATTATAATAAATATTAAATCTACTTACTTTCAGGAAATAAAATTATCTAAGATATGTCATTAGGTAATCTATCTCAGAAAAATCCTAGACCCTAAAAATGTTGGATTTAATACCTACTAAAAATTAATTAGTGAAATACACAAAATGATATTTCTAGAGAAAATATGCATGCAAATTCAATTCTTTTTTGGGTACAATGTTATAATAATTAATTCTACAATCTACGAATTTTTGGCCATTTTTGGAGCTATGGTTAATAAATATGAATTTATAACTATAGGTTGGATAAAATACGAATCTTTCTGTTAGAATAATATTAATTAATTAATCACAGAGAATAAAAATACCACAAGCATGTCATATTGTAGAGAATTAATTGAAGAAGGTTCAAAATAAATGGAGAACACATGGTTCAGAATGCAAATACAGAAACTAAAATTGATAAATAAATATGCTAACAAGATTTCGATGCAATTACCTAAACTTCTGAGGATCTTTCTGTAAATTTCTCAAGATGGCACTCCCGCTTGGAACTAGGGGCTTTTTTGTGATTTTCTTGATCTTCGGGGTGCTCTTTGTAATTTACCCAAGAGGGAGTTACGTTGCACGTGGATCCAAGCCCGCGGGGTCTGACTTATAATTGTTGTAAAATCCAGGGGCTTGGTTGAAGAAGCTCCACCAAGACACGTGCAAAGCACATGCCAAATTAAAGGCTAGGGATTTGGCCAATAATTTCCCAATAGCCAGGGGGCTTCTCCTAAATTTTCCAAAAGGGAATGTAGAGCATGTAATGCCCCCCTTTCCCCTTTTCCTTTCTGCGATCCTTAGAGTTGGGTCTGCTGCACACCACCGGGAATGGCCAAGGGCGAGCGGTCGACCATCAACTGGAGGAGGTGCGGGCAGCTCTGGGGTGGCTCCTGGCAAAGCGATGGTGACTGGAAATGGAGCAGGTGGCTGGAGACGAGCACACGATTGGAAGAGGTTGGGCGATACACGCCCGACGAGGGGAGCGGTAGATGCGTGGGCTGACGGTTGCGCTCAAGGGCGGCTGGCAGGAGGCGGTGGATCCTGCAGTTGGAGCTCGCATGGTGCAGGAGCGGAGGCGGCCACACGTGGCGACGTGTTGCTGGATAGACGAAGGCGGGGTAGGCAGCAGGTGACAACTGGAGAGGCACCTGCGAGCGAAGGCGCTGACTCGATGGCAGCGGCGCAAGCGTTGGCGGAGGTCCGGAGGTTGGAGCTCGCACGGTGCAGGAGGCTCGCGGCGGAGATGATGCATCCTCGGTGGGGCGGAGCAGTGATGAAGAAGGTGAAGATGGGTGTGGTAGGAGAAACAGAGTGCTTGGGATGAAATAGAGGAAGAGGGAAAGTAGAGGAAGGAGAACAAAATGGGGATATGGGTTTTGTGAACCGCCTGGGTTGAGAGTGGACAGGGGACCTCTATTTATTCTCGCTTCAATCAGAGCCGGTGAGGGGCTCCGAGAATCTTGATGGATCACGCCCCTAGGAGGATAATCACCGAAGAGAGAGGAGGCCCATGTCACCGGCCTCTCTCTCTCTCTTTTGATCTGTTTATAGCGGGTGAATTCGATGAGTCTGCTTGGGAGGTTTAAATAGGGAATCGAGAGAGAGGGATAAGGGTAGAGAGCGGGCGAGTTCGCATCCAGTAGGTTGTTGGGAGGCACAAGAAGAGGCGGAAGTTGCGAGGTTGATTGGAGAAGATAATGTGGGGGTTGTGCAGACCATTGGTGGAAGAGGGAGAGGTAACGTGAGTTGAGAGGAAAGAGATTTTTATTTTTTTTATTTTTTTATTAAATTTTTTAATTAATGAAAACTAAAATAAATACCAAAATTGAGTGACAACTCCAGAAAAATCGAGAAATAAAAATAAAAGAAAAATCTAGAAGAAATAACAAACGACCTCGGATCAAAAAGTTCTCAACATAAAAATTACTCATTTCGATGAGATCTACAACTTTTATGAAGGGACCAAGAGCAAAAGAGGTTATTTGTGCAAAGTGATATTTTTGGGGTACTCTATGTAAATAAAATACCTTGATTTTTGGTATTTGTATTTTTTTGTGATTTTTAATTAAGAGAAAAATCAAGAAAAAATAATATAAAATCAAAAATAAATAGTTACATGTTAATCTAATTTTTTTGGATTTTTAATAAATAAGAAAATAGGAAAATAAAATAAAGTGGAAAAAGTCGAAGATTTGTACAGGCTCACAAAGGACACTCGGACTTGGTCAGTTTCTTTGATTTCAGTCTTAATTTGGATTTGGATTTTTGTGAATTTTAATAAAACTTTCATCAAAGAATATAAATGAAAAAGAAATAAAAGAAAAGGGTTAATTATGTACATAAAATAATGGATCAAAATCAGGCAAGACAAAATGCCCAAAAGAGGTCCAAAATCCAACTTTCACATATGAGCTCTGCTTTTTATGAAATTGGTCTTCTTTTGAAGGTCTTTGAATAAATACTACTTTAAACGTGAGTAGACCTAAATCAGATACTATATGAGGAAGATGTGAGTATTTTAGTCTACCTATTCTGAAATTGGAGTTTTATCTCACGGGCCAATTGTTTGAGTTAGTAATTTTTTGTATTTTTCCTTTACTTGTTAATAATATGTACACAATGGAGGAGGTTTGAGGTCAATTGGAGTTGGAATGAAATAGTTAAAAATGCATGAAGTTTGGTTGAAATATGAAGATGATTACGAATGCAATTATGCATACTAAAATGCAAATATTAATTCTAAGTACATGAATAGTAAAAATGCAGATTAAATGATGGAATGCAGCTAATTACTCGGGAACGAAGCTCTATTTTCATCTTTTAGTATGATGAATTACATATTCATCACCCATTTCGTTCCCCTTCGCGTTCTTTGTCTCCTTAACCCATCAAATCACTCCGTTCTTGCACCGAACAGGAGATCAGAGCTCCATTCACTACCCTTCGTCGGAGATTGTTTACCCTCCCATCCCCCCCTTTTTGTGTGACCAACAGGTCGAGGAGCATCACCCTCGATCCCTAAGTCTTCCTATGTGCAGGTTTGAACCCCCAACGAACCACACCTGGGGTTTTTTTGACAAGGGACTAAGTTCCTAAGTGTAGTGAACTATCAAAGAGCTCCAGGCCTCCTCTGATGTGGCTCAAATACCACTGAACCCTTATGTCGATGCGGAATGTTGTCAGGACCCTTTGAGCTTCACGGAGTGTCGAACCACTACCGGAGGAGGGAGCTAAACTAGGTTGAAGGTTGGGGAAGGATGTGCTCTTCCATATTCTTCCTCTACCCTCCTCAGCGGTCGGATCTTGCGTTAGCCCCAGTTTTGATCAGAGCTGCCCGATCGTGAGCCACAATAGTCATTGATCCACCCCAAGATCTAATCAAGATCGTCGATAAGCGAAGCAGTATCGTGCGCAAGGGAACGACAGAACAAGTCAAGTAAACATGCCTCATCCATCGGATCCAAGCACGCCTCGTGTGCCCCCGCACATGATGTGGAGGGTATTTTGCACATTATCCCCTCTGCATTTTTGTATTTCTATTTAGTCCAGCAATTTTATGAAATAAGTGTAATATTTTTGGAGTTTTTGCATGTGGACCCTCAACCTTTCTGTATTTGCAAGTCGGACTAGTGTCAGGTCACCTCGTGTGGCTCTCCATGTGAGGCGCCTGGGTATTTTTCATGTATGTCCTTATATTTGTAGATCCTATTACGTAATACATGTTGAGTTTATTTTGATTGCGAATAGGTCCCTATGTTGTAGATTATTTTTATTTTGTGTATTTATTTTTATTTATTGCTTCCATGTGTGGAAAAATTATAGGAAATTTATATTAAGTGTCTGGAACCTATATTATCACATATAATTTTGATTTGGCATTTAAAGTAATTTTCCTATTTATTAAAAATCAAAAACATATTATTTTCTCATATTTAGATACTAAAAACCCATAAAATTCAAATATTTGTCTAAAAATTTTAGAAGAATCATATTAGTTGTATTTTATTATGGTTTGTCACATATACAAAAATCAAAAAAAATATTATACAGAAACATTCAAAATCATAAAACTCTAAAAATCTTATCAAAACTTTCAAAAAATCTAGAAAAATCCAAGTATGGTTCTCCATTTCTGAATTTTCTTTTTTATACTAGTAAATGTTAAAGTTAGTTTAGGATTATTTTGAAATTGATATCTATTTTTGAAACCCTAAACATGGCTCTGAATTAAATATATTATTTATTTTATGTATTTTCAACTTTAAAAATCCATTAAAAATAGGAAAATAACGCGAAAATTATCAAAAATAAAGAAAATGTTAAAAAGCCAAAAATACTTTATTCTTCTATTATGACTTTATTTAACTTAAATAAAAAATCCAAAAAGACATTTTCTCTTTATATTATATATATTATCTATATCTTTATTATTATTTATCTTATTTACAAATCTAAAAGAAATTAAAATTTTGCAAAAATGTAAAATATAAAAAATATAAAACATTAAAATCATAAAAATATGAATATCATAAAAAATCTGTGAAATATAAAAAGCAAAAAAAGATATAAAAATAGGAAAAAGAAAAATCAAAAAATGTTATTAATTAATAATAACTATAATATTTGTATCTATCAACATTACTCTTTCTTGGGTTCGACACCCATCCATACTTACACCTATACACATTATTGTAAAGATATAGTAAATTTTGATTCATGCACACTTGATTGATTTATCTAATTGTGGGTTGATTGTTGATATATCATGGATCACTCACCACATCAACTGTTGATCTAGCATGTTAGATTAGCAAACCAATTTTCACGTTTATCAAATGGCACTGTTTCCAAGGAAGCAATGGCTAGGATAGATTATTATTTTTGTCTACTTATTCCCTTTATTTTCTGTTTTTTATTTCTCTTGCTTATTTTTGTATAAATTGTTCTGACCCATCTCTTGTTTTAACTATGTTGTGAGGACACATGTATCGAGGGTAAATTTCCTAGGATATTCAAAGCATCCTAATGAAGTGGAGGTCGGCTATTTAGCCTAGTCGACAAGAGAGAGAGAGAGAGCGAAACTGAGGAGGACAAGAGCTGCAAAGAGCATTAGTGTATCTTATCTTAGTATATCTTAGTTTTTATTTTTGGTAAGTGAGACTCCTTTATTAATTTGTAATAACTAATTAGACTCGGAAACTTAGATTCTTTCACATGTCCTTTTCATTAGGTGTTTGTTCACTTGGGGGACCCGACCATATTTTATTGTGTTTTCATCGCTTCTAGTTTTCATTATTCCTTTTTTTTCCACTTGTTTTTTTGTTTCTCATTATTTTAATTTTCCACCTTATTTTTTATTTTAATCTTCATTGATTGAGCCCTCAGATTTTTAGGTTTCTTGCTTGGTAGCTAGGTCCACAACGTAATATAATTCATGTACATATAGTTCTTCACGCTTGGACTTAACTAAATCAAACAAATTCTTTACGATATTAGCCACTTCTGCTTAGAACAATTTGAACATTGAATTGCATATAGACCAGGTTAAATTCTATGTGTGGATCACATGCATGTAGAGTACTGGCATAAAGTACAAATCCCTTTCTCTAGCACTTGCATTCATTGTTTCACATGCATCGACTTTTCTAAATTCCTCCCCTCATTTTATTGGACTTAGATAAAATGGAAATTGAAATTTTTGTTAGGCTATTATTGAAAATTACTCAAAAAAAGTGAAAACGAAAAATCTTGAAAAAGGGACAGCTAATATAAATAAATTTGATAATGGACTTCATTGTTTTGGGTTCCTAAAGACCTCATTGTTTTCAAGTACCTTCTAGACAGAGTGAGGCACGACCTTTAGGATTTAGAGCCGAAAACCCAGCCTATGTAATACCTTGACTATCGCCTGGGCTTGTGAAGTATTAACGCTTCTATCAGTGCATGGGCAATACGGCTGAGTTCACTTGCAGACTTGGTCTAAACTACTTGAGTATAGGGGTATTACAAAGATGGTACCTTGTCTCATCATGCCACGCCCGTGTACCCTTCAGGGGAAGTATTTGATTCGCTACATCAGCTTGCTCTCCATTTCTTTGGCTAAGTAGCAGGCCCAAATCTAATATCAAGGACCTCAAAAAGTACATGCTACTGGTTACAAAGGAGGTGGGAAGTACATGATGCTTGTCTGTTAGTACTCACTATCCTATAGGGATAACGCTAAGTTTAGTCTGAAAGATAGCTTGAAATAACAATAAAAGCGACCAAGATTAATAGTCGAACTTTCACAGCTTCATGTGTTGAGTTGGTGAATCCAACTTTATATTGAGGTATGTTTAATTAGATTTAGGTCAAAGATCAAAATCCCTCACACTTGCGCATTTTTGTCTAAACTTTTTTCATTTCTCCTTTTGTATCTTGCTCATTTTGAGCCTTCACTTCTTTTCCTTTTCTAAATCTTCTTCACTACCATAATCTAAATTCCCCATCATCTTTATCCTTTTTGACTCTCAAGACCAGGAATACCCACATCGATTCCCAGATGCTGACGTCTCCAATAATTCAGGGCAACTCCAGAGAGATCCATTCGGACTTTGTGAACTGCTCTCAAGACTCCCCTCTTCCTTCTTCACCAAGAATTCATGATGACTCTCTTCCAAAGTTCTATTCTTTCTGAATGGAGACTGATTAGTTTCCATTCACATCGCTCACTAAAATAAAGTTCATGATTGACCCTAATCTTGAGTACTTCTAATCATCTTGCGCTTATTTCAAGACTGATCAGTGTATGTTTCCTCTTGTAGTCCAAGAACCTGATCTGGATACTTCATTGTTGGATTCAGAATTTGGGATGGCTCCTCAAATAGGGAATGGGAAACAAATAGAGCAAAATGAGGTCAATGCGTAGATGCTCACCTCTATATAGGTGATTCAACAACAACTGGCCACACAGGATGAGACTCAATCCACTTTACAGGAGATGCTTATGGAGAGAGGAGGGATAGAGAGAATAGAGGAGGAGGAGGAGAGAACCATGCATAAGGACACCATGGAGGAATGGAAGAGAGAAGAGAAGTTACTAAACCAACTCCTAAGGAGACTTACAACCCTAGAGTCGGTCAGGTCACTAAGTGGATCCGCATCCCGTGGATTCACAATCACTTTGAACTCAAGCTGCATTTACTCTCTCTCTTTCTTGCTGACATCTCATGTAAATACCAATGAGGAACCCTAGCTTCATTTGCAGCAGTTCAACCACATCTGTAGAATAATGCACTACTCGAACATTCCATTAGATGTAGTTAAGATGACCTCTTTCCCATTTAGCCTTCAGGATAAGGCTTTGTACTAGATAATTCATTTGAGGAAAGTGGTAACAATTTGGGAGGAGCTGAAATCAGCCTTTTTGCATAAGTATTATCCCCTAGATCATTTTAATAAGATGTGTGCATTCATTTCAAACTTCTTATAGTTGTCCCATGATCCTATTCACGAGGTGTGGGAACGATTCAAAGATCTAATAGAGAATGCCCCCGCCATGATATCCTGAAGACCATTTTGGTACAGAATTTCTTTGGGGATTAAACCATGATAGTCAGAAGCTATTTGATGCAATCTATGGTGGATCTAAGTTCAACAAAGATGAAGATGTAGTCTGGAAAAATTTTGAATAAATGGATGAAGGATCAGCCAAATTATCATCATCTCGAGCATTCCAGAAGAATCCCCAGATCCTTTACAAACCAGTCAATATGGCAACATCTTATGATGAGGATAGGTGTGAGATTTCCAGCCTCGGCATTATCGGGAACCACATGTTCAAGGTCGATATTATTAAAAATCAATCACAAGATCTCAAGAAACTCATTGTGATCGAACAAAGGACCAAGAGACTAAATACGCTTGACCAAATCACCAAGCAATTGGAGGTCTTGGTGAGATCAATTAACTCGTATCAGTCTGCGAGTTCTACAGTTGAGACTTATGAAACTGAGCCAAAGGAACACTCACATCAGCAGAGTCAAGGGCAACAACAGTTTGTCCAACATGTATATTATACGCATACACCCAATCATGGTGCAACATCATAGTTGCAATAGAGGCAGATGGTCGTGTACCATTTAGAGCCCCTGACCTTTGTCGAGCCATTCTTTCCACCTCCACCACAAATCTAAGAGGTGAATGACATATGGGGCAATGAATCACAGATGACCTATCTTTGTGGATAGTAGCAAGGTCAATCTTCAGCCATCCGACCATTCCACCAACACTAAGGTGGACAAACATCCCAGAACCAGTCTGGTGATGAATTTCCATTCATCTACCTTTATTCTTTCATTTTGGCTTTAAACCCTTAGAAAAAATACTTGTAAATAATAATTTGTATGAATTAACATCTAACATTCATTTGTAGTTAACACCTAGATACTTGTGTTTAAACCCAAAATTAAATAATAAAGAAAATACAATAAAAATAAATGAATTATCAAAGATACTGAATGACCCTAAACCCCGACACCAAGTCAAATATTGACTAGTTTGAACAGGAATAAAGTGGAGGGAGATAAGGGCCAAATATTGTATAAAATACAAAGAAACCCTATAGCCAAACTTACACTATTTCATTCAACACATTACACACTTTAAATAATGAAATGTTCAACATAAAACTTGTACATTATGTATAGAAAATTATAAAAATAATGATCGAAATAAATCATGCATAGTGCACATGGTACACACAGATGAAAAAGCAGCAAATAAAACTTCATTGCTCAATATCTTCTCCTAATGAACTCAAATTGAATCAAACTCACCCCCATTTTATTTAAAATTAATTGTATATATAACCTATTATTTTATTCTTTTCATTTTTACTTTCTCTATATTTTTAAATAATTATATATATTATAAAATACATATTTAAAAAATAGACACAAATAAAAACATTTAGAATACACTTAAAATAATGAATACATCATAAAATATAGGTATATTGTACCTATATTGTATATACATGTATTTATTTATACATACAAATAAAATAATAATTATAACATAAAATGTGTGATTCCATATTAAATAAAGTTATAAATATATAAAATATGTATATTTGATTATATATATAATAAAAAATAAAAATATAACATATAATATAAAGGTATATATATCTCTATATCTACATGTAAAAGTTAACACACAATAAATAATGGTGTAAAAACAAACAAAAACCAGGATAAAACAATTTATAAAATCAGAAATATTTTTCATGTTTTAAGTTTTGTTTAATAAAATTATTTATTATTTTTATTTTGTACAGATTTTGAATTATGTTTAATCCTGACTTGGTCCACGTTGACCAATCAGGCATCGAAGAATGTTGACATGCCCGGTCAACATGTCCCCTGCATGAACACCCTAGACTACGACCTGTCAGACCATCGAGCCCCCAATATTCACCCAATTCTCACGCCTTCTCCATGCCTCTTCTTCCCTCGATTCTTCATCACTTTTGTGCGCCCCATCTCCCTCTACCATGCCTTATGTGTAGATCTCACCAATCACCATTGCTCCTCACGCAATCTTCAGGTCAACTTCCCTCTTTGCTACTTCTGTAAATTTGACCCCTCACCTTCTTGCCCAATTTTAATCCTTCTTTGTCCCATGTAACCCTAATCCCTCAAGTGTGCATGACTCCTGGTGATAGCAAGCAGCCCCTCTGGATTTCAGCGAGGAGAAGGCAACTTGAGAAGAAGGTCCACTATCGCCTAGCTTATCTCTGGCAAGAGTCCAACATCCAGGTAATTTTTGATTGAGTCCTAGTTTAATATATTTTTTAGATCTGTAGTTTAATCTTAGGTGTAGTGTAGCATTTTATTTGTGTTAATCTAGCTTAGATTTTTCTTAATTTTTAAATTCGAAGTTCGTCGAAGCTTAGAGCTCCGGACACTGTCCCATTGTGAATCACCCGCGTCTCAATTAGCAAACATCTCCACCACCTTCATCATCATTTTCTTCATCGAATCCTCCATCCAGATCACCCTGATCTCGCATAGATTAGGTTCCCAAATCTCCATCAGTCACCCCTTCATTGAAGATCGTTACATACACCCCATTTCCTTGTGAATCAGCTTTAAACTAGGTCTAGAACATAGCTCTCGAGCACCAGAAACCTTTTGACCAGGAAGGAGCTAAAGAGAAGGCACCTGGAAGTCAAATCGATCAAGGAAGTTCATTTCCAGGTTGCTGAAGAAGAAACCACCTTCAGTCCTTTTCCGAAGATGCCTAGACCTAGCTGAACAGCCCTATAGCTGCAGAGGAGTCCCAGAAAACTCATGGGATGATTAAAAGCGAGAAAGGATGTTGAAGTACGAAGCATTTATTGATTGGAGCAAGGATAGAGAAGTGTTCTTCCATGTTCTTCCAAGCCGCTCCAGAGCCGTCGGATGGAAGCCTCGACCCATATCTAATATGGGTCGTTGAGATTAAGTAGAAACGATACCCTAGCTAGATCCCTTGGACTTTAAGTGGACGCTATGTGGCACACTTCTAACCGTTGATCAGAAGTCACACAGTGCACACCCAGCTCTCAGGGTAATTGCAATAGATCCATGTGCTTTTTGTATTTAAAGTGTAGTACTGCAAACTAAATATCGTGTGTAAAAAAATTGGATTATTTGCTATCCGAAACCATGCTTTATTGTAATTACAAATAAGCCCTTTTGCCTCACATGTAATCCTATGTGTGGTGTTGTATAATTTTCATTTTATATCCTTAACTCTTTGGGCATATTATAAATGAACTTTTATTGTTATAAATTACATCTAGGTCCCTGTGAGTCATGCATTTAATTTTTGTGAATATTTCTTGTATTAAATATTCTTATTGTGCTAAAAAATGTAGGAAAATTAGGATAGATGCCTGGAACCATAATATATCACGCATAATTTTTATCAAACATTTAACCTATTTTCCTATTTTTGAAAAATACAAAAACAAGCTTTAATTCCTGTTTAGCATTTAAAAACACATAAAAATACAAAAATACCACCAAAAATTTTAAAAGTATATTATTATCTATAAAACTGTATATTCTAGAACATATCAAAAATCACCAAGAGTACAAAATATAAAAATCATAAAACCCTGAAATTCTTATAAAAATTAACAGAAAATATATAAAAATCCAAAAAAATATTTCTTCCATCCAAAAATTAATTCTTCTGATTTCTAACTTTTCTTTATGATATATAGTATATATTAAAAATAGTTTTGGCTTATTTTAGTCTTATAAATATTTAATAAACCCAAAACAATCTCACGTATTTAATATGTTCACTATTTTTACATTTTATAACTCTAAAATCCATTAAAATTAAAAAAAATACATGAAAATTACCAAAAAAAGAGAAAAAATTACATAAAACATTTTATTTCTATAAGTTGACTATATTTTGACTTATTTAAAATATAAAAAGCTATTTTATCTACATATACTAAATATTACTTATATAGCTAATAATATCTAAATTAATATATATTATTATATATTTCATTTTATAGATAGAAAAGAAATTAAAAATTTCATAATGAAAACAAAAAGTTAAAATATAAATTTAAAATATAAAAAAATAAAATAATAAAAATCCATAAAAAAATATAATTGAAAACCCATAAAATAGGGAAATTCAAAAAATAATTATTAATTAGAAATAAGTAATAGTAATTACTACCCTTCTTTTAGCCTCCCAGTGTTCTACACTTTACCAACTTATGCCTATACACATATTTATGTAGATTTATAATAAATTTTAACTCACACACATTTATCGCTTAATCTAATTGTGGGTTAATAGTTGTTTGATTTTGGATCGGTTGACGCAACGATAGGTGTTCAAGCTTGTTAGTACACCACAGTCAGTATAAGTCAAGAAATGACGCCATTGCTGGGGAAGCACAATGGTAGTTTATAAATAGTTGTTTATTTTTCTATCATTATATGATTTTTATATCTTTCTATATATTTTGTTTAACTATTCCAATCACTTCTTTGTTTGACTTTGTTGCGAGGGTCCGTGGAGCAAGGGCGGATTTCTTAGGAGATCCGAACCGAGCAAGGCAGAGGTGAATGATATGGGATTATCCTCAAGCGCATCACAGAAGTGTGTGCATCGTATCGTATACGATGAAGAACGACTAGTCGCACTAGTTGCTCGATGCAGCGGAATTTAAAATTTTTTCTACGATGAAATCACATGATCCAAGAACATTTCTCGGATTATTTCATCTAACCACATGCAAGAAAAAGGAATACCTCTTGGAGCGTGGTTGCGATCGAGCCTCTAAGCAAAGAGACCTCCTGTCTCAAGTCCGATCCGTCGAAGGATATGCTTGCGAGCGTGGGGGTGAGCTGTGTGCTTCTCGCAATCCAAGTTGTTGATCCAAGCGATGGATCTCCTAATCTCATCTCATGAGATCGAATGCCTTCTTTATGAGTGCCACACACCAAAGAAGACGGAGATCCAAGGGTTGTCGAAGCGGGCACGACGATGAAGATGATCTTCTCTTTATGAGAGTGGACGACCATTTAAAAAGAGAAGGGATGGAGTATGCGTGAGAATGAGAGGAAGAGAGAGAGAGAGAGACTTCATCGAGATGGCGTAAGTCGAAGAGCAAGGGACGCCTCTTCTTATATAAGGTTTTGGGAGTTCATGGATCCCAATCCATGGAGAATACACAATCAACAGATGAGATTGATTTGTGTTCCTTTCAACAGCTAGGATGTTGTTGTAAAATCACAACAACAAGTGATTTAATTTAAATTAACTAATATTGATAAATAAATATAATTAATCTCAAATTAAATTACATTTGACTAGAGATAGGATAATGAGAAGACCAACTTTTATCCCTAAAAGAAAGGGGACAGCTACTCCTCTCCACATGGAGAGTTGTAGCCGTCCACTCCTCTTGGGATGAATGGGTCAATCTCCCCAAAATATCATGAGATCTCATTATCTCATGATATCTCCTATGACTCTTGTCGTAAATAATTTCTCACAAAATAATTCCAAATTATCTTGTGGAAAATATTAACCAAGCCATTAAAATTATGCGAATCTCATTCACAACCCAAAACTAAATGTAATTATATTTTCAACTTATCATTCAATGTGAATCCAATTCACATTAACAATTAATCAACAAATATTAATCACATAAGTCTCTCTAGTATATATTATAAATCGTATTTATAATATACATGGATAATTGGATAGTGCTATCCGCATTATCCATATCCACATTAATTAAATCACATTTAATCACATCAGATAATCATTCTTATGCATTCAGATATTATGAATAAAATTCACATTATTCATGATAATTAAATCACATTTAATTATCCATTCCTCAATGCTTAGATATAATTCAACTATGGAATTATTCTTCAACTCTTTCAAGAATAATGCGCTTCCTCCGCAGATACTTGGAGATAAGGATAGGGTGATTGTATTATTCCACGTATAGTGACTTGGATATTGAGATCACATCTCAAATCTAGATCTCATGTACCTCTCAGAGATGCTTGATTTAATCAATGCCGTAAATCTAATCTTTTCACTGCATCTGAATCTCGTTTAGATCAATGTCCAACACTTGGACCAAGATCAGATTACTTCTCTACTGAGAGGAGTCACTAAAATACAGAACTGTTTCATCACGCCCTCGGAACGGAAGCATCATGGTTATACAATCGATTATTGATCACATCACCCTCAGGTATTCCTAATACCTATACATCATGTATACTAGAAGACCAGTGATCAACCCGAAGGTACAGATCAATTTTACACTGTCATCTTCAGGGTTTCATCATCAAGTTTCTCAATCTTGGTCATCAGGATTTGGTATTGATCATATGCTTTCAAAAAGCACATATCATACCTTCAAATTCGTGTCATGCTTCTAAAGCACGATGACCATGCATGGAATTTGATCGGTCCCAATACCTCATGAGTGAGCTCATGTCTTCCGGTTCAGAATTGAACCTGTATGATCCCTTTGAGAGATCATATTACTCATATGCCTTACATGCACTCCAGCTCGCCGGTATACAGACCTTGGTTAGGTCATCAACCTATTGGTCTGTCAAATGCACATACTCAGACATATAGCAATACATCTGTCTCCGGTCAGAAGATGCGTGCCTATATCGTGATAGTATTCGACATAGGACTTTGGTTATCTCGATCTCGTTAAGTAAACCCTTTGACCTAACTAATCTGACACCTCTGAATCTCTATTCCTATGAAGAGGACAAGCATCAAGAGGTCGGTCAGATATTAGCCTATGTGAGAAAGGATTGTCATCTCCTACTCAGGATGGAGATCATCTCTTAACAATCATTTGACAGTGTTTGATGTGTCCTCAATCTAACTCCTTAGATATTCATCCAAACACCAACCTCTATGTCTATTACTGAATGAATAATTGTATAATTATTAAGATGGTCATGGTACATAACCCTAATTGTATAGAGGGACCTTATAATGCATTCATTCACTTAATCTTAAAAAGGGAGTGAAAACAAATCAATAACTTTATTGATAAATCAAACATTACAATAACATTTATTGTTGGAATGGTTCGCCTACAAAAATCATTTCACCCAAAAATAATGCACAGGGTACTCAGGACACACAGAATAAAAACCACAAAGAAAACTTCTCAGACATGTATGTTCTCCATACATGTTGAAATTCACTAAAATCAACTTTAATTGTATATAATTTTAATAATCTATTTAATGAAGGTAGCTTCATCTAATTTGGAGTTAAGATACAGAAGTTGGCTTTTAGGCCCTCACTTGCAACATACCTATATAAAATAATTGATTTATTTATTCTTTATATTTTTATGGTTCTTATATTTTTTATAAATGTGAAAATAATACTTGAAATACATGTATATTATAAAACTAAAATAAAATCATTAAAAATATACAAAAAGAAATAATGGACCTTATTGCATAAGTAAATATACCTATTAAGCACTTATAATATGTTTATATATTTATTTAAGTAAATAAATAACTTCAAAAAAATAAAATAAAATATGTATATGAGTATTTAAATATAGAGTAAATATTAAATATATGTATATAAAATACTAAATTATAAAAGACAAAATAAAATTAAAATAGGAAATATATAGGTATTTAAACCTATAAATTACGTGTAAATATCAAGACCTCATAAATAACGTGATAAAAATAAATAAAAATCACCAAAAAAGTTTATAAATATTTAACATATTTCATATTTAAATTCATTTAAATAAAATCATTTTTTGTTTTATTTTAATTTCATTTTCGTTTTTTTCTCAATTTTATTGTCCTACGCCTATGTGGGGTTGATGTGGCCCAATCGTTGGCCTCGGACTGTTGACCTTGGGTCGACATCCCTCCTCCCCTCTGCTGCCTGTCAGACCTAGTTGGGCAGTCGACTTCTCCATTTTTTCTTGTGAGCATCTTTGTACTTTTGGGCCTGGTTCCTTTTTGAAAAACCGAAGATCAAATCATGCCCTTTGCCCACAGATCGTCTGGATTTGATCTTTGTCGAGCACCCGAGCTGAAACCCTAATTTCTTTTTTCTAACTTTTCCAACAGTCTATCAATGGGTTGCTACCTCCTCCTTTGATCCGATGACCACTCACTACCTCTAGCCCCCATGAGCCTCTATTGCACTTTGCCTTAGTGATAGGAAAGCCAGACGCCGGCTCTTGGGCAAGGACGAAGGAGGAGGAGATGCAGATCATATGGATTTGATCTTTTTTGAGCACTCGAGTTGAAACCCTAATTTATTTTTTCTAACTTTTCCAACCATCTATAAATAAGTTGCTGCCTCCTCCTTTGATCCGATGATCACTCACTACCTCTTTAACCTCCATGAGCCTCTATTGCGCTTCGCCTTAGTGATAGGAAGGCTGGATGGCAGCTCTTGGGCGAGGACGAAGGAGGAGGAGATGTATCTGCTCTTTGTTGGAATCACCTTCGGTAAAGATCTGCTTCCTAGTCTCTGACTGTGGCGAGCATCTCCTTTTGCTTGCATTTCATTTCTTAACATAGTAGTAGGTTAAAACTTTTATCCATTTGTTGTTATCTTTTTTAAATTGCTCAAAAACCCCAAAAAAGTACTTTATCGAAGCTTGGAGCTCCGAAAACTATTCCAGCTCATCCACAACCCATTCCTACTACTTTTTAGACATGGAAGCTTCATTTCCAGGTCCTAGTTCTAATCGTGCAGGTCTCGACTTAGGAAGATGCCATTTGAGGGGTCCCAGCTACCACAACATGGAGCTCCATGTCCGGTTTCTTCCCTGATGTCCACGACCCTCTCTGTTGGTCATGTACTTTCTTCCAACCGTCCATCGCTCCGGGATCACCCCAGGGAGCTTCATTTCCCATCAACACAGCGAGAGGAGGCTGGAGTAGCTCTGGAGCTTGAATCAAAGGTCGTCGGCAAAATGTTCTTCATCTCTTTTTCTGGGAGCCTTCACGGCCATCCAATAAAGAACACATGCCTAGATGCCAGAGCAGTCATCCGATGATCGGCCACTAACACCGTCAGATCTGATCAAAGATCTAATCTGAGCCGATGATCGACGAAGCGATACCGACCATGGGATGAACACCACGTGGATAAATGAAAGGATCCCAGTCATTCCCCAACGTGTAAAGTGAGGGTATTTTGCATATTTTCCTCGTATTTTTGGTATGATTTTCTCTTGTAACTATTTATCATAGTTTAAAAAGCGTGTGGATATATTTGCATCTGGAAATCTAAGGTTTTTGCTATTTGCTTTTTAGTTCATGCCATGTCACCTCACGTGCGGTCCCGCATGAGGGTTTTTGTGGCTTAATTGCATTATATGTCATGTGGTTTTGGTGGATTTACTTGGAAATTTGAAAAGTATTTTCAATAACTGCAAAATGATCCCTACCAATTTAATTTGAAATCATTTTTATTAGGAACTTTGCTTGGATGCCCGAGATCTTTATTTATTCACATATCCCTATCAGGTGCTTTATATTGCAAAAAATTTGAAAAATTGTGATTAGGCCCTTGGAGTTGTCTTTTTTATTGCAAATGCATCTTTAAGGTTTCAGAAATTACAGAATAGTCCATGTGCTTGTAATTAAATATGTGTTTTGTTTTTTATTATATTAGTTAGTTGTTTAGCTCTTAAAAAATTGGGAAAATGAATTTATATACCTTATATAATATTGTTCATATTTATTATTAATAAGGTATTTATTATTATTTTCCTAGTTAAAACAATGCAAAGCTAGTTATAATTTACTATTTTAACTTTGAAAAATCATAAAAATTAAAAGATAGATCCAAAAACTACAAAAAAATAGAGTAGGTGTATTTCACTATCTATTATCACATATCCAAAATTCATAAAAAATACAAAACAAAAAGCTTACAAATTACAAAATACAAAAAAAACTTAAAAAATCATAAAAAAATTGTAGAAAAATAAAAAATATGTTCTAAAGCTTGAAATTTATTTTTTTATTTTCTATACAGAAAATAAATTTGGGTCCCTTTCCGATCTGATAGATATTTTTTAGTCCCATTTGAAGTTCCTGTATTTTCTATTTGTTTTAATTTTTGTATTTTAATTCCTAAAAAATCCTTAAAACGTAAAAAAATACCGTAAAAAAATACCCTAAATAGAGAAAATATAAAAATCTACAAACTCTTTATTTTGTGTATTTTGACTTTATTAGCTATATTTTAAAAATACAAAAAGACTCTTCTTTAAATCTCTTTATATATCTCACACATATATCCATCTTGTTATTATATATATTTATTATTATATTATTAATAAAAACATTTACAAGATTAAATTCCATAAAAAATATAAATAAAAAAGTTAAAAAACTAATTGCCCATAAAAATACATAAAAACCTAATTAGGCTGCGAAACCGACAATTTTGTGCTTGATTCTTTGAGTCGGGTTTCACTTTTGTGATTTATCCCTATTTGCTCTCGTGGACGACACTCTACCTCCTTGTCCATACATATTTCATGTAGAGAGAAATAAATTACATAACTCATACACTTGCATGATTTCCTTATACATACACATATGTGGGTTTTGATTAGTATTGATGGATTTGGTCGATTGACATCCGAGAGCTATGAGAGGTGTTAATATAATGATTGTCGGATCTAACTAGTAGGACACCGCAAGCCTTCCAAGATCGAACACTAGGATCTCTCACTCAATCAGGTTCCCTTCATCATTTATTTAGACCGAGCTAACAGGACAGAATTGTAGGAGCAAACCAAGAGCTGATTAGAATTAGTTTATCATTAGTATATTTTTTACTTTTATTTTGTGAGAGAGTGATCTTAATAAATAATTGTAATAATAGACATTCTCAAACACTTGGACACTTCATGGGTCTGTTTACCGAGTGTTTGTTCACTTGGGGACCCATGTGGTTTTCTCGCAGTTTTCAACGCTTCTTATTTCATTCTCCCTATTTTTCCCTTTGTTTTATTTTGATTATCATGTTTTGTGCTTTTCGTCTTATTTTATTTTTTTCATATTCGCTAATTGATATCATTAGATCCTAGGATTGCTTGACATGGTAAACTAGGTCCATAACCCTAATATATATGTGTATCTATAGTTCATTACGCTTGGACTTAGTCAAAATAAACAAAGCTTCATGCTAATAGCAACTCATGTTTCTAGGGTAATTTCATCGATTTCTTGTACATATGGATTAATTTTTAATTTATGTGTGAATCACCCTACATGTAGAGTACTAGAGAAAGGTACACATTTCTTACTCTGCATGCATTCATAGGCTCACATGCATTGGTTTTTCCAACTTTCTCTCTCAGTTTTCTTAGACTTAAATAAAAAGGAAATCAGAAAGTTCATTAGGCGTATATATCTGAAAAATATCCAAAAAAGCAGAAATCAAAAAATCTAAAAATGAGACTGCTAAGAAAACCTTGACCATAATTAAATATTTATTAATGAGCATCATTGTTTGGGGTTCATAAAGCCCTTATTATCTTCAGTTACTCTCCAAACTGAGTGAGGCATGACTCTTAAGGATTATACAAAACACAATCTGTTTATTGCCTTGTGTATTACATGGGTTTGTGAAGTAAAAGCACTTCTATCGAGCATGGCGAGTAGGCCCAAGTTCGCTTGCTGACTTGGTCTGAATTGCTTTAGCATAGGGGTAATGCAACGATGGGACCCTATCTCATCATGCCACATCCGAGTACCCTTCGAGGGAAGTATCTGATTCACTACATTGACTTACTCTCTATTTCTTTGGCTGAGTAGCACGCCTAGGTCCGATAACAAGGACCTCAAAAAGTACAGGCTACTGGTTACAAAGGCAGTGGGAAGTACATGATGCTTGTCTAGTGGTACTCACTCGCCTATAGGGTAATGCTAAGATAAGTGTGGAATGATTGCTTGAAACAACAACAAAAATCGACAAGATTATTAATTGAACTTTCATGGCTTCATTGTGTTGAGTTGGTAAATGTACACTTATTTTGTGTTTGATTTTTAGTTAAGCTCAAGATCAAAAAAAAATCACGCACTTGCGCCATATCTTTGTACTTCTTTTTATCACTTCTTTTATTTTGCTCACTTTGAGCCATTACATCTTTTTCCCTCTTCTCTTTATTCTTTATTTACCTCCATGTTCATAATTCCTCATCTTATAACCTTTGTTTCCGACATGTTGCATCTGGGATGGACTTATTCGGATTTCACTGATACCAACATTGATTCCCTGATGTCAACATCTCCAATAATTTTGGGTGATTTTCAAGAGGCCTGTTCAGACCTTGCGAACATCTTTTGGGACTCCCTACTCTCTTTTTCACCATATAATCGGGATCACTCTTGTCCAAAATTGACTTTCTTTTGAATGGAGATAAACCAATATTCATTCTCATCACCAACTCTAACAAAGTTCAGAATTGACCCTAATCTTGAACTCTTCTCTATATTTGGTGCATTTTTCAAGACTGATCAGGGCATGTCTCCCATTGCAGATCAAGAACCCGATTAGGATCTTTTATCATCAGATTCTGAATCAGTCATGGATCCTTAAAAAGGGAAGGCACAACAAGTAGAGCAGAATGAGATCAATGCACAAATGCTCACCTCCATACATGCGATCCAACAACAGCTGATCGCATAGGTCGCCTTCCAAGAAATGTTGATGGAGATGAGGAGAGATAGAGAATATATAGGAGGAGGAGAGGAAGCACATGAAGATGGACCCCATAGAGGTGAAGAGGAAAGAAGAGATGCTCCTAAGCCTACATTGAAAGAGATATATAATCTTGGTGCTGGCCAGATGACCGAGTGGATCTAGATACCTCTGATCCACGGTCATTTCGAGCGAAAGTTGTATCTCTTGTCTCTTCTTCCCTCATTTCATGGGAACACGAACGAAGAACCATATATTCATATGCAATAATTTGGATGCATCTGCAAAACCACACATTACCCCAATATTTCTCTGGGGGTTGTGCAAGATGGCTGCTTTCCCCTTTAGCCTTCAAGGTAGGACTCTTTACTGGATCAACCATCTCAAGAAAGTGGTAATGACTTAGGAGGAGCTGAAGTCAGCTTTTCTCCACAAGCACTACCCGCTAGGTTGTCCCAATCAGATGCGTGTCTGCATTGCCAACTTCTCCTAAGGTCCTCACAAATGTAGCCATGAAGCATGGGACAAGTTCAAAGATTTATTAGAAAAATTATCCCACATGATATTTAGAAGACCAGTTTGGTCTAACTTTTTTTTGGGAGCTTAAATGCAAATAGTCAAAGACTGGTAGACATTGCATGTAGAGGATCCCATTTTAGCAAGGATGAAGACATATTGTGGAAAAAATTTGAGGAAATGGATGAAGGACTGGAGACCCTCTCTTCATCCCATACATATAAAAAATAACCGTAGATCCTCTACAAATCTGTAAATATGGTAGCTTCACATGAAGAGGACATACACGAGAGCTCGAATCTCAGCATCATTGGCAACCGCGTGTCCATAGTGGAAACCATTGATAAGTGATCATAGAACCTGAAAAAGTTGTCTATCATCGAACAAAGGATGGAGAATCTGGACAAGCTTGACCAAATCACCAAGCAGTTGGAACTCCTGGCCAGCACCATCAATGTATGTCAGTCTGCAAGCCAATCAGCTGAGACTCCTATCGAACCGCAACATCAACCGTAGAGTCTAGGTAGTCGTCACCAATCCAACATGTATGCTACATGCATGCCCCCATCCAAGTACCACAATAGCAACAGCAACAACAAGTGGTGGTTACCACCCGGAGTCCCAGCCATCTTTCGTCGAGTTGTTCTTCCCACCTCCACCCCCACATTTAGGAGGTGAACGATGTGTGAAGTAATGACATGCAACTAACTTGTCCTAGTGGACATCATCAGGGTCGGTCATAGGCCACGCACCCTTTCCACCAGAACAACCAGGGTGAAAGAATTGTCCACCACCAGTCTCAACAGCAGAACTGATCTCCACACCATGCACAAACCCGGAGACAGAACCACTATAACTAGCCAACATATCGCCAACCGTAGTACTATCATTAGTAGTCGTTTGCTCAGTACCAGAACCTATATCCTCCTCCTCCATATTATCAGTAGTTCCCTCGCAATTTTTCTCATAACTATCAGTCGCAGCCTCCGCATCACTATCAGAGTCAATGTGCCCAGCACATTGAGCAGTCTGAGGTCACGTCCATGAATATTGCAATTGATTTCCTGGCCCAACTAGTGAATAAATTAACATAAATAAGCCAGAAGCTTGATGACCTCACTGCTACAAAAATGATCATCCCTGCATATATAGAGGGAAACCCTAGTAATTTCTGACACAAGGAGCATGTAGACTGTCATGCAACTCTCAAGTACGAGTCAGGTATGCATAATTCATTTCTATTATCTTTTTTAATGTTGTGACTCTCAGAAGTGGAAGGACCATGCAACCGACCGCTACGATGAAGAGAAAGAATAAAGCTTCTCAGGGTGAATCATCAACTGATTCTGCATCGAGTGCTGAGGAAGAAGAATGAGGAGCCACACCAGATGGAAAATACCAAAAATATAAAGAAAAATATATGGTCCAAATGGAATAACAACTAAGGCTAAGTCGTACAAGCCAAGGAGAAGCCAACACCTACATCCGATCCCACGCAAGATGGTGAGTTAATTTCCAGTTTTTACTTCTCTACTTGTTTTGGATGAATGTACCCCTTCTATACAACATTTGTAAAAGATGATTCTCAAGTAAATAAGAACTTTACCTTTGGTGGCATAAATATTCCATTTTCAGATGCAATGAAAAATTCTAAAAAATCAAAAAAAATTTAAAAACAACATTGTTTGATCCCACCATTGTGGAGATTTTACAAAATATTTTTCTTGAAATGCCTTTGTTAAAAATCATGGAATACATGCCTAGTGTGAATAAAGGATTGAAAATGGCATGTGCATCGAAGCATCAACCTCGCAAAAGCATATGCAATAGAAACAAGAAGCACATCCTCACCACAGCTATTGTGAATGCGATCAATGACCTCCCAATAAATAAGAAAGACAAGGGAGCACCTTTGATTAGATGTGAAATTTTCAATCAAAATTTTGAGCTAATTTTGCTTGATAGCGATTCGTCCATTAACCTCATGCCCACATCACTTCTTAAGGAATTCGGACTCGGTCTGCTTAAACCAATTAGAATGATACTTTAGTTTGTTGATCGATCCATTAAGCGACCCTGAGGTTTATTGAAAGACGTTATCGTAACCATGTAGGATATAAAATTCCTAGTAGATTTTGTTGTCCTAGACATGGATTCCTCTACGTCGTTACTCCATACACTGGTCATACTTGGTCAGAGGTTCCTTCGAACAATCGAGGCAGTAAATGATTATGGGTCTAGAAAGATCACATTCCACTCATGTCGTGATAAGGTCACTATTGACATGATCGTCGAGCCAAAAGTTGCAGAGAGCACATATAAGAAAAGTGAGCCAAAATTGAATGTAGAAGGATGTGACATTTTTGATAATATCAGAGATATAGATTTGTCACTGAATGATTTTTTGATACAGGAAATCCTCTTCCCAGAGGAGGGCCTGGAAAGCATTGGTCAATCTTTCTTACTTTTCCAATAGGGAGAGTTATTCTGATGAACTAATCAATCTTTTGATGAAAATTCATCCTAAACCTAACAAGAGGAAAATATTGCAGATATGTTCGATATATTGTTATTTGAACCAAGAATGATAGAGGTGGACAACACCATATTGTTAACGGATCATGCACAAACTAGTATAATTTTAAAAGTTATTGAGAAGCCAACACATATTCCACCAGAATTGAAATGTCTTCTGGCGAATCTAAAATATGTCTTTCTTGCGGGTGAGTTGAATCGGTATCCAGACATCATCAGTTTGTGATTTACCATGGATCAAGAATCTCTCTTGCTAGAGATTCTAGAGAAAAACTGCAAGGCTCTTGGTTAGAATGCTTCATATCTTTGAGGGATAAATCTGGCCATGTGTTCACATGACATCTACTTAGAGGATGACATCAAGCTGTCTAGCAAGATTTAGCGTAGGTTGAATCATAATCTCTGGGAAGTTGTCATGAAAGAGATAATGAAGTGGTAAGCCCACTGCACGTAGTTCCCTAGAAATCTGGAATTACAGAGGTAACCAATGACCAAGGGGAGGAGATCTCGACCCGAGTGACAACATCATCGCTTGTTTGTATGATTACAGGCACTATAAACTCAGCTACCTAGAAGGATCGCTTTCCTCTAACTTTTATCAGTCAAGTGCTTGAAAGGTTGGCAGAGAAAGAGTTCTTTTGCTTCTTGAATTGGTACTCCGGGTAAAACCAAGTGGCAATCTCTCCTAAGGATCAATATAAGACAAGTTGTCCATTTGGCAAATATGTCTTTAAGAGAATGCCCTTTGGATTGTGAAACACACCCTCTACATTCCAAAGGTGTTGGTTGTGTTCACCGACATTGTGGGTAGTTTTCTTAAGGTTTTTATGGATCGTTTCTTTATCTATGGTGATAGTTTCGATGTTTGTCTTGCGCATCTAGACCTTGTACTACAGAGATGCCATGAACAGAATCTTGTGCTATCATGGGAGAAGATTCGCTTCATGGTTACTGTAGAAATTGTGCTGGGCCATGTCATTTCCAAATGAGGTATGGAGGTCTACTTATCAACGGTGGATGTTATTGCCGAACTTGAGCCACCAAGAACAGAAGCATGTGAGGTCTTTCCTTGTGCATGTCGGTTTCTATAGAAGATTCATACAAGACTTCGGCAAGATTGTCCGACCTCTCACAGAGATTCTAGGAAAGGAGAGAGATTTTATTGTAGATGGCAAAGTCCTTCAAGTCTTTAATTAGTTGAAAGAATTAGTCACTCAGGCGCATGTCCTACAACCACCCGACTGGTCTCTTCCATTCGAGATCATCACGAATGCATCTGATTTCATCATTGGGATGTGTTGGGACAGCATATGGGTGGATTGCTCTATGCCATTCACTATGCCAATGGAACATTAAATGAAGCATAGAAGAATTACACAGTAACAGAGAAGAGCTGCTGATAGTGGTTTTTTCCCTCAAGAAGTTTCGTTCATATCTTTATGATTCAAAAGTAATTGTTCATACTTACCACTCTACTAGTAGATACCTACAGCAAAAGAAGGATGCCCAGTCATGTATGATCCGATGGATCCTTCTGCTCCATGAATTTGATTTGGAAATAAGAGATAAACCTGGAGTCAAGAATGTGGTAGCAGATCATCTATCTAGAACTGAATGTACAGACTCCGATGAGCAGTGTGCTGACTACAGAAACCTTTCCTGACTACTACTCTCCCTGGTATGTCAATATTGTGAACTATCTTGTTTCTGAGAAAGTTCACAAGAATGGATGCGAATAAAGAAGGACAAGTTTTTTTCTGATATCCATTTCTACTAGTGGGAATATCCATACCTTTTCAGGGAAGGTGCAGATTGCATTTGGCATCAGTGCTCTCCTCAAGAGGAAAATACATATATCCTTGAGCATTATCATAAGCTCGAAGCATGAGGACACCATTCTAGAAGCATAATGACAATGAAAGTATTGTAATGTAACCTCTGGTGTCCTACACTATTCAAGGATGTCACAACATATGTGAAAGACTACATTGACCGTAAGAAATTGGGAGGAAACATTGGTTCCAAAGACTCAATGCCACTCAAGTTCATCCAAATCTCAGATATATTTAATGCTTGGGGGCGTTGACTTTATGGTCCCATTTCCTAACAGTCAAGGATATGAATACATCCAGCTCATCGTTGATTACGTGAATCATTGGGTGGAGGTTATTTCCGCCCGATCCATTGATAGTCGTATTGTTTATGCTTTCTCAAAAATAACACTATTTCACGGTTTAGAATTCCCAAGATCATAATATCAGATGGGGGTAGCCATTTCATAAATAGATAAGTAAAGAAAATTGTAAAGGAGCATGAAATCGATCATCATGTCACATCTCTTTACTACCTACAATCGAATGGCTTGGTCAAATTATCCAATAGGGAGATCAAGATGATTCTATAGAATCTTGTATGGCCTGATAGGAAGAACTGGTCTCAACTTCTTGATTCTGTTCTATGGGTCTATCGAACCGCCTACAAGACTCCATTGAGTATGTCTCCCTATCAAATTGTATATGGAAAGCCTTGCCATCTGCCAGTTGAATTGATCCATAAATCTCTTTGGGCATTGAATATTTGCAATTTTGACGCACATGAAGGTGGTCGAAACCGGGAGATCGATCTAACAGACTCCTAAAACTCAGAGACTATGCATATGATAACAACCTTATGTATAAGAAGACAATCAAGCGCTAGCATGACAAGCACATCAGAAGAAAGAATTCCAAGCATGGTAGGAATGTGTGGTTATTTGGTGCAAAGTTGAATATATTCCTGGGCGAACTAAAGAGTAAATGGTCTTGTTCGTTTGTTTAAAGACGGTGTGTGACAATGGTAGCATTCTTATATCTGAGTTGTCATCTAACGCACAACCATTTGTATCTAATGAATAATTGTTGAAACCGTATTTACAGCACGATACATTCTATCCGTTGTCAATTCCATAAATGTGGTATTTGAAGATGATCTCCCTGCATCCGCAGAAGATTCAGACAATGCTCTATCTAATAATATATTTAGTTAATCTTTTTCATTTCTTTCAATTCTTTCATTCTTCAATATTATTCAGTCATCCCTTTCGTAAGTTCTATACTTAGGATGACTAGATACTAAGTATAGGGGGAGATGAGTGCTTTGAGTTGTTCTTTATTGTTCTCTCTCTTGTCTTCTAACTTGTTGATATTTTTTCTATATTTAGGGATTTCACCTTAAGTATAGGGGGACACAAGCCGAGTCGTTGATTTTTCACGAATTCTAATCCTCAATCATCCCTACTTAGTGTACAATCTGCTATAGTTAGGATTAGTTGATCCAAAGTATAAGGAGGGTGATCGACTTCTTATTCTTTTATTGATTTGTTGCAATATAGATTCTTATATACTTGGCACGATTTATGTCTTCCTTTGTTGCTTCTTGGTCACTATGAGGACATAGTTCGAGCTAAGTATAGGAGGTCATATACATGGTGTATATATGTTAGTCATAACTTGTACTTTCTTGTATTTTCAATAATATAGCTAATAAATATTGGGTAAGGGTATATGAATAAAATGATTGAAAAACTCTTGTAAATATGTATAAACATTTTTTAAAAATGTTTGCAAAAAATTAGTGTGGACTTTTTTGCAAATGATTTTGAAAAATGGTTGTAAAATATTTTGAAAATTAATTTGAAAACCTTTGAAAAATATTTGTAAAATATTTTCAAACCTTTGAAAAATATTCTTTTGTAAATATCTGTAAAATGATTGCAAAAATTATTTTTTAAAATGTTTTAAAAATTACTTGTAAAATTATTTACAAAATAAGTTTTTCAAAGTGTTTAAAATGTTTGCAAAAATATTTTCAAATAGTTTTAAAAACCATGTATATAATATTGCAAATAAAATCATGAATATGACCTATGTATACTTGTATAAAATTCTTTGTTAATATGTATAATACATTCGATTCACTAACCCTTTTAAAAAATACATAAAACTTTGAAAATTTTTAGAACACCATAATAATTTTCAAAACCTTTTCAAATCTCAAAATAAAAAGTTCAAAACTATAAAACATACTTTACAAAAATATATGTGCATTGCATGGGTATTTTTCAAAATTATTTTGATAATTGAATTAGCCTGGAATAAAATGAGAAGAATGGAGTTTGGTTTAGACCTTAATTCACTTAATTTCATAGGAACCTTATAGGAACTAGAATTAAGACTTTTTAGGTCAATGACACTTAATTCTTTGAGTCCATAAGACTATGTTCACATATCATATTGATTATCCTAAGTAGAATATTTTGATACACACATATGGCTTTTATTGATAATGACCTAACTTGGACAAGCACTCTGCACTTATCTCAACTCAGATGAGGTGGTGAGGGCATAATTCTTTATCTTGAGAAGCACGTGTGTGGAAACATATGCCGCCCCATTAGGAGGCCAGTGCACCCCAACCCGATCTAGTGGCATGGACTTCTAAAGACAGGACACTGCAGGTTGCAATGAATATTCAAAAGAGAGATAGACTGCTACCTCAAGAAGAAAAATTCCTTGTGTAAATGTTGTTGTATATAATATAAAAAATATGTATGAAATAAAAACTCCAAAGAAATAGACAGGCAAAAAGTCAATGAAAAATTAATGCAGAGTTATGTATAAATAAGCAAGGTTTATACTTCAAAGTCAAAGTTTTCAAGGTTGTGTGTAGGTGGATACTTGGCTACATTGGTCAAGCTTCATAGGATATGTGATTACGTTGGTCACAATCCATTTGTCTTCTCTACCCTCTCTTCTTTGAGCTGGTTGTACTTGAACTTAGAAGGAAATAACCTACACCTTAAGGAAAGAGCAGCTAGATTGGGGAATTAGGGTTACCTTGCCAAGGAAGACTATTTCTTGCCATTTTTTATTAGAAGAGCTACATTTCACATATACTGTACAAGTGAGAATCATAGTCATAAGGGCTTGTGTATGAATAGACTTATTCTGACCTGGTTATTAAGGAGATTTGAACAGAGGATTATTGAACTTGAGAGCTGTTAAGTTTTACATCGTATTCTCAATAAGATTCTAACAAACTAACAATCCAAAAGTATTGCTGAGCTCCAAGCTTTAATTTTATGAATATGAGTTTAAAAATCATAATCATTCTAAGTTCTTTATTTTCTCTTTTGCATCACTTATTTTATCAACGTTTGCTTGGGACTTGCAAATGTAAGTATAGATGTGTGATGAATAGTCATTCATTTTCCTTTATTCTTCCATTTTGGCTTTAAATCCCTAGCAAAATATACTGATTTACATGAATAACTTCTAATATTCATCTGTAATTAACATTTAAATACATGTATTTAAACCCAAATTAAAGAATAAAGAAAGGAAAAATAAATGAAATATCAAGGATACTAAATGACCCTAAACCCCGAGACCAAAGCAAATATTGACTAGGTCAACCAAGAGTAAAGTAGGGGGCATAAGTGCCAAATACTCTATAAAATGTAGAGAAAGCCTAATTCTATATTGTGTATATAGACAAATTTACACTATTTTATTCAATACATTACACACCTCAAATAATAAAATGTTCAACACAAAACTTGTACATAATAATGTATTGAAAATTATAAAAATAATGGACAAAATAAATCATGTAGTGCACATGGTACCCACAGATGAAAAAGCTGCAAACAAAACTTAATTACTCAATTTCTTCTCCATATGAAATCAAATTGAACCAAACATCTCCATTGTATTTAAATTTAAGGTATCTACCTAATGAAGATAGTTTCATACAAAAGCCAACTTTTAGGGTACCATTGTACTGGGGTATCTGTATATATAACCTATTATTTTATTCTTTACTATTTTACTTTCTTTATATTTTTAAATATTTGTACATATTATATAATACATATTAAAAACATTAACATAAATAAAAACATTTAGAATGCACTTAAAATAATTAATACATCATAAAACATAGTTATAATGTACCTATAATGTATATACACGTGTTTATTTACATATACAAACAAAATAATATAATTTATCCATAACTCGTACTTATGTATTTTTGAATAATATGGCTAAAATAGTATATGGCTACAATATACAATTAATAAACTGTATAGAATATGCTATAAATATGCATAATTGTTTTCAAAAAGTCTTTGTAAATTAGATTAATAAATCAGTTTAAAAATATTTTGCAAAATGATTTGAAAATGGTTGTAAAATGATTTGAAAAATCTTTTGAAAAGCATTTGGAAACTTTTGTGAAATGTTTTCAAACCTTTGTAAAATTCTTTTTCATTTTTTTGCAAAAGTCTTTTTTATTCATTTGAATAAAATTTTGAAAATTCAGTTTGTAGATGATTTGCAAAACGATTGTAAAAATATTTGGAAAAAAAATCTATAAATACTATTTGAAAAATCTTTGTAGAATGATTTCCAAAGTTTGTAAATGTTTACAAAAATTATCTATAAAAGTTATTTACAAACAAGTTTTTAAAAATGTTTGTTAAAGGATTTTCAAATTATAATTGAAAAGTGTACATGCTTACAAGGAATAATAATCTGAACACAACTCTGTATATATATATATATATATATTATTGTATAAAAAGTTGTAAATAACCAATAACTTAATTTCTGTAAATACCTAATGTAAACTTTTCACCTAGTTCGTGTAAATACAGTTGCACTCCTGTGTAAATACTTGCACAAAATTCTTTCACTAACCTAAAATTTTCAAAATCCAAAAACCCTAAAATTTTGCAAAAGAAATTCAAATTTGCATAAAAATTTGCAAGCTTTTTCAAAAAAAATTCATAAAAAGTGCAAAATCAAAAAATTACTTCACAAAACAATTTTCTTGCATTATACATAGCATTTGCATTTTTCGGAATGATCAAGACAATTGAACAAGTCTATGAGAGGATGGTCCTGACCAGACGGTGAATTGAACTGAATGATATTATTATGGAACCTAAGGGTTGTTGTCACACTTCCTAACCTTGATGAGATTCCGAACACACCAAGAATCCAAAGGTATTAATCGAGCTCCAAACATTGATTTTAGTAAAACAAGTTTGAGAGTTAAAAATTATTTTAATTTCTTTCTCTTTCTTTACTTTATTTTTTCTTTTTCTACACTTATTGCATAAGTGTTTGTTAGGGACTGGCAAAGGAAAGTATAGGGGGTGATGTATCTCCATTTCATCACCTGTATTCGTTCATTTTGGCCTTAAATCCCTAGTCAAATGCATGTATATATCATTAATTTGTTAAAATAAACACTCAATAATTCACCATCAATATTGTATAAAATATCGTACAATATAGTAATATATCTTATCTATTGCCATAACAAAATAATAAAGAAAAGAAAAAGAATGAAGTGTCAAAGACACTGAGTGACCCTAGCCCTTAAGACCCAGTCATCGTGATGACTTGCTTGAGTAGGGAGATACAGGGCGACCGATTTTACATACAATATAGCTCAAAACCCCTAATTTGCAGTTTGGGACATATTTCAATTTTTTCACACCTCAAACCAATAAACTTTGAACATCATTGTAAATAAAAATACAAAAAAGAATACAAAATTTATTTCATTAAAATATAATGCATAATGTACCCGGGACACACAAAATAAAAAGACACAAAGAAAACTTTGCAGACTTGTATCTTGTACATATAAACTCAAAATTCACTAACTCACCTTTATTTTAAAAAAATAAAATTAGCTATTTAATAAAGGTGGTTTTATTCAATTTGAAGTTACGATGCAAAAGTTAGACTTTGAGCCCTCATTATGCAATACACATGTACATAATATTCAATATATTCATTCTTTATATTTTTATGTTTTTTTATATTTTTTTAAATTTATAGATATTATTTAAAATACATGTACATAATAAAATTAAAATAAAACCATGAAAAATACATTAAAATAAATAAGTTACTCTAATACATAGATGAATGGTACTTATATATACCTATATAATATATATGCGTTAAAATAAATAAGTACATAAATAAAGTCATAAAAATTCAATAAAATATTCTAAATATGTATTTAAATGAATTAAAAATATATAAAATATATGTATAAATTAATGAAATAAAAATAAAAATAAAATATGCAAAATACAAGTATATTTTACCTATATACATACATGTAAATAGTGACATGTGATAAATTGGCTTGTAAAAATAAATAAAAATCAGAGTTAAATAGTAGATAAAATAAGAAATATTTTTTATGTTTTAACAAAAATTTAATAAAATCTATTTCTATTTTCAAATGAATTATTAAATCATTTATTTCCTATTTCTGGTTGGTCCACGTGGACCAACCAATGGCCTAGGATTGTTGACCGAGCGGGACAATTGTATAGACTCTAGTCTCGCCCGTGTAAAACCTTACGCAACCCCCTTTTTTCCATTTTTGCACGTTCGCCTCTTCCCAATTTCCCTCAAGACCTTCTGCTTATTATAGCCCACTCGTCCTTCTTCCACGCCCATGCTCGAATCTCCATCTATCGCCATTGAGCCTACCGCCTTCTCTCCACCTTTTTGGTCGGAAGTTACCTCTACAAATGCCCCCGCTTCAGCCTTCTTTTTGTCTTTACTCCTCCTTCTGCCACTATAACCCCAGTTTGACTCCCCCGTCAAGATCCTTGTGACAACAGGACCTACTCCGAACCTTCTTGGTGTGGAGAAAGCGATGGAGGGCCAGATCCAAGTTCACCGGACTTCGTCTCCGTGATCTTCTCTTGCTCCAACCTCCAGGGCTCGTCGGGCTGCTAGGTAACCATATTTTCATTGCATTTAGTTTCCTTAGTTTAGTTTAGGATTTAATGTGATCAATTAGTCATGGATTTAGTTTAATTTGCAAAATCAAAATCGTCGGAGCCTTAAGCTGCGACCCCAAATACATTGTGCTTCGCCCTCATTCCACCTCCCTTTCTCCCTCATTTTCTTTCCCTTGCACTACTCCTCATTTCCCCCTTGTTTTCCCCTTGAATTGTTGGATCCGAGTCATCGGACTCCACCTCCGCCGCCTTCGGCGGAGTCCCATCGCCCCATCACCCCTTTGCACTTTCAACTTCAATAGAGGGCCGAGGAGATAGCCCTCAACCCCCTTAACATTTTGGTGAAGGTCCGCGAACGGGAACACCACGTGGAGCACCATCCCAATGCTAGAATAGGAGATCCAGGTGATGTTAGCTTTAGGGCTCTTCTGACGAGCTCTGGACACTATTGAGGCTACCTGTAGAAGCGCTAAGCTCCCAGGAAGTTGTGGAGTTGTTCGGCCATGAAGGAGGAGTCGAACAGAGGAGATAAACCCGATCAAATCTCAACAGACACTTGTTCTTCAGGTGTTCTTCCAGGTCCATCCCTGTCGTCCGATAAGAGGCGGGACCCATATCTAATCTGGGCCGTTGAAATTAAACGAAGCGGTACGTTGGATCTGCCACGTGGAGCACTGCTCGTCCTTCGATCGTGCACGTATTAAATGATTTAGTAACCCCTTCGTAATTTTGTAAATATAATTTGGTCTTGTAAATATTTATTTACGTTTAAAAAGTTGTATAAAATTTGAAAGTGTTCCCCCGGATATTATTGTAAACTGCAAATAGGTTCGTTGCTAGGTCAGCTCACGGGGCACCCATGTGAGTTGGCAATTTGCACCAAACTCCCCCGATTTTTGTAATTTAGCTTTAGTCTACAAAATTTGTAAATACATTCAAAATTTTTGGGTACTTTTCATGCACACCCTCTACTCTATATTTTATTGCATTTATACCCATGTTAAGCCGATATAATTAATTTTATGCCTTTTATTTTGGATTAAATAGTTCTTGTATGTGTAAATTCATGGGAAAATTGCAATAAATGTGGAATCTTGTGTTTATTCACACCATACATTTTATTTATCATTTTTCCATTTATTAAAAATAGAAAAAGAGCTATTTATTTTCTATTTAGAGATAAAAATACAAAAAATAGGAAAATACTTTTAAAAATTCCAAATATATATTAGTATATAATATACATACAAACAAAAAATCACAAAAAATGGCAAAGAAAAACATAGAAATTGAAAACCCTCCTAACCCTAAAAAGATTAGAAAATATTTGATAAAATAAAAAAATAGTTTTCTTTTACGTATTTTTCTTTATATAATATAGTACACATTAAAAATAGTTTGAGAAATTTTGGGCTTATTTTATATTTTTATATCTCAAAATAATTCAATCTATTTATTAGCTCCCGGTTTTGGAGTATTTTAGACTTCAAAAATACCTAAAAATTATCAAAAATGATCAAAAAAATCACAAAATAATAGAGAAAAATATAAAAAAGACAAAAATAATTTAATTTATAATTTTTGAGTAAATATATCTATATTTATAAATATAAAACCTTGTATAGCTTATATATTCTTATATATAAGTATATACTTATTAATATCATCGTCATTATTTATATTATAAATTCCAATAAATATTTTTAATACCTTTAAAAAATAGGATTGTTCTTAAAAAATAAAATATATATTTTATATATATTATTACGTTACTTATATTATAATTATTATAAATATATACATATATATACTTAATACATATTAAACAGAAAAAGAAATTTAAAAATCAGAAAAATATAAAAAGGAAGTAAAAATTATAAAATTTAAAATCTATAAAAATTAAATATCATTAAAAACCCACAAAAATCCAAAAATCAAAAAAAAAAAACAAAAAAATAGTTGTGGTTTATTCTTCGTAGACAATAATTATTTGCCTATCCTTGTAGCTCTTAGAGGTTCGACCCATGCACTTATTCATTGTACTCATTATTTGTAATGTATAATAAATTTCACCCTGCACATTTATCATTATTTTAGCATATTGTTGGTTGATTGTTAATGATTTATTGAGATGCGATCCGAGTACTGTGAAAGCGATCGACACAGCAATTACCAGACCCGACTTGTCGGGCATCACAGGCCCTCCAAGACCAGGCGTTAGGATCCTCTGCCGAGATCTCTCTATTAGGTAGTCCTTTAACTAGGTTAAGTTTGCTAAGCCTATGAATTTGTTTGAGGTGAAGTGTCCTAACCGTTTTTGACATAGTACAAATTCTTCTTGTGCTTCCATAAGGACATTTAAGGACGGACATTTATCGAATCTAATTGTATGCACATTTTTGTGCTTATCACCTCCTAACATAGAATCTAGCGTGTCTTCTTTAACAAATTCAAAATACTTTTTAGAGACCACATCTGTAAACCCTTCAAAATGCTTCAGGCCTTTAACAGTCAAAACTAGTAGTAGTGATTCCAATGATACCTTGGCCAATAACTATACTTGTATGGTTGTTGACAAAAGTGATTGTACCTCCATCCTTGGTTTCTATATGTAAGAAGAGGTCCTTGTCTCAAGTCATGTGTTTGGAACATCCATTGTCCATGATCCAGTAGTCTTTCTTTCCTTAGCCTTGTTCCTACAAAATAGGGATTTGTCATATTTCACTGAAGGTAAGCTTGTTTCTTTGTTTCTACAAAACAATGAATGGAATTCTTTGGTACCCATATCTTTCGAGTCCTTACTGTGTTAGTATGGTTTTGAGGAATTCTCTTTGGCTCGGTGATGAACCTCAGTTTCATCATCTTTATTGTCTATAATTAACCCCCTTGCTTAAAGTTTTGTCAATAAAACCCTGTTAATGTCCTGTAATTAACAGAGTCCTTAATAAATTAAAAATCACAAAAAAATAACAAAACAAAAATTCGTGGTATTTTTAGACTTAGAAATACCTTCAAAAAATTTTCGGGTCTTTGTTTGATCTCATTTTCAGTTTTGGTCAACATGAAACTTGTAGATCTCGTCAAGATCTACAACTTTCATGTTTTGAGTTTTCTCAAATTCGGCCCAATTAAGCCTCAAAAATTAAAAATGCTCTCTGAACAACCTGATTGGGCCACGTGGCCCATTCTGGGGGCGCCACGTGGCCCGGTCCCTTTGTCTTATCCGCCGCCAACAACAACCGTTAGATCCCTTCATGGATCCAACGACTGTGCTCCTGCCACGCCGCTCTTTATCCGCGACCATCAGATCAAACGCTTCTTCTCATCTAAGTCGTCCGCCAGCGCCGCATCCGCAGCTCGCCATGTGGCACAATCTCTACCCTTCATTCACGCCCCCGATCTTCCATCACAGCCGTTAGCCTCGCCAACCGTTCGATCCTCGCGTTCTCTGCATCAGCACCGTCCGTTAGCGCCGATCCCTTAGCTTGCCACGTGGCAGCTTCATTGCCCGCCAATTACTTCGCCCCTGACCTAATCTCAACCGTCCCTTCGAGCATAACTCCCTACCGTTGGATCTCCAGATCCAACGGCCCACGTGTCTTCGTCAACCTCCGGACGCCTTCCCCCCACGTTCTCCACTACGACAACACCGTTCGCCCTTTCCATTTTACCCGAGTCTCCAGACACCACCTCCACCATCTGGAAGCCCCTCGGTCCTCCCCACTCTTCCGTCTCCCTCGCGCACTTCTCCAAGACCCACGACTCCTTTCCAGTCGTCCCACATCGGCCCTCAAAACCACGTCGACCATCACCACTTCCGCCATCACCGTCTTTAAATCAGCCGCCCCCTCCGTCAAAACACTTCGTCCACCTTTACGCGAGGGTTCGCCCATCCCTCCTCTGTCTCCCTGTGATAGGGGGAGGCGGAGGATTGAGCGAAGACGATGATATCCTCCGGTGCGACCCTCCGCCATGTACGGCGGAGCTGCGGCGCCTCCAGGCCCGCTCGAGCTGCATGGACTGGCTGGCCATGTCCAGCGAAGACCCGAGCATCCACCGTGATGTTCAGCCCAAGCCCTGACTCCGCCGATCTCCGGTAAGTTTCTCTCCTTCCTCCCTTGTATTTTCTTTCGATTTCGTCAATATAATCAGGCCTCTCAGGCCATCCCCTCACTCTGATGACCACTCCCATAGCTTCGACTTCGTTCCCCCTTTTTCGCGCAGCCTTCCGATCATCCTCCCCCTCTTCCGCAACCCTAGTTCACTCCCGACCCATCTCCTCCGCCACCCATGGCGGAGGAGCCTTGAGCTTCCACCTTCTCCGCTCCCTGAGCTCTCACCCGTTCACGCACGCACGTCTATATGCTTCGGCTATGCTTTACTAAGCTGCAGGTCCTCGAAGTGTTCAATGGACGGAGCTCTGCCGGAGCTGTCTCCATCGACCTCGCAGTCGTCCTCCTCGCTCCGATGATCAACGCCAGAGGCTTCTGCGTCTTCCCCGAGCTCCGGGCTTCCTCGACGGTCATTCATGGAGCTTCGGGGAGGTTGCCATCATTAGAGAACGAGCGGCGGAGTTGGAGCTCCTTCGCCGGAGCTCCAAACTCGCCGCCAGCCGCAGACGAAGAAGGAAGGACAGGGACCGTTGGATGGTCCTCCTTCAGCGACCATCCAACGGCCCAGATGAGGCCGCGTCATCTTCTCCAGCAACCATTGGATCGTCTCGATCCAATGGCCTTCGTGCAGCCACGTCGTCAAGCCAGGATCTCACCGCAGCCATCCGATCGTCACAATCGGATGGCCCATCTTCAGCCACGTGGCGTCATCATAGCAGCACCGAGCCTCAGCACCCGAGCCTTTAGGCTTGGATGCTCCCGAGCCTGCAGCGAGCCCAAGCCTGGGTCCTAACCAAGCCGAAGCAGCCGCGCCTCTGCCGAGCCTCCTTCCAAGCCTAGATAGCACGTGCATCGCACGTGCTACTCTGGGACATTTGCAGAGATGCCCACGGATTTCTTCAAATTTGCAAAAAGGTCCTTGCGCATTTGGTAAATTTACAGGGAAGGACTCGCGCCTTATTTTTATTACGTTTTAGTCCCTCCCAGGGACCTTTTTGTAGTTATCATTTCATGTTTTCTTTCAGTTATGCCCCTGCGTTCCTTTTTGCATATCTTGAGCACCGTACCTCTGTTTTAGTTGATTTCAGTTTCGTTTGAGAGCTTGTTAGATGTACTTTTCAATGGCATGGTTAATCTTTCATCTTAGAGACTTGAATTTTAATGAAAAATCATGTTAGCTAAGTGGCTCGTATTATGTACTCATGCTTTGTTCATCTTGTCGTTCAGCTCTGACACTTCAATTAAATCTGAATTTGACTCTTACTAATTTGCTCATCATATTTATTCTGATTTTGGGCATAATTGCATTGCATTTCTCTGCATTTATTTGCATGATAAAAAAAAATGTTTTAAAAAAATGCATGTTTATTTTATTGTTAATGCATTGTCTTGTTGTTGTCTACTCGCATGATTTGACCTATATATGCCTTTAACTCAACATTTAATTAAATAAACTTAAATCCGATTAATACGAGAGAGGCTCATGTCCCTGAGTTCGACCTTGGTTTCTTACCAAGTAAAAAATAAATTACGACCATCGCATTCTTATTTTACATGTATCAATGATATGGTCTCTTTGATGACCAAAATCGACCCGACTGCATCGACAATCCCGAGTGTTAAAAACACTCTATTAAAGGGCCGATTTTGCGGATCGTCAAATGGCGTCGTTGCCGGGGATCGTGAAAGCTACCGCGAGGATGGGAGCTTCGACGCGAAGCTCGGCGAGATGGAATGGACGCGAGAGGTTGATCGGTGGCGGCGAATAAAATCGGAGAAGATAAAAGAAAATTAAGAAAAAGATCGGAGATGGATAGAGGGGTTCACCTGGGGATTGGACCTCTCTCTTGGGGTCCAGGTCATCGCTCGAGGGACCGGTGATGTCCCGAGCTCCAGCAGCTGCTCGGAGGAGTCGCTGCGACACGGCGGAGTTGTCGTGGATCTCGCCGGAGAAGAAGCCTTCGTCGCTCACGGAATCGTCGAATTGCTGTCACCAATCGAAAGCTCGGAGCTCAGGGAAGCTCTCTGGAGTGGCGGATGCGGCTGAAGTTGGCCGGTGGTGGCGTATTTATAGGATGGAGTTGGTGGGTTGGCTGGTGACGAGGTGAGGTTTGTGGTCGACGTGGGGCGACTCTGGTGGGAGTCGTGGGAAGCGAGGGAGCTGGCGAGGGTGAGGGAGGAGTGCTCTCCATCGTGGTGGTGTTGGTGGTCGGAGAGGGTGGATGAGGTGCTGCCAAGAATAGGAAGGGGCGGCTTGTTTCGCAAGGGGAGAGATCGTGGGCGAGTGGCGTCCGGAGGTAGACGACGGAGCTCCACCGTTGGATCTGGTGATCCAACGGTGATGATCGAAGCGGTATGGGATGTGTGTGATTAGATCAAGGCGCGTAGATGATGGGTCGTGATCGCTCCACGTGGAGGGCGCTGGCCGAAGCGCGGGCAAACGGCTTGGATGAGGAGATGGAGAGGATCGAAGGGACGAGGAACGCCAACGGAGGAGCGGCTGTGATGGGCTCGATCAGATGGTTTATCTGCCGCCACGTGGCGAGCTATGGAAGAGGCGTGAGCAGATGGTGCGGATTGAAGGCATGAGATGATCTGACGGCCCAGACAAAGGGCGTGCGTGGAATACCTGGAGTCGTTGGATCTCAGGAGGAGATCCAACAGCTGGAAGATGAGGCGGATGAGGCAAGGGGAGCGGGCCGCGTGGCGCAACCAGAGGGCGCCACGTGGCCTGTTGTGAGTGGCTGGAAGAAGATACACGTGTAAAGAGAAGAGGGGGCCGAATTTGGAAAAACTCAAAACATGAAAGTTGTAGATCTCGATGAGATATACAAGTTTCATGTTGACCAAAGACGGAGATGAGGTCAAATATGATACATAAATACAAAGATACAATTATACACCTATGTAGTATACAAAGTGGCCCCAAAAACCCAACTTTCCCATACAAGCTCCAAATTCAATGAAATTAGTCTCATTTTAAAGGTCTTTTAATGTGTAGTATTCTAAGAGTAAGTAGACCTAATTCGGAGTTTGTATGAGGGCTTTATGTGCATTTTAGCGTACAGGGGTTCTCAGGCTTTATTGGCTATTTTACAAAGGGGATTTTTGGCCTTCTTCCCTATATGATTAACTAAGGAGTACAAATTATAGAGAAGAGATTATTTTAGTGAATGGGTATTTTACAAGTGATTTTTGGCTTCTTATTTAAATGCAAATGGACTGCTAACATGTATGAATTATGAATGTATGCAAGAATGCTATTTATGCAATATAAAGGGAAACATGCATCTATTTTCTCAGGAAAAGGCTCTATTTTTGACTTTTGAAGTGATGAATCACAGATTCATCAACCCCCTATACTTAAACCTTGCTCGTCCCCGAGCAACTAAATGAAATGCAAGAGTGAAATGATTTTGGGTTCCATACCAAGGTCATGAACAAAAGTTAAAAATGGGGCCTGACTCGACCTTTGGATTAGTTGTGTAGCGGAACCTTATTTGGACCTGAGCTTAAGACCTAACAGACTTCAAGTTCGACCAGTCTTCTATTCAAGACTCCTCAACAGTCAGGTCAGAACAAATCCTCAAACGCAAATTTCTGATGACTATGATTCTTACTTGTACTGTGTAAGTGATTTGTAACTCTCCACATCAGAAATGGCTCGGAACCAGCCTCCTCTAACGAGGTAACTCAATAACCGGGTCCAGTAACTCTTTCCTCGAGGAGCGGGGTATTCCCTTCTGAGTTCAAGTGCGACCAACTCAAGAGGAGGGGGTAGAGAAGAGAATGGACGGTAGCCAGTGTAGCTACCTATCCCGGGATGCCTGACCAGTGTAGCCAAGTCATCCAGCTGCATTTCTTTACTAGTATACAGTCTCCGACAAGTATTTTATTTTTTCTTGAACCTGTCTGATTTTTTTGGAGTTTTTGCATTTTTTTTCAAAGTGCAGCATGTACATCAGGAGTTTTTCCTCTTGAGTCAGTAGACTATCCCTCTTTTGAAGCATTATTGCAACCCACAGCATCCTGTCCTTAGATGTCAACACCACCAGACTAGGTTGAGATGCACTACCCTCCCTAGAGGAGGACGGATGTTTCCACCCGTGTGCTACTCCAAGCTAAAGGATTCTACTTCCTCACCACCTCATCAATGAAGAGCTACGTGCATAGTGCTTGTCCAAGTTAGGTCATTATCTAAAAGAATCCTGCGTATGCACGAGATATTCTACTTAGACTAATCAAGATGACATGTGAACATAGACTTGCGGACTCAAAGAATTAAGTCACTTGACCTGAGAAGTCTTAACTCCAGTTCCTATAAGGTTCCTCTGAAATTAGGTGGATTAAGGTCAAATCAGGTCCATCCTCAATATCTACTCATAACTTGGTCCAGAACCCACTAGCTTTTCACTTTGCATATGCAAAGTTATGCAGATGAGATGAGATATCATGCTATGAAAATGCAAGACTCTTTTTCTTTTTCTTGGATGCAGAGATGATATGCAAGAGTAAATAAGAAGCCTCTTTTCATTTTTATTTTTCATTTTTTTTGATTTTTATCCACCCGTAATTATTGTAAAAAATATATACAAAAATATGCGAAAATACGCGAAAGTACGAGCTATGGGTAAAGTATATATGTAATATATACACGCCCCCCTATACTTAGCGTGTGCTATGTCCTCAGAGCACGAAGAGCGAGGAAAAAGACATAGCTCGTGCTAAGCGTAGGAGAGCTAAAGGAACAAAAAGTATAGAAGTCGTCTCGCCCCCCTATACTTAGGCTCTGGCAGCCTAAGTGTAGAAGAAGATCAGAAATGGGGCGGGCGAGGGAAAGATGGGTAATGGATGAATATACAATGCGGGCATTGGTCCCCCCTATACTTAGGCTTAGGGTAAGCCTAAGTATAGGTAGGAAATGAGTATGAGGACCAATGTGATCTGGAGAATGTACAGTAAGCCGACTTAGGTGACCCTTCCCTCCTATACTTAGGATCTGGTTATCCTAAGTATAGTCCAAGATAGTGCTCTGATGAGGCGGGGATGGGTTGCTGAAGTCACGGGAGAAAGGGTAGGATGTACAAGAATGATGATATACACAGATGAGTCGGTGTGAATCTTTCAAGATGCTGCTGATGGCTGGAGTTCATTGCTGCAAGGTCTCATACGCGGCTCGATGTGAATCTGTTGTATTTGTCTCGCGCATGAATACAATTTCCTCAACATGGACTAACTGCTCATTGGATTTGACGACGTGCTTCAACAGCTGTCCATTCACTAGGAATGTCGGTGCGTCCTCTGCGAGATCTGAGATCATGACACATCCACTATCATGCACCGTAAGGACGACAAATGGGCCTGTCCACTTAGACTTCAACTTGCCTTGGAAAATCTTCAGCCTAGCATTGAACAACCATACCTTCTGTCCAGGAACAAAGGTCTTTCGTCTGATATATCTATCATGCCAACGCTTTACCTTGTCCTTGTACACTAAACTGTTGTCATATGCACGGTTTCTGACTTCCACAAGCTCATTCAGATCCATGTCTCTCTGCTTCTGACCCAGGTGTGTGTTCCAGTTGACCTTTTTGATTGCCCATTCTGATTTGTGCACTAACTCTGCGGGCAAATGGCACGGCTTTCCGAATACCATTCGGAACGGGGAGGTGCCTAACGGTGTCTTGTAAGCCGTCCTATACTCCCAGAGGACTTGATCCAAGATCTGAGACCAGTCCTTCCTGTCCGGGCGGACAAGCTTTTGCAATATGGTTTTCACCTCCCTATTTGACACCTCAGCCATGCCATTGGTTTGTGGGTGGTAAAAACTCGCGACACGGTGTTCGATGCCGTAGTCCTTCAGGAGTTTCTTCACCTCCCGATTCACAAAGTGGCTACCCCCGTCTGATATCATCATTTTGGGGATCCCGAATCTAGAGATTATATGCTCTCTGATGAATTTACAGACAGTCCTGCTGTCTGCGACTCGGGTCGGGATAGCCTCCACCCATCTGGACAGATAATCTACCGCAAGGAGGATGTATTCGAACCCGTGGCTGACAGGGAATGGGCCCATGAAATCGATGCCCCAGGCGTCAAAGACATCACAAATGATGACCGGCTGCATTGGCATCTCATCCTTGGAACCAACGGTTCCTCCCATTCTCTGGCAAACTGGGCACGACTTCGCGAAGGTGGTGGCATCGCGAAACAGAGTCGGCCAGTAGAAGCCACACTGAAGTACCTTCCATGCGGTCCTCTTCCCGGAGTGGTGTCCTCCTGCCTCTAAGCTATGGCATAAAGAAAGGACACTCTGGTATTCCTCCTGAGGAATACAACGTCTCCAGACACAATCCGGTCCTTCAAAGAAAAGGATCGGATCCTCCCAATGGTAGTGTCTTGCATCCGACTTTAGTCGGTCGATTTGGCTCTTGGGCCAATCTTCGGGAACTTTCTTGGAGACAAGATAATTCACGATATTGGCATACCATGGGAGTGAGTTGATAACAAAAATCGACTCGTCAGGGAAGGAGTCTCGAATTGGTGAAACCTCGGAAGTATTAAGATCTTCGAGACGAGAAAGATGATCGGCCACTACATTTTTCTTTCCAGGTTTATCACGGATGTCCAAATCAAACTCCTGGATAAGTAAAATCCAACGAAGAAGACGCGCCTTCGCGTCCTTCTTTTCCATCAAATACCGTAGTGCTGTGTGGTCTGTGAACACAGTTACCTTGGATCCAATTAGGTGAGATCTGAATTTGTCCAAGGCAAACACTACCGTAAGCATTTCCTTTTCTGTAACTGTATAGTTACGCTGAGCAGAATCAAGCACTTTGCTTGCGTAGTGAATTGCAAACGGGACGCCATCTCTTCTTTGTCCCAATACAGCCCCAACAGCATAATCAGAGGCGCACGTCATGATCTCAAAAGGTAGAGACCAATCTGGGGCTTGTAGGATGGGTGCGTCCATGATCATTCCTTGTAAAAGCTTAAAGGCCTCAAGACATTTGTGATCTACAATAAACTCCATGTCTTTACCTAAAAGCTCAGTTAGCGGTCGGGCAATCTTAGAAAAATCCTTAATAAATCTCCGATAGAATCCAACATGCCCGAGGAACGACCGCAACTGTCTTATGTTGGTTGGTGGCTGGAGTCGTCTGATCACGTCCACCTTGGCAGGGTCAACCTCCATTCTTCTCTTGGAGATGACATGCCCCAACACTATGCCCTCTGTCACCATGAAGTGACTTTTCTCCCAGGAGAGCACCAGATTAACCTCACAACATCTCTTGAGGACTCGGTCCAGATTCCTAAGACAGGAATCGAAAGAATCGCCGTGGACCGAGAAGTCATCCATGAAGACTTCCAGGAATTCGCCGACCATTTCGGCGAATACAACAATCATGCACCTTTGAAAAGTACCTGGAGCATTGCATAACCCAAAAGGCATGCGCCTGAAAGCATAGGTACCAAAGGGGCATGTAAACGTGGTCTTTTCCTGGTCCTCCGGAGCTATGGCTACTTGATTGTAGCCCGAGAACCCATCTAGGAAGCAGAAGAATTCTTTCCCCGCTAATCTTTCTAAAATCTGATCAATGAACGGTAGGGGGAAATGATCCTTCTTCGTCGCGGCATTCAGGCGTCTGTAATCCACACAGACGTGCCACGACGTGGGTACTCTCGTCACGATCTCCTCTCCATCCTCGTTGGTGGTCGTCTGAATTCCCGACTTCTTCGGGACAACATGGATTGGGGCCACCCACTTAGAGTCGGAGATTGGGTAATTGAAACCCGCGTCGCACCATTTTTCTATCTCTTTTTTCACGACCTCTCGTAAATTTGGATTCAACCGGCATTGAATTCACGAAAGGGTTTGGCTTCGTTCTCCAAGTAAATATGGTGCGAACACAGAGCGGGATTTATCCCGTGGAGATCGGAAATGCTCCAGCCTATCGCCTTGTGGTTTTTCTCCAGGATCTCTAGCAAGCAAGATTCCTGCTCCTCGGTCAATTGCGAACTGATAATGACCGGAAATTTCTTGTCTTGGCCCGCAAGGAAGGCGTATTTCAAGGTTGTGGGTAGGGGTTTGAGCTCAGGAATAGTGTGATCGTCTAAGAAATCTGGCTCAATCTGCTCTGGTTCAGTGTTGGAAGTGGCTGGATCGTGTTTTGTGATAGCTGCCACCAAGCGCGGCTCTGGAGTCGGATCGTCAAAAGTTTCCATACAATCGGCAAATGCCTCGTCCGACTCGTCATCCTCATCTTCCGATTGTCCTAAAGATGTAAGGACTGATAGGCCCAACTGGGCCTCTACATCATCGAAGATGTAGGGCGATGCAGGCTCAGAGCTGTACTCGTTCCTGAGGATCTCGCAGACTGACTCATGCACTGGATCATCTTTGAAGGAGATGGACACATCGGTGCTGGCTGGGTTCTGTCTCCATGGCCCAACTAAGTCTACATGCTCGCAGTCTGTTCCGGTAGAAGAGTACTCGGTGCTGGATTCGGAATCCGATCTCTGCCATCTTGTCTGCTTCATTTCAAGTTCCTCATCTCCGCCTGGAGTTTGGAACTGAATCTTCCCATTCTTATAATCAAATAAGGCCCCTGCTGTTCTAAGGAAGGGCCTACCTAGAATGATCTGGGAATCTCTCCAATTACGAGGGGTTTCCATATCCAGGACAGTGAAGTCCACCATGTATTCTTGCCCCTCGAGTTTGATCACAATGTTCCTTAACTCTCCTTGGGACCTCTTAGTAGATTTGTCAGCGAACTGTAGAAGAGTTTCTAGATTTCCTAAGAGGTCCGAGATTAAGCCGCTCATAGAGGGCTGTGGGCATCAAATTGATCGAGGAACCATTTTCCAGGAGAGTGCATGCAAACGCGATGTCATCAACATGACTCACTAATGTGCACCCATGTCTCTTCGTTTCCGAGGAAACGAGTTCTTTATTGCACAAGTCGTGGCTACTGATAAAACGTGTTTCTCAACACAGCTTTTGGTCTTCCTGCTAACCCTAGTAGGTGTGCATCTCACCTTAAGGTATTTTTGGAACGCAGGGGTCATTTCACGAACTTGTCAAAAGGGATTGTGACCTTGATGTGTTTATTGCAAAATTCAGCCATCTCAGGGTCATCTTTTTGGATTTTCTTTGTTTTCTTCTTTCCACCTTTGAGAGCTCGGGGGAAAGGGATTATTGACTCCAACTCAGGTTCGGAAACTGAAATCTTCTCATTAATTTCGGGAACTGAGTTCTTAACATGACTCTGACTCTGATACAGACTCGGACTCTGACTCTGACTAAAAGGAAAATGCTGAGGCGAAACCGGTGATGCTTCTTCCGCTTCTTCTGGACGATCCTCCTCAGATGGAGGTGCGGGCTCTTCATCGGTGTCGTCTGACTCTATGCAAATGCGAGAATGCTGCTTTGAGGACTCAGATGTCCTCTTCTTCCGCTGGCGATGGTGGTGGTGATGCTCCTCCTCTTCTTCCTCCGAGTTCTCCTCAGGTAGAGTCTCGGAGGCTCCTTCCTTCTGTGCCCGTGCCCGATCAGGTATGGTCACGGTCCTTCCGCTCCTGAGGGACATATGATTGACATTATCGTACGAAAGGATCTCATGTTCAGATAAATAATTATCTGAATGATATACCTGATCTCGAGGTCGGTTCTGGCCCTGGTGTAAGCTGTTCGGGTTGGCCTGAACCTGTGCGGGGATTGGAGTCCTTGGCGCCATTTGTTGGTCCTGGTAACGAGAGACCCGATTGATGTCGGTCCTCATGTCCAGGTAGTCATTCTGCATCTGTTGGACCCTATCAGACAGGGTCTGGATCGCCAAGGTAAGGGACTCCAATTCGGTGGGCTGGGCTGGCTGTTGTGCAGATGCGGTCCTGTATTGGCCCTGCTGGCCGTGCCGATACTGCTGCTGATGGGACGGTGCTGGCCCCTGCTGGTAGGTGCGCTGCTGCGGCTGGTGCCCCTGTTCTGGCCTGGACTGGAAGCGCAGGACGGCTACGGGCCTGGTTTCTTGGTAGACTGGGGATGGGCGGTGTGGCTGATCCTTCCCCATCTCGATTTGCCGGACTATCGGGTCACGGCTATACCAAAGCCCGTTGATCTCGTATACTGGCGGAGGCTCCTCGTATTCTGTTTCCACTTGTGGGGGTGCATGATGGTTCTGCTGGGTATAAGTCTGATCCCAGCTGCTCTGAGACCCCGGTGCCTGTTCCTGTACAAGATGGACTCGATGTACAGGTACAGGTGGTGCAGAAGGGGCAGGTAGCTTGATCTTAGCTACCTTTTCAGAGATTTCCTCCACTTTCTTTGGAAGGCTCGAAAGAGACTCCATCTCCGCGACTCTCTTGTGGATCTACTCGACCATGGTGAGCTTGTCGGCAATCATCCCCATGCTGGGGATGAGGTCCTCAGTCAGATATGCTACCGTCCTTCGAGTTGTCTCATTGGATAGGATTGAGAGAGACAACTGATAGGCCCTTGTGGCCTGTGACCTGCCAGTTTCTGCCATCTGTTCTAGGATCTTCCATACAGCGTGCTCGTTCTTGTTCAGATAGCTTCCTCCACAGGCAGCGCTGACTAACCCCTGCATCTCCGGGGTTAGACCACAAAACAAGGTCTGGACTAAGATCGCCTTCGAAATGCCGTGGCATGGGCATTTCTGCACTAAATCATTGAACCTGTCCCACGCTTCATGGAAAGGTTCACTGGGTCCTTGAGCGAAGCTGGCGATCTTCGTTCTCATCTAGTTAGTTCTACTGAGAGGGTAGAACTTCTTTAAGAAAAGATCCTTGAACTGCATCCAGGTAGTACATACCACCCCTAAGTTTTTCAACCAATGAGCAGCCTTATCTCCTAAGGCAAATGGGGTGTCCTTCAGTCGGATATAATCTTGGCCAACATTGGGATGGCTAAGATTGTTGCACACCAGTTCGAAGTCACGGAGGAAAGTGTATGGTTCTGCACTGAGGTTTCCGTTGAACTTCGGAAGCAGACTAAGGAAGTGGGGCTTCAGCTCGAATGCATGGGCGGGAACTGCGGGTGCTAACCAGTTCTGGATCTCGTTCTCCGCCGGGTTGTAGGTATCGACCATTGGTCGGTCGATCCCTCCAGCTACTATAATCTGTCCCATCCGCGCCGTGAGATCTGCATTTTTCTATTCGGCTTCGGCGAGGCGATTAAGAATCTGTCGTATCTGGTCCTCATCAGGTGGCATCCTTGGCGGCATCTTGTCCTCTAGTTCTGGGGATTGGAAAATAATATCGGTGTTAGAGGGCAAATCAAGGAAAGGATTACCGAGGTGATGGTCTTCCTCGGTAATCTCGGAGGAGATAAAAGGGTTGGTTTGAGAGTAACCACCCTGAGCATGGGGGAACCAGGACTCAAGAGGGTCATGAGTCCTGGGTGGTCCAAGGTGCGCTCGGACTGATAAAGATGAGTTGCTTGGGGGACTCATAGAGAGTTCAGTGAATAATGCGTCGTGGTCTCCCCAGTCACTCATCTCGATGAAGCGAGAAGAAGATAGGATTTTACTCCTACCTGAAGCAAGCAAAAAGAACAATCCAAGACCATGGTTTCACACTCAACACAGTGAAGGACTCCAAGTCGAGTCCAATTAATCTTGTAGTTTTTAAGTGTGATTTTCAAGCAAAATAGCAAGGATTACGCAGCCTATAGGGAAGTCGGCTCAGAGCCGGATGCGTCTTCCCTGTTTATCCTGTCGCCTAAGATACCGCCGCTCCTTCCTTTCTTCGCTCCTATCCCAAGCCGATGGATTCAATGACCACGCCCCTATCTACCTGCAAGCAGGAGGAGGCTGACAAGGCCGGAACTTCACCCCGGGGGGTTACTAGCAGCTTGTCGCAGAGTACCGCTATTTCGCCCCTATCTACCTGAGACAGGCGGAGGCTACTTGGTACTAGTCAAAGAATCTGAAATTATTCGGCTTGTGATATTTGCTAGGATCAGTTAGAACGTGATATGGAAGACGGGGATTTGGGCTCTACCTTAATGTGTTCACACACACTCAAGTACCCTCACTCAGCCTGAATACAAGGTCGGGGATTAATCTCCCGCAAACAATTTTCAGATTTTATTCCTTTTTTTGGTCAATACTGTTTAGCAGTCCCGATTTTAAAGTTAGGTTATCACTTATTAAGTCCACCACAAAGCACGCCTATCGGACAGTCCCAATTTCCTGTTTAATTTAAATGAGAAAATCAGAGGGGGAAATTGAGAAAAGCCGATGCAAGTTGAAATCGATGATGCGTATGCTGAGTAGAGAATACTTACAGCGATCCCTTCGCTTTTTTTATGCAGGATGCAATACAGAATTGAAAGCTTTTTACTCTACATGCAAATGCAAGCGATGAAAGCCGCTCCTAGACAGGCAGTTCTATTAGCGTGAAGAACAGTTTAATTTGACTAAGTACTGCGGTCTAGGTGCGTCTTTTAAGTGTATTGTGTGGTCCTATGGATTACGAGCACACACAATTCCTAGATTGGCTCGGGGAGCCGCTAGTGCAAGCTGATTTACATTCACCCACACAGCACACAGGACACGGTTCCACTATACTTACACACGCGAGATCCCAAACGGGAACCGCTAGAAATGATGCGAAAAAGAAAAAGAAATAAATGAAATACAAAGCCTCTCTTCCACTCAAGAAAAATTTAAATGCTAAGTCTTCGAAGCGTCGTCGACTCCTCGCGGTCCTCGCACAAAAATAAATTGAGGTCAGAGAGTGGCACAAAAATAAAACAATGCAAGAAATAAAGGAGAGAGAAAAATAATTACAAGAAAACCGGGGGTCAGACTACCCGGGGAAGGAAAATCAAACACTCAAAAATTCGCTAAAATTTAACCTAAGCCGTGCCTCCCCGGCAACGACGCCATTTTGATAAGCCGCCCCGCACCCTATGTTAATTAGGTCAAATTAATGTCCAAATTACTTTTAATCATTCGTTGCAGTCAGATACGAGAGGCTAGTCAAAAACCACTTTGATTTAATGTTAAGCGGTGAAATTTTTTTACTTGGTGGAGTCCAAGGTCGATCTCAGGGAGGCATCTGTCTCCTTAGGTGAATTTTAGCAAGTATCCAAGTGTGTGATTTTCGAGGAAGTATATTTTTTTTGTCTTTTTCATATTTTATGCAGACTTATGCAAAAATGCAGGCAAATTTAAAGTTTAATTTAATTAAGATATCAAATGAAGTCCAAAAATTCTAAAAATTGGCCAGATGATTAATGATGATGAAAATGACCTACATTAATTTCTTTGGATTTTTCAGACACTAAATGGATTTACTGGAAATTAAATATACAGACAGGGTGATTTTCAATTTTTAATTTTTAATAAATAACAAACCACAAATTCTTCAAGAACTAAAATTATCCTAGATAGCACTAATAATAAGGGATCCAGGAAAATTGAAAGATCTGAGTTTCAATGTGAAATGAATTTATTAAAATTAAATTAAGAAAATCACTTAACAATTTATTAAGGCCTCGATAGTTTGCAAATGGCATGAAATTTTTATGGTATGTTAAGAATATTGTCCTTAAGCTACTGTGAATTTTTGATGATTTTTGGAAGTACAGAGAATTAACCACAAATTAAAAGGTGTTACTGGGCAAAATATTTCAAAATTGCACCAATTAATTCATTAATAATTCTACTGGAATTACAAAAATGTGACATGTGGACCAATAGACAGAGGACAAGTTTCTCAACAAAATGCAATTTTTAGTTAGGGTTTTAGATTAATTTCTGTAATTAATTTTCATGAAATTAATTTCTATGACATTTTTCTCTCTCTTTCTTGTTTATTTTATTTTCTGCATTTTGTTTTTGCATCTTTCTCTCCATTATGATACTAACCCAAATTCTCTCTTCATAGATTACTTGGAGCGATTTCTGGATATAATTCAAGGGTATGCAAAGAAGACTGTTTTTTATTTTTGTGTGAGAGAGTTAATTTAGATTTTATTTTCCGCATTATTCATAGGGTACCTCTCTCTTTGAACCCTAACAGTTTTTGATAATTCGGACTGGACTTCTCTGCGGTGTGTCGGGTCTATTTCGACCCCTTCTGTATAGTTGCGATCCGACTTGAGTGGCGTAGGAGTTAGGCACATATACGCTTGCTTAATTATTCTTGATTGTGCTCGTAATTCTTAGGCCACACTTTCACTTATTATACGCATTGTAGATCATTCAACATTACCCAAACTGAAATCAATTCTTCCTACTAAAAGAACTACCTGTTTAGGGTATTTTTTCTCTGTGCATATCATTTAGTGTAAATTTAAATTCCTTGTATTGCATCCCATATGAAGAACACATGGAATCACTGTAAATCTCATTCTTAAGCATGCATAATTGATTTACACTTTCATTGACTCTTTTGATTCTCCCTCCTCAGTTTTACAACTTATGAATTAAAGTAATTGGGACTGCTTATTATGTGTGAATTTCTGTGCTCATATAAAACCTCAATGATAACCTTAATCTAAAATCAGGACTGCTAATCAAGGTGACTGTAAATAATCTAACCTAAAATCAAGCTTGTGTCTGGTGGAGAATAACCCACTCATTGTTTGTAAGGACTAGATCGTAACTCTAAGACCAAGCAAAAAACTGAAAATTTTCATTCAGACTACAATTTTTAGAAACAACTAGCTACTTCTCAGCGAGGGTTTTGGTAGCCGTTTTACAGTCTGACTTCCCTTAGCAGAGTGGGTAGTTTAGAGGACATCGTGTAAGGCTCCATCCTCAAGTAATGGGCAGTCATATTTTACAGTCCATACTTACAGCTATACTGGCTGAGAGTAGACGCAACTAGTTGTATGAACTCGGGGCAGTCTTTGTGAAATATTTCAGCACCTAACAGCTCCTCTTAATTTTCAAGATTGCTTTGTCATGAAATTAAAATTAAAAAGATAAGTGATCGAGCCCTGACATGCCTTCATCGGTGTTGAGTGGGTGAAGTAATAAGTTTGAATTATATTTGTGTTGTTTGAGTCTTTTGTACATTTGTATGTCCCATGGATTCTTCCTCTTAATTAGTTCTGTGTGCTCCAAACTACCCTTTTCATCCTAGATGGATTCTTCTAGAGTTTTTCGTTTGGACTTTGCGAATAAATCCACGAGATCCTCAAGCAACTCGTCTCCTCGGTTTCGAGATGCCATGGTATGGGGACGACCCTTTTCTCCAAACCATGGTTCACCCTTCACCTATAGGGATTAGTCAACCCCTAATTAACCCTCTCTCCTACTCCCTTCCTATCAAAGAAACTTTCATCTTCGATAGAACCCCTAAACCTTCCAATTATGAGCCTATCTCATTTTTACGTGCATCTGAAGGTGAAGAAGAAGTCAAAATGCCTCCAAAGAAGGACAATAACGACAATGACCCTATACGTGCACTTTTAGCTAGAGTAACTATTGCCGAACAACACAATGAACTCCTTAGAGCACAAATGGCAGAACTGCAATGCAGTGAGGCTGCTATGGAATATATGTACCTCCCTGAATTAAATGAAGATTATAATTGGTTGAGGCTGGTACACCCCGAGGATGCATTCGAGCACAAACCGCATTTCCTCGCATTGTTGCCTAAGTTCAAAGGGAATAATCATGAAGAACCATATACCTTCCTCAGTAACTTCGAGCTAGTCTGCGCTAACCTATGCCACCCTAGGGATAGTCAAAACTGCATAAGACTGAAAGTTGTCCCCTTCAGCTTGACTGATAAGGCGTCTTACAAGCTGAAAACCCTAGGGGAATTGGTCACCACATGAGCGACCTTCAAGACACTATTCTTACTACCTAGTAAGTATAATTAATCAGATGAGGATCAAGCTCACGAGCTTCACCCAACACCGAGCTAGCCATTCTATGAAACCAGGGAAAGGTTCACAGACCTAATACAGAAATGCCCAGGACACAGGGTAAGAAAAATGATGTGGTCCAAAGTCTTGTCATTGGACTGAACCCTGAGACCCAAGGGTTAGTGAGTACATCCTGTAGAATAAGTCACATGCAATGCCACAAGGACACTGTCTACAAGGTGTTCAAGAGACTAGCAGAATCCAGCTATGCACAGACCACCAGTCAGGCTTACACAACCTGCTCTAAGAAGACAGTGAATAATCTTTTGATCGATCAAAATGCCCACATGAGAATAATAACAGATAAGCTAACCATGGTCGAACAAATTTATACGAAGGTGGGCGAACTTTATAAATCATATGATATGGAGAAATTTTCCAAATTGCCTAAGCAAATGGAGGAACTGGCTGACAAGGTATCTAAGATTCAGATACCTGCCCTAACTTCACCCCTTGCCCCCATACACCAAATTCACTACATACAAGGGCAACGGGTAGGGCAACAGAGCCATTGGGGTGGAGACAAGTCTTTTCCCATCAAATAGAAGAAACCTCCACTCAAACTATTTACAAGGAACCTCCACAAGACATGGAGATAAACAAAATCTGGTATAACCTGTATCCTGTCAGGATATAAACTCTAGTCCGAACCATCATCCACCACAATCTCGGCCTATCTGCCAGCCTCAGCAGCAACAACATTAGCAACGTTGACAGTACCGTCAAGGTTATTAGAACCCGCAACATTAGTAGCAGCAGTATCAACAGCCTCAGGCCAAGCAGGGCCATGGGTCTTTCTCTTCTTTGATATGTCCAGAACTCCAGCGAGTTTTGGAAGAACTTCATGATATGAGATTCGACATCAGTCGACTCTGTCAATGGAAAGATGAGTTGACTGTACCCCAAATCGTGATTCTAACTCAAGTCTAGGCTAATCCAAATAGCCTCGGACAGAATCAGGTATTATTCTCTGAGTATTATTTACATGAATACGAGATCCTTTTACATAATGACACTTATCATATTTCTCTTAGGAACAGAAGGACAGTAACCATGCCTGATCAAGTGAAAGAACACGGTGACATAGACCTAGTGTCTACCAATAAACACAACTTTGGGGAAGAAGAGAGGCACGAGGAGGAGACAGAAGAACCCCCACCCACACCACTCATTGAGCACTACACCACTAAGGACTCTAGGAGTCAGAATCTGAGTCTGAAGAAGAAGCGTCACCAAGACATCCATAGCAATCGTCCACCAATTTCCCTATTTTTGGTTCTGTCAGTCCGGGTCATGTAAATATGTTTAATCCCTCATTTAATAAAAGTGATATTTTTTATCACCATGAGCCAATTCTTTTCCCCAGTGCTCTTACAGTTAGAAAGAAGAAAAACATAAAAAAACCCAAAAATGATGAAGAGATGGCATGTATCTGTAGAGAAAATATCAAGGTCACTCTATCCTTAGACAAGAGACCTAGCTTTTAGAAAATATCTTAAGATGAGATGCACACCAACAAGGAACAACAAGAAGAATCCTAGTCGAATAAATAAGGACATACTCCATATTGCCACATCGCATCTTATAAAAAATGAGCTACCATGGAAGAAAAGAGACATGGGTGCTCACTTTGTAACAAGCTAGATCAACGAAATCAAGTTTACCCGAACATTGTTAGACAATGGCTCCTCCATCAATCTCATGCTCACAACTCTATATGAACATCTAAATCTAGGTCCTCTTAAGAAGTTTAGAGCCATACTTCAATTCATCAATTCATCAACTAAGAGACCTAAGGGGGAGATTAGAAATGTTATCATCAACATAGAGGGACAAAATTATCCAGTAAATTCCACAGTACTTGACATGGATGTCCCTAGAAACTAGAAAGATTCTCAAATGATATTAGGAAGACCCTTCCTTAGGACCGCAACAGCTCTATTTCATTACACATCTGGGAGAATCGAGTTTGGAGAAGTTGAACTTAAAATGAAGCAAACTAGGTTTCAACGACCTGAAATCGAATCTAGCACCGAATCCGAAAATTCAAAACCTAAGGTAGAAAACACAGAAGCAACCATTGGGCCATGGAGACAGAACCTTACCACAATGATAGAATCACTTGCATCTGGAGAGGACATTGTTGATGAATTAATATGCCAGCTCATACATGCATCTACCTACACTCCCGGAGACTCAGAGATCCCTCTTGACCTGTCATCCCAGTCTCTTTCTGGACAATCTCAGAGTGAGGTAAAGAGATCGGATGTGGCGTTTGTCAAACCACATTGTATATTTAGCGATCCGATCCCTAAAATAGTTAAGATGGTGGTTGATAATGTTACACAAAAACAATCCACATCACAACCAGAATCAGCAATGATAAAGCCAGATTTTTTGAATGATACTGACTTACCGAGCTCAAACCATTGCCCTGTACTCTTAAGTATGACATCCTTGTGGGAAATAAGGGACAATTTCCGGTCATCATCAGTTCACATCACACGGAAGAGCATGAGATCTTCCTACTTAAAGTTTTAGAGAAAAATCGTAAGGCTATAGGGTGGAGATTGTTGGATCTTCAAGGGATTAACCCAACCCTTTGTTCACACCATATTTACCTTGAGGATAACGCTAAACCCTCCTGTGAATGCCAATGTAGGTTGAATCCAAATTTACGGAAAATGGTTAAGACTGAGATCAAAAAATGGGGTAAGGCTGGTTTCATTATCCCATCTCAGACTCCAAGTGGGTGTCTGACGAGCCGCAAATTTAGCTCTTTAATAATGGAGTATTAACACTCAAATCGTCATTGCAGTCGGGCTAAATTTGGTCCGTCAAAAAACCATCTAATTGATATCTCAATAAAATTAAATGTTATATTTATATTTTTCTTGGGCAAGCCCAAGTTTAAACGCAGGGACACGAGACTCTCTCGTTAATATTTTGGCTTAAATCAATTTAATTAAGTGCTAGATAAATGTAGGCCAAAAACACATATGAAGACGAGACCACAACATGCATCATGAAACATGCATTTTTTACTTGATTTTAATCATGCAAAGAGATGTGATGAAGTGCAACACAAAAATATGCCTGGATTACAAGAATACTTGAGCCATTTAATCACAAGTCAAAACAGAGTCAATTAATGAAGCTACATTCATTTATGTAAAAATAAGGCATGAGAAGCATTACGCAGAAGACACTTAATAAAAAAAATAAAACATCAAAACTCATAGTGTCAAATCTGAAATACAAACATGCCATCAACAAGATCATGAAAAGAGCTTCAAAACGCCACTGAAATCGATTCAATCGGAGCTAGGATGCTCAAGATATGCACGTGTGAAGCCAGGGGCATAAATGCAAGAAAACATGAATGATAAATAGCAAACAGGCCCTTGGGAGGGACTAAAATGCAAATAAAAGAATGTTCGAGTCCTTCCTAATATTTTTGCTATTATTTAAACCCGCAAGGGTATAAATGCAAAATACCCCAGGCGCACGTGGTCTGCATGTGGTCTCTGGACTTGTATGCAAAATTAAATAATCTAGTGGGTCTCCCTGCAATTTGTCTTGGACGCATGTGACCGGCACGTGCGCTCCAGGCTCGGTGAAGATCTATGCTCGGAGGAGGCTTGGGAGAGCTTCGGCTAGGCTTGGGATGAGGCTTCGATTCGATGCAAGCTCGAAGAAGCACGAAACGCCATGGAGGCTCGGTATAGGCTCGGGGAATCCAAGCCTATAGATCTGGAGCAGGGGCTCGGAGAAGCCTTAACGATGACACGTTGGTGAATTAAGACAGTCCGATCATAGTTATCGGACGGTAGATGGAATATGTGCTATAAATCGTCGTGGTTGCCTTTGCGCCGTTGGATGAGCTCTAGGGAGGAGCATCCAATGGTGCCTGTGACTTCGTCCTCTGCTTCAACGGGCGACGGAACCAAGACTCCGGCGGAGGTGTCCGAGCTCCGTAGCTCATCCTTAGCATCGATGTAGCTCACCCGCTGCTCTTCAATGATTGTTGATGAAGCTCTAAGTTTGGGTGAGCTGCAACTATGCTTGGAGAAGGCCCTAGTTGCTCTGGTGATGGATGTGGAGCTCGCCAACAGAACTCCAACGAGCTCTCCAATCATTGAATTAGAAGTACCTGAAGCGTTAGTGCCTAGTCAAAAATGTAGTGCGGGATGTGTGGACTCGAATGGGAGCCTCGACGATTGAAGAAGGTGGCGGCTCAGTGCTCTTCAGCCATGGAAGGCTAAAGAGATGGGTCGGAGGGGCCGGAGTTTATGGGGAATTTGAGAAGATGGACGGAGAGGTGTGCGTGGATGGCGAAGGGGTGGCGAAGCTTACTAGAGAGTTAATGGAGGATGATGGTATGCAGAGAAGCCTAATTAATTATGAGAAAAGAAGTAAAAAAAATGCAAAGAAGATCAGAGACTTACCTGAGATTGGGCGGAGCAGAGCTTGGGCTCGAGCGTCGGGGAGACGCTCTGGACATCGCTGGACCACCGCAGCTAATGGTGGTAGCTTGGCAGGGCGGAGCCACCGCAGACCTAGATGATATCAGCCAGGGGTCGACACCGAGGGCACACGTCGTCTTCACGCTCCATCTCTCCTTCTCGCTGTCATCGAGAGGTATAGGAATGCTTGGCGTGGCCCCGTATAAAGGCAGACGCCTGTGGCAATGGCCGGAGGGGGGTTATTTGAAGGCGGAGAGGTCGGGGTACAGGTGATGGAGTTGTGGGTTTCATGGGTTGATGTTGAACGGAGAAGAGGGGGTTGTGGAAAGCGTGTGTGTCCACGAGGAAGAGGGTAGATCTGGCTAAGTCATGGGGAGATTAGCGAGGGATGGAGATGGTTGAGAAGGTGGTAGAAAAAGAAAGGGGTCGATGGGTTGGCGAGGAGGAGAACGTGGGAGAGAGGAGATCTAGAGGTAGACGACTGAGGTTTGGCTGTTGGATCTTGAGATCCAATGGCTGAAAGATGGGCGCTAACGAGCGCCTGGATTGAATCGATGGAGACGAGATCAGGGGAGAGGATAGAGCCATGTGGAGAGCTGAGCAAATGGCGGGGACCAACAGCTTGGATGAGAGGAAGGTTATAATCAAAGGGATGAGAGCACGAAGTGGTTTGAGCGGTTGAGATGGAGAAGATCGGGCGGATGAGGATATGACGTATGACGGGTTGATTGAGATGCGCTAGCAGACGGCCAGGATTTGATCTGTGGAGGATCATATGGTTGACGTTGGTTGTGGGAAAGAATGGTTGAGATTTGAAGAATCCAGACTACATCCAACGGTAGTTGAACCAGGCGCGTGGTGCGAGGGGATGCGGCCACGTGGCTCATCCAGAAAGAGCCACGTGGCCCAATCAGATTATTATGAGGGAGAAAGTGATTTATGAGGGTGTAGATCACCAAATTTGGAAAAACTCAAAACATGAAAGTTGTAGATCTCAATGAGAACTAGCATGTTGACCAAAAATGGAGATGAGGTCAAACAAAGATAGAAAACTTTTTGAGAGCATTTTTAAGGGTAAAAACACCACCAATTTTAATTTTGCTATTTTTTGTTTTTTAATTTATTAAATGAACTCTGATATTTACAGGGAATTGTCTGGTTTTTATTGATGCCTAGTCTAAGATAGGTGGTTAACTTCAGTGAAATATAAGCATGAAACATGGTTTCATCAACCCCCTATACTTAAACTATGCTCGTCCCCGAGCAACAAAGAAAATGAATGAACTGGATTAACCCCTTGTGCATTTGCGTTCAGGATTCGATCTGTCCAAGTCCACTAAACTTTAGAGATCCAAAATCTTAGGTCTCAACCCATCCTTAATCAAAAGGCATCCAATTCCTCTAGTTATCCAGACTCTCTCTGATATACATATAAACTAAGGATATGACATTTAGTGTTGACTGCGTTCACGAGAGTAGAGTCAAAACGTCAACCAAGGTCTTGGTCCAAGAAATTCTCCTAAGGACCCAAGCCTCAACACTAGAGAATAAATCAAATTTTGCGTCCAGTCCACCATGTCTTTAGTTGTCAGACTTGAAAGTGTAGATGGAAGGCCAGTGATGGAGGATATAGGATTGTGTCATTTCTTCTCTCCCTCTCATTGGAACAAGGATTCTCTCTAGTGCCTTATTATGCAACACATTTTTTTGTGTTGATCAGTGCGTCCGTCAAGAGAAGTTGGAGCCATCTGCACTTGTTTTCCTGGGAATACACCGGGGTGTGTCTTTTTTGAGTACCTATTGTACCTTCTACACCCAGACTTGTAGCATTTACGATGTAGAGCCCTTTTTTGGTGCAAGCCCGACTCCTGGTCCTAATAGCGTTGGTCCAAGTGGACACTTTGAAAAATAATTGGGAGCGCTCGCCTTTGGTTGAAGCTCTTGTTGAAATTTGACTTTGTATGGAATGAGAGTTTTTCTTTGACATTTCATTGCTTTAAAGTATTTTTTGGCTAGCTCCACTGCTTTTACCCAGAGTTGGCGCACACTGATCAACATTTTTGTTTATTTCATACCCTAGAACATAGGTCAATGTCAAGATATTAGTATAAGAACCAAGTTCTCATACTGGCTAAAGTTGCTGACACTCAAGTTTCATGAAGCCTTCATTGATTTTATCCCATCCTCAAGTATCATCAAATCATGTCCAAACTCAAATCCCTCATCCCAGTTCCTCAAGTGAAACTTCAACTCGTCTCATCATAACTGCAGTCATGTATGTGAGGTGTTGATCATATTCTTATGGTAGAGACTAAGTATGCAATATAGCACACAAATCTTTCAAACTAGGGAAATGTGAATAATTAAGTCAAAGACCCTAATGACTAAGGCTGGTTAACTCAAAATCTCAAGACCTCATAAACCAAGTGTTCTTGAACATTTCAAATCATGGGTGGAAGTGTGAATTTAGAGGATTTAATCCAACTCCTTCATTCAAAAACTTTTTTAAGACTTTAAAAGACAACATGACTGCCTAAACTCGAATGAGTAGATGCATCTATGTTCAACCAGTATAGGTGTAAGTACAGGTTGGAGCCTGTTGCTTGAGGACAGAGCCTTACGCGATGTCTTCTAAACCACCTACTCTGCTAAGGGCGAACCCTCACTGAACGCCGCTACTTATTTGGGCTTAGTAGTCACTAATGACTTTTAAAGGATTTTGAATTTTTCTCATTTTTATGGAATTTTAATTAGAGGTTAGAACACAGGTTATACTCAACTTTCCTTAAAAAGAGTTTTCAATATTAAGACACACAAATAAAGATTTTCAAAACATTTTCAAAAGATTTTTCAAAACAAGAGAAACTCATTTTTCAAATCATTTTCAAAAATATTTTTTTTTATAAAAAATAGTGTATCATAATATAGAAAGCTTAGAAAATAATTTTGAACACTTAGTTCAAAGGATTTACTTTAGCCAAAAAGTTTTAAATTTTTCAAATTTTCAGAATATAGTTAAAGTACGCATATTGTATATAAGGTATACCCCCCCTATACTTAAAGTTTGCTATGTCCTCATAACACTAGATGATACAAGTCCATAGGTCCATTTAAATATAGAAAAATATACGAGAACTAAGGAGGGCTCCCCCTATACTTAGGTTAGACATAACCTAATTATTGAGGCAAGGAAAGATGAATATAGAAAATCACGAGAACTCGGGTCCCCCCTATACGTAGGCTGAGAATAGCCTAAGTATAAAGATTGAGATTTGATGCAGGGAGAGACCTGAGGTGAACAAAGAAGATGAATGGATATACAAATGAGTGCTTCAATCATCGGAGATCAATGGAGTATCTAAGGCTCGGGGGAGGATGTCGGAGCAAACAAGTCTCAAACAAGCATGCAAAAACCCTTTGATTCACCAACTCACACATGAAACCAACAGGTGTTGGTTTATTATCTTATCAGTTTTATTGGTGACTAAAACATTCTATTTTACGCGAAAAATGTCAATAGAACCAACTGCGTAAACGAAGGTGTTGCTCTCCTAAAATAAAATTTTACTCCATTTTAGGTTGACTTGCAATTAACAGTCCCAATTATTTTGCTTAAGGTTATCACTAAATTAAGGTGAGCACATAAACCAAGCAATCATCGTCTACCGCTCATTCCCATTTTCCATTAACCTAGGTCATCAAGCTAGGAGGGGAAATCGAGAAAAACCATGTAATCAATAAAAACCATGATCTAGGCTAAGCGAGAAAACATGCAGTGCCTTGGTAAAAATACGTTAAAACTTGGATTGTTTTGAAAACCAAAATGATATGTATGCAAGTAGATCAAAAATCACACTTTACATGCTTCTATTAGCGGGGAAGAATATCTTTTAATTTGGCTATGTGAAGAGATATTTATGTGTGTTTATATTAGAAGTGTGTCCTACCTACGAGCAATCACGTAAAATAAAAATGTGAAAAAGCTCGAAGATCCGCGTGCCTGGTCCTAGGTTGACACTCAAGTGGGGATAATCCCCACACAACCACATATAATTCGTTCATTTACAAGCGTGAGTCTTCGACTAAAGACCACTATAAAGACGATTATTACATGCATATGAAATGAAATAAAATGCGACACATTTTTTTTCGATCGAATCATCTCCAAAATTGCTCCGTGGCTCCTTGCAGTAGGGGATTACATGCTCCTCGCCTCCTTGAGCATCAAGGGCCCTGCCACGAAAGCAAAGGTTAGAGATCAATCGGAAAGAATTTTTTTTTACGATGCAAGACAAATGAACAAATTGACCTACATAAATAAAACACTTAACAAAATGAATAAAAATCCAAACAAGACAAAAGATGAGTCATGTCCCCGGCAACTGTGCCATTTGACGAGCTGCGAATTTATCCCTTTAATAGTGTAGTATTAACACTAAGATCGTCATTGCAGTCGGGCAAAATTTGGTCTATCAAAAAAACATCTAATTGATATCTCAATAAAATCAAATGGTTATATATATATTTTGCTTGGGCAAGCCCAAGATCGAACTCAGGGACACGAGCCTCTCTCATGAATATTTGGGCTTAAATCAATTTATTAAGTGCTAGATAAACGTAGGTCAAAAATACATATGAAGACGAGATCACAACATGCATCTTGAAACATGCATTTTTACTTGATTTTTAATCATGCAAAGAGATGTGATGAAGTGCAACAAAAAATATGCTCGAATTACAAGAATACTTGAGCCATTTAATCTCATGTCAAAACAGGGTCAATTAATGAAGCTACTATCATTTATGTAAAAATAAAGCATGAGAAGCATTACGCAAAAGATACTTAATCAACAAAATAAAACATCAAAACTCATAGTGTCAAATCTGAAATACAATCATGCCATCAACAAGATCATGGAAAGAGTTTCAAAATGCCACTGAAATCGACTCAATCGGAGCTAGGATGCTCAAGATATGCACGAGTGAAGCCAGAGGCATAAATGCAAGAAAACATGAAAGACAAATAGCAAGTCCCTGGGAGGGACTAAAATGCAAATAAAAGAAAGTTCGGGATCTTCCCTATAAATAACCCACACGCGCGGGGGAATTTTTGCGATTATTAAAACCCGCGAGGGTATAAAGGCAAAATACCCCAGGCGCACGTGGTCTTTGAACTTGTCTGCAAAATTGAAGAATCTAGTGGGACTCCCTGCAATTTGTCACGGCCGCACGTGACCAGCACATGCGCTCCAGGCTTGGTGAAGATCTAGGCTCGGAGGAGGCTTGGGAGAGCTTCAGCTAGGCTCAGGATGAGGCTTTGGTTCGATGCAAGCTCGAAGAAGCTCGAAGCGTCGTAGAGGTTTGGTATAGGATTGGGGAATCCAAGCCTATATATCTGGAGTAGAGGCTCGGAGAAGCCCTTACGATGACATGTGGATGAACGAAGACCGTCCGATCATCGAGATCGGACGGTAGCTGGAAGACGCACTATATATCATCGTGGCTGCCTCTGCGCCGTTGGATGAGCTCCAAGGAGGAGCATCCAACGGTGCCTGTGCCTTCGTCCTCTGCTTCAACGGGCAATGAAACCAAGACTCCGGTGGAGGTGTTCGAGCTCCGCCACTCATCCTTAGCGTCGATGAAGCTCACTCGCTTCTTTTTAATGGTTGTTGATGAAGCTCTAGGTCTAGGTGAGCTGCAGCTATGCTTGTAAAAGGCCCTAGTTTCTCCGGTGATGGATGTGGAGCTCGCCAAAAGAACTCCGGCGAGCTATCCAATCATTGAATTGGAAGTACCTGCATCGTTTAGTGCCTAGTCAAAAATGTAGTGCGGGATGTGTGGACTGGAATGGGAGCCTCGGTGATTGAAGAAGGTGGCGGCTCGGTGCTCTTCAGCCGTGGAAGGCTGAAGAGATGGGTCGGCGGGGTTGGAGTTTATGGGGAATTTGAGAATATGGACGGAGAGGTGTGCGTGGATGGTAAAGGGGTGGCGAAGCTTACTATACAGTTAATGGAGGATGATGGTATGCGGAGAAGCCTAATTAATTACGAGAAAAGAGGTAAAAAAATTACAAAGAAGATCAGAGACTTACCTGAGATCGGGCGGAGCGGAGCTTGGGCTTGAGCGTCGGGGAGACGCTCTGGTCATCGCTAGACCATCGCAGCTAATGGTGGCAGCTTGGCGGGGTGGAGCCACCGCAGACCTGGCTGATATCAGCCAGGGGTTGACACCGGGGCACATGTTGTCTTTGTGCTCCATCTCTCCTGCTCGATATCACCGAGAGGTTTAGGAATGCTGGGCATGGCCCCACATAAAGGCAGACACCTGTGACAGTGGCCAGAGGGGGGTTATCTGAAGGCAGAGAGGTCAGGGTCCAGGTGATGGAGTTGTGGGTCTCATGGGTTGATGATGACTGGAGAAGAGGGGGTCGTGGGAAGCGTGTGTGTCTGCAAGGAAGAGGGTAGATCAGGCTAAGTCATGGGGAGATTAGCGAGGGGTGGAGATGGTTGAGAAGGTGGTAGAAAATGAAAGGGGGCGACGGGTTGGCGAGGTGGAGAACTTGGGAGAGAGGAGATCTGGAGGTAGACACCGGAGCTTTAGTCGATGGATCTTGAGATCCAACGGCTGAAAGATGTGTGCTAACAAGCGGCTGGATTGAATCGATGGAGATGAGATCAGGGGCGAGGATAACACCACGTGGCGAGCTGAGTGAACGGTGGGGGCCAACGGCTTGGATGAGAGGAAGGTTACAATCGAAGGGCTGAGAGCACGAAGTGGTTTGAGTGGTTGAGATGGAGAAGATAGGGCAGATGAGGATATGACGCATGGCAGGCTGAGGGAGATGCGCTAGCAGACAACCAAGATTTGATCCGGGGAGGATCGGATGGTTGATGTTGGTTGCGGGAAAGAATGGCTGATATTTGAAGAACCCAGATCGCAATCCAATGGTAGTTGAACCAAGCGCGTGGCGTGAGGGGATGCGGTCACGTGGCCCAATCATATTATTATATGGGAGAAGTGATTTATGAGGGTGTAGATGGCCGAATTTGAAAAACTCAAAACATGAAAGTTGTAGAACTCAATGAGATCTACAAGTTTCATGTTGACCAAAAATGGAGATGAGGTCAAACAAAGATAGAAAATATTTTTGAGAGCATTTTTTAGGGTAAAAACACCACAAATTTTAATTTTGCTATTTTTTGTGTTTTTAATTTATTCAATGACTCTGATATTTATAGGGAATTGTTTGGTTTTTATTGTCGCCAAGTCTAAGATAGGGGATTAATTTCAGTGAATTATAAGCATGAAACATGGTTTCGTCAGTGTTTCCTTTGCATGTCGTCCCGAAAAAGTCAGGACTTCAGATTATCACCAACGAGGTGGGAGAAGAGATCACGACACAAGTACCCACGTCGTGGCGCATCAGTGTGGATTACATGCGCATCAATCCACAAAGAAGAAGGATCACATCCCCATACCTTTTATTGATCAAATTTGTGAGAGATTGGCAGGAAGAGAATATTTTTGTTTCTTAGATGTGTACTCGGGCTAAATCAAGTAGCCATTGCCCTTGAGGACCAAGAAAATACTACTTTTACATGTCCTTTCGTCACTTGGGCATTCAAGCGCATGCCTTTTGGTCTCTGCAACACCCTCAAAACCTTTCAACAGTGCATGATTACATTTTTTGCCGAAATGGTTGGAGATTTTCTTGAAGTCTTCATGGATGACTTCTAGATCCATGGTGATTCATTCGATGATTGCCTAGCACACTTGGATCGAGTCCTCGAGAAGTGTAGGGAAGTGAATCTGGTGCTCTCTTTGGAGAAAATCCATTTCATGGTAAAAGAGGGCATCGTGTTGGGGCATGCCATCTCCAAGAAGGGAATGGAGGTTGACTCTGCCAAGGTGGATGTGATCAAGAAAGTCGAGCTACCTACCAACATTATACAAGTGCGGTCTTTTCTAGGGGAGGCCATATTTTATAGGAGATTTATTAAGGATTCTTCAAAAATTGCCAGAGCACTAACTGACCTCTTAGTGATAGATATTGAGTTCCTTATAGTTCATAAATGTCTTGAAGCCTTTGAGCTTATCAAAAAGAGGATAATTGCGACTCCCATCCTACAAGCCCCTGATTGGTCTCTTCCCTTCAAGATCATGATAGACGCTTCAGACTTTGCAGTTGGGGCTATGTTAAGACAAAGAAAAAATGGAATCCCGTATGCCATTCACTATGTAAGCAAAGTTTTAGATCCAACTTAAAAAATTACACTGTGACCGAAAAGGAAATGCTTACGGTAGTCTTTACTTTGGAGAAATTTCAATCTCTACTTTTACGGTCTAAGGTGACAGTATACACAGATCACTCAGCCGTCGATACTTAATGATGAAAAAAGATGCAAAAGCACGTCTCCTCAGATGGATACTCTTGCTTCAGGAATTCAATTTGGAGATTAAAGATAAACATGTAGTTAAGAATCTCGTGGCTGATCATTTACCACAGATCAAACAAGACAAAATCCCTGATTCTAAATCCATCCGTAAAACCTTCCCAGATGGGTAAATTTTTGTTATTGACTCCCTTCCCATGGTATGCCGACATGGTTAACTATCTTGTCTCCAAGAAAGTTCCCCAAGGTTGGCCCAAGATAAGACTCTATTGACTCAAGTCCAAAGCCAGACACTACCATTGAGAGGATCCATTCCTTTTCTTTTAAGGACCGAACTGTATATGGAGGAGATATAGTCCTCAGAAGGAATATCAAAGTGTCCTCAATCTCTACCATACCTTGGAGGCAAGAGGACATCACTCCGGGGAGAGGAACGCTGAGAAGATACTATAATGTGGATTTTACTGGACGACCTTATTTAAGGATGCCTACAATTTTATCATGTCGTGCTTGGTCTTTCAGAGAATGGGAGGGACTATTGGTCCCAAAGATGCCATGCCTATGCAACCAGTGATCATTTATGATGTACTCGATGCATGGGGCATTGAATTTATGGGCCCATTCCCTAACAATCAAGGATATGAATATATTCTTCCCGCGGTAGACTATTTATCTTGGTGGGTGGAGGCTATCTCTACTCGAGCGACAGATAAAAAGACTGTATGCAAGTTTTTGAAAGATCATATTATTTCGAGGTCGGGATCCCTAAGGTATTAATATCTGATGATGGTAGCCACTTTGTCAACCGGGAGGTGAAGAAGTTGACTAAGGAATACGACATCGAGCATTGTGTTTCTAGTCCTTAGTATCCACAATCCAATGGCATGGCCGAGTTGTTAATCATGGAGGTCAAAGGAATTTTACAAAAGCTAGTCCGCACTGATAGGAAGAACTGGTCCCAACTCATGGACCAAGTTCTATGGTCTTACCAGATAGCCTACAAGACCCCATGGGGCACGTCCCCATTTCGAATGATATATGGAAAGCAGTGTCATTTGCCCGTAGAACTCGTCCATAAATCAGAACGGGCAATCAAAAAGATCAATTGGAAATGTCTCCAAGGAAAGAAGAATAGAGATTTGGATTTGAATGAAATATCAGAAATCCAAATTCATGCATACAAAAACATCACCGTTTACAAGGACAGAGTGAAGAAATGGCATGGTAAGAACATCTGAACAAAGGCCTTTATCCCATGGAAGAAAGTATGGTTGTTTAGTACAAGATTGAAAATTTTTTCAAGGCAAACTGAAATCCAAATGGATGGGACCCTTCATCTTGAGAGAGGTGCACAATAATGGAAGTGTTGAGATCTCAGCGACCGTAGACAACACACAAATTCCTATAGTCAACGATCAGCTGCATAAACATTTTGTCGAATCAAGTGAGTAATTAGTGCAAGTTGAGAAGATCTCCTTCACTCAGGGCATTGTATTAGATGAAAGACTAAAGTGGCCCAGATGAACCACCTATTCCATAAAAATTCCATCACTCTTCTGTATATCCATCAATCTGTTCATCTCCTCGGTCCCAACCTGTTATTACTTCTTATATTTAGACCAACATGAGCCTAAGTATATGGGGATTGATTCCACTGTTTATACATCACTTCTATTCTTTTTCTTTTTCACTCAACTATACTTAGTAGGAGCCATGTCTCCATTTCACATTATTCCATGAGGACATAACACAAGCTAAGTATAGGAGGTGTGTTTGTATATATTCTACATACTTTATCCATATATCGTACTTTAATTGTTTACATCTAAATTCGGGTATGGGTACAAGTAGTGTTTATTATGTATATTATACTAAATTCTTTTTGTAAATAATAAATGCTTTTAAAAAAAACAAACAATCAAAAAACAAGAAAAATAAAAACTAACAAAAAAACAAAAATAAAAACCTTTTTTACAATAAAAAATAAAAAAAATCACTCATGGTCTTGCATTTCGTTAAGCATCTCATGCATTCTTTAGTCTGTATATTCTTGACACAATCACTATCACTCAAGGCTTGAGAATTTGAAGACACTTGGCTTCTAAGATTTTGAGAGACTAAGTTAGCCTGCCTTAGTCATCGGGGTTTTGAAACTTAACAATCCATACTTCCCTAGTTTGAAAGATTTGAGCACTATATTGCACTCTTTTTCTCCACCTTTTAAAGAATATGTTCAATATATCACTTTCACAACTACATGATTGATGAGATGAGTTGAGTTATCACTTAAAGAACTAGGACTGGTGATTTGAGTTTAGATCTGATTTAGTGATATGCTCGAGGATGGGATAAAGTCAATAAAGGCTTCAGGATACATGAGTGTCAGCACAACCCTAGCCAGTAAGGGAACAAGTTCGCATGCTATCTCTTGATATTAACCTATGTACCAGGGTGTAATGAAATTAAATAATGGTTGATCAATGTGTGCCAACTCTTAGTAAAAGCAGTGGAGCAAGCCAAAAAGAAAAGAAAAGGGAGAAATATTGAAAGAAGAGCTCTCAAACACAAAATCAAATACAAAAGAGCTTCCACCACAGGAGAGCGCTCCCAACCACTTCAAAGTGTCCACTTAGACCAAACGCTATTAGGACCAAGGAGTCGGGCTAGCACCCAAAAACGGGCTCTGCATTGTATAGTGATATAAGGTGGGTGTCGAAGGTATCTTAGATACTCAAAAGAGACACGCCCCGATGTACTCCTAGAAAAACAAGTGCAGACGACTCCAAACTCTTTTGACGGACAATTGATCAACAAACAAAAAAATACATGTGTTGAGTAATAAGGCACTCGAGAGGCCCCTTGTTCCAATGTAAGGGAGAGAAAAATAAACACAATCCTATGCCCTCCATCATCTGGACGTCCATTTACACTTTCAAGTCTGACAAACTAATGAGACGGTGGATTGAATGCAAGAACTGACTTATTCCCTAGTGTTGAGGATTAGGCCTATAGGATAGTCTCCTGGACTGGAACCTTGGGTGACATCTTGACTCGACTCTCATGAATGCAGTACACTAACAGTCATATCCTTATATTATATGTACAAATAGAGAGTCTAATAATTTGAGAAGTTGGATTCCTTTTGATTAAAGCATGGTTGATCCCATAATTTTAGGATCACTCAATTTAAGGGTTTTGGATGAATTGAGCTTTGAAAATTCACAAGTACAATCAGGGATTTATCCAACTAATTCATTCATTCATTGATGCTCGGGGACGAGCATGGGTCAAGTATAGGGTATGATGAATCTCAGATTCAACATGCTAAAATTGGTCAATTAGCCTCTATAATTCAGACATATGTAAATAATATTCTCATTTCATTTGCATAAGATAAGGAACAAAAAATCCAAGTGTAAATTGACCAAAAAAAGCAGCTAACTTCCCTTGTTTTTAACTAATTCATCCTAACTCTGATTAACTTGAATCTATTTCCCTTGTGCATATATTACTAAGAAGAATAAATAAGAAAAATACAAAATATTGCTCACTCAAATAAGTAACAAATAAACCTAAAACCTAATTTCACATCAGACGAACTAAAATGCGCATATCTTCCTCATATAGTGTCCAATTTTGGTCTACTAACTTTTAAAGTACTCCATTTTTCAAATACCTTCAAAACAAGACAAATTTCATAAAATTTGGAGCTCATATGTGAAAGTTGGGTTTTGGGCCTCTTTTGCGCATTTTATCTTTTAATAAATTTTGACCACAGCTTTTATGTGCATAATTAGCCTATTTGGTTTTATTTCTTCTTCATTTGTGTTCTTTGATGAAAGTTTTATCAAATGGTACAACAAATCCAAATTAAGACTAAAATCAAAGAAACTGACTGAGTCTGAATGACCTTTGTGAGTCTTTACAAATTTCGTGTTTTTGTACTTCTATTTTTTCCTATTTTCTTATTTATTAAAAATCCAAAAAAATATGTTAGTATGTAATTAAGTGTCTTTTATTTTATCGTATTTTTGTATAGATTTTTTATCCTTTTTTAAAATTAGAAAAAAAATAAAAACTGGTTTTCTTTACATAGGGAAAAATTATCACTTTATACAGATGACTCTTTTCATACCAGTTCCTTCATGAAAGTTGTAGATCTCATCAAGACGAACAACTTTTGCGAAGGAAATTTTTTGATTTGGCATCTCCTTCTATCTCCTTTTTTTGAATTATTTTGGGGTGACATGTGGCAACCCCTAGGCGTGCCACATGGCACCCCCCACTTCCCCTCTCCCCTCTCTCCTCTCCTCCAACTGTTTCTCTCTCTTGTCGCCCTCCTATTCATGTGCGCAGCACGTAACCATTCCTCCCCTTTCTTTTGCAAACGGTCGCCGCTCCTCCTCAACCTCCGTCGTTATGCCTCCACCAGCCTCCGCATAACAGCCGCCTATCCACCATCTTGCACCCATTGCATCACCTTCCCTACTTAACGCCTTTCCCTACCTCCTCATATATAATTGTGCCTCCTCCTCTAGAACACCTATTCGCCACCTTCTAAGGACATCTCCGAGCTCAAAGTTCCATTTCGGCGACAGCGAGAGAGGAGAACTCCCACGAGCAAAGATCGGGCTCCTGTAGGCGTGATCCAATGAAGACTCCTCCTCGTTGTTGCAGCACCTTCGTTGGTGGTTGCCTAGCCCAAGTATCATTGTACCTTTGAGCGGAGACCGCCCAATTCACTCCTCCTCCCTCGACGACTATATCGCCCCATATCTCCTCCCTCTCCATTGCTCTGTTATCCTCCAATCCTCCCTTTTTCTCTGACCTCACTAAGGTCAGAATCCTACTCAGTTCCCTCACCGCCACTCGGAGTCCCGCCCCCTTTCTTCTTTGATTTCTGCTAAACCTTGTAGGGAACGTCTTGCCGTAGAAGTCCCTTTCGCATCGCCGTCGTCATGCCTCGATAGGAGCTCCAGCTGCTTCATCATATGTGCACCTCTGCACTCGCTCCCACAAACCTCCAGTATCTTCGCATCGTTCGCACCCTCCGTCGCCACTGCTCGATCACCCATCTCCAGCAGACCAGCCTTCCATAGCCCACAGTCCTCCGTAATGTCTCGCTTTTGACGACGTTGGATCGAGGGATCCAATAGCCCTCGTGCAACCACGTTCCCCCACCCAAGCCTTGATCCAATCCTCGAGGCTCGGGGCATCGAAGCGTTCACCGCCGCCACGTGGAGTTTCGAAGCTCCGAACCTCTAACCCTCCGACAAGCCTCCAGACGCATGTCCCTCATGCGTGTGTGGTGGGCAAATTGCATCATTACGCTTGGTTTTGAAAAAATCGCGTGGACACCCTGCCTCACTGCGCACATGTAACTCACGCGCGGTAGTGGCAAAATTGCATATGAGCCCCTACTTCTTACAGAAATAACATTTATACCCCCCGCTTGGGTAGTTTATAGAAGACTCCAGCCGCGTCTCCAAAATGGAAGATAAGTCCCTCTACGGAACAAATTGAGAAGGAAACATTTCTTTTATTACATTTTAGCCCCTGCAACTTCATTCGAGCATATCTTTCTCATACGAACTGTAATTTTTGTGCATAATATGTCATTTTGAAGCATATTTCACGCTCTTTCATATTATATATCTCGTGAACAGATTTGAGTCTTGATATTGATGAGTATTATTTGAAGCTATTTGTTGACATTCGTAGGCTAATTCTTGACATTTTGTGCAAAACTTGATTGAGAAGATTAGCGATCTGTTTTGCATGGATTTGATTGAGGTTTTTGAATTGATTAATTAATTGTTGATAATTTATCTTTTTGATTGAGAAATCAATCTCTGCAGGTGGCAAGATCAAGGAGGAATTATTGAATTTCAGAGATATTTTAGAGGAGATTTTCCTTTATTCCTCTCATAGTTATTGATCATATAATTTGAGGATTTAATTTGTACAAGATTTCTATAGAGGAGAAAGAGAAAATTAATTTACCTATTATTTTTACATGATACAAATCTATTTATTCAGAAAGCAGGCTAGAATTCCTTGAGAATATATATATTATTGATATTTGAGCCTGATAAGTTGACAAGTATCGATCATCTAGTTTGCATCTTGGATTCACTCTCATCTGCGGAGTTAATTCTTTTAATCTATAGTATTTTTTGGGACACTGATTAATTTATTTGGATTAAAAATCATAATCACATATCTGATGCTCAATTGTCTTCTATATTTATTTTCTTTGCATTTCATCTCATTTTAATTACATTTTTATCAGCATATTTCCTCTTTATTTCCTGTCATAGAAATTAACACAAAATTAGTTAATTTTTTAAATTAATTTAAAACCACGCAACTAAAATAGTCTGTTCCCTGAGTTCGACCTTGGAGACTTACCAAGTAAAAATATTCCACAACATTCAAAGATTGTGGTTTGTTATTGACCGCAATTGGTCTCCTATACTACAATTCTTTATTATTAATGATAATTTCTATGTTCATAAAGGTCCCCGAGATCTAGATTTGAGATGCGATCTCAATATCCAAGTCACTATACGTGGAACGTACAATCGCCATGTCCTTATCTCCAAGTATCCACGGAGAAAGTGCATTATTCTTGAAAAAGTTCAAGAATAATTCCACTGTTAAATTTTATCCAAGCATTGAGATATTGATAATTACTTATGATTTAATTATTATGAATAATGTGAATATGATTCATATTTTTTAAGTACATGAGAGTGATGATCCAAGATAATTAAATGTGATTTAATTATCAAGGATATGAATAATGTGGATAGTATTATCCATATTATTTGGAATTATTTTTGTGAATTAATTACAACCAATGTTGTTGTAAATAACTAAGGGATTATGTGAGATAAATTAACCTCACATAATTGGAAGGAAAACCACCTTCCATATGTGGATGGTGGACGACCACCTTGACTTGGTCAAGTGGTCGTCCCCACCATATGAGGAAGGTGGGTTGCCACCATCCTTATCTCCTGATTAAATATTTATTTAATCAAATTAAATTATATTGATAATATCTCTATATTTAATTGATTTAAATTAATTATTTGTTGTTGTGTTTTTACAATAACATCAAGGCCATTGAATAGAAACACAAATCTATCTCAACCATTGATTTTGTGTTTCACATGGATCGTGATCCATGCACTCCCAAAATACTATAAAAGAAGAGGCAACCCTAGATCTCCTTTCACAACAATGTGTAACTCTCCTCTCTAATTGTCATTGTACACACCTCATCTCTCTCTCTAGTGTGGCCATCCATACTGTATTTTAGAGAGAGAGTCGTAGTCATCGTGACGTCGTTGTGCTGCCGGATTGACTACTCATGTATCTCCATCTTCTTCGGCGCTTCATGTTCATGAAGATGATTGATTTTGTACGATGAAATCAGGAGTTCCAGTGCTTAGATCTTCACCTTGGATTATGAGAAGTTCGCATCTCATCAACGCACTCGTAAGCGACTCCTCCATCAGGTCAGACATGAGATAGGAGGCCTCTTCACTTAAAGACTACAATCACAACCAGGCTTCAAGAGGTAAACATATATCTTGCTTGTGGTTTGATGAAACAATTCGAGGAATGGTTTTGGATCATTTGGTTTCATCATTTTATTTTTTTGAAAATCTCGCTGCACTGAGCAAATAGTGTGACTACTCGCTCCAATCGCATACAATGCGATCAACACACTTCTATGATTGATGAACCAAGGATCCTCATTGATTGTGTGTTCCACACAAGGCGGGAGCACAGTTGTTGAGGTGAACGACGATAACCTCAACTCAATCAACAATTAACCCACAATACGAATCAAGCAATAAATATAAAAAATGTGGAGATAAAACTTATCATAAGTCTACAACGAAAGTATATAGGTGTAAGCATATGTAGAGGTCGAACTCAGAGAGCAAACGGTAGAAGGGAACAAAATAATGCACACAAAATTTCGTCTTTCGTCTCCTGTCCATTTTTATTATTTTCGTGGGTTTTTCATTTTTTTTCATTTTTATTTTATATTTTTTATTTTGTTTTATATTTTATATTTTATTTTATATTTTATATTTTCAGATTTTTATATTTGTTTTTTCTTTTAAATATATATTTATATAATATATAAAGCTATATATACAATATATAATAATATATTTACAAGTACTAATAAATAAAAATAAAATGCAAAATAAAAATTGTTTTTGTATTTTATAAATTTTTGTAATGCTTTTATACTTTTTTTTGGAATTTAGGTAATTTTATGTATTTTTAAAGTCAAAAACATCCCAAATCAGGGATTTAATACATATCCAAAATTGATTTGAATTTTAAAAATAATAAATAAGGTCCAAAATTGCTCAATTCAATTATATAATATTTATATAAAAATATATAATAATAAAACTATATTTTTGGATTTTTTAAAGATTTTTATGAAGGATTTTGGCATTTTACAATTTTAAGCTTTTTCTTTTTCCATTTTTAGTGATTTTCGGTCTGGAATAAAAACATAATAAAAAAGATAATATGTATTTTTTTGGAATTTTTAAAATATTTTTATATTTTTGGTATTTTCTAAGATAGACAATATGAAAACAAGCTCCTTTTGATTTTTAATAAATGGATAAAATGCCCAAAAATGCAAAATAAACTCATAGCGTGAATATCAAGACAAGAAGCATATATCCCTACTTTTAAGAATTTTTAGGAACACATTAGCTATTTAAATTAAATAGAGGAAATACACAAAAATACATATCCTAACAGGGGCATATTTACAAATAAAATTATCAACAGGGGCTTGGATGAAATTTTTCCAAAATAATACAACATATATACAATTTTATTAAACTATTAAACAATTACAAAAACTGTTAGGGACATACATGCAATTTGCCTAGCTCACGCGGGACGACACGTGAGCTGAGCTGGACAAGACCAAATTGCAACTAAAATAATTACAAGGTCCTTTGTGCAAAATTTCCAATTTATTTACACTTTACAATTTATTTACTATACTAATAAACAAATACAAAAGTGTGGGGCTCAGACATGAAATTTACCCCTATCTTGGCGCCATCAGACGGTTGAGTTCATCTTACATGTTCATGTGGCGCATCCCTATGCGCCGATACCTCTTCGCTAACCAATGGCTTGAATTAGACCCAAGCGTGGATCCAATGGATCAGGTGTAGCTCGATCCAACGGCCGTCGATCAAACTGGAGCGGCTATAGATCGAACGACCGAAAGAGGGCCAGGAAGAACGGCGTAAGAACTCGCCACCGGCGAGTTTCGATTCGTCCTCCTATGCTCGTCCGGCCATCTTGAAGGCTCTGGCTAGGGTCAAAATGGAGCTTGGGGTCATCCGCTCCAGTGGATGGTCTTCAAAGAGCTCTTGGAGCACCAACGAGGTCGAATGACATCGAGGAAGGTCAGGGGCTCCAGGTGCTTCAATCCTTTCAAAATCGACCCCCAGGGTCCTTTGGCATCCAAATCTGCAGGAGTTAGGCACAGCAAAAGAAATAAGGTTCTAGGGGCTTTTCTGGTGGTGGAATGGAGCGAAGTGGGTCGGGCGGAGGTGCCTCCGGCAGGCGGCAGAGTTGAAGCACCTATATCTAGATCCACGGGGGATCTGGTCGTATGGAATGTAGTGGGGCAATCAGAAATGATGGGAGAAGAGGATGAGGTGGTCGCGTGAGTCGATTAATGGCGGAGCACAGGTGAAAACGTTCGCCGGAGCAGAGCTTTGGGGAACTATGAATTGGGGTTTTTAAGGTAAAACTAAGGTCTATCAACTAAACTAACTACATAATTAAAGGGCGAGAATTAAAATCTACCTAAAAAGAGTAAAATGTGCAGCTCCTACCTGGCTGGAGACCAGGGAGCAGAGACGTCACCGGAGCGCTGCCTTAGGTGCACCTCCTTCATCCTCCAATCACCGCCAAGCTCCAGAGGGACCTCCCCCTGTCACGAGGATGCACGCTAGGTCAGAGTTGAGGGATTTTAGGACTCAAGGGATGACCAAATTGGAAGGAGGAGCTAGAGGTTTTTATTTAAGAACAAGTGAGCACCCTTATTGACCGGCCATTTGGCGATGATCGAGACTATGCACAAGCAAGTAAAGGAGTCAGCATGGATCTTAGAATAATCATGATGAATCCAATGAATTGAAGGCGATAGATGGATGGATCATGCGGAGAAATGGCATGGAATCATGTAAGAAGGTAGTTCTAATGAGTCTGCACGTCTTGAGGGACAATTGACCAGAGGTCACCCATCGGAGGGTCCTGATTGGTCCAGATAAGCCCGCTACACGACAAAACTGTAGGATTATTTGAAAATAATTAACAAAAAATAGTATTTGAGTTTATTAATTTTCGATTATAAAATAAAAATGTTTATTATTTTATGTAGTATTTTATTATGATTTTTATTTATTTATTGGTGTTATTTATTAGTAGTTAATTTTCAAGGGTGTATTTATAGGTATATTTATCTATATTTTGACTATTTTATTTTTATTTTGATTTTATTTTATTAATTTAATCTCTTATTTTATATAATTACAATTTATTTTTATGTGTATAAATATATTTTTATTATATTTTTGTGATGTTATATTACCCTTAAATTAATAAGGGTATATATTATATATGTATACTTATAGGTATTTTATCTATGTATTATATACATTATTTTATTTTAATATATTTTATTGGGTTTTATTTTGACTTACTATTTATAATATAATATAAATAATATCTACAGTAATATAAAAATATAAAAGAATAAAGAATGAAAGAATAGATTTTACTTTTATTCGTTTACAGGTAATAGCTTAGGTATTTTGCCTATGTTTAATATATATTTATTTTATTTTGTGTTTACTTAGTGATTTTATTTTGATTGCAATATGCACATATGTTATAAATAATATTTAAAAAATATAAAATAATAAAAAATAATAAAAATAAATAAAATGAATATTTTAATCGGGTATAATGAGCAATGAAGGTCCAAAACCTAGCTTTTACATCTTAACTCCAAAAAATATGAAACCACCTCCATTAAATAGCTTGTTAGAAGTTATATACAATTAGAGTGATTTTGATACATTTTGAGCTTTTATTTAGAAGATATGGGTATGTGAAGTTGGGATTTTGGCTTTTTTATTTTGTGTATAAAAAGTGCACTATGTATTATTTTTGTATAAACTCAACTTTGTATTTTTATTTATATTATTATCTACAACTTTCATGTTCAAATTTATTCATTTTATGAATAAATAATAAAGAGAAAAATGGGTGTCAAAAATACTTTATTGAGTGAATAAAAGAATTGGGTTTTTATTGTATTTTTTGCCCTTATCTCCCCCTACTTTATTCCTTGTCGACCAATGCAATCTTGACTTGGTCTCAGGGTTTAGGGTCATAAAATTCCTTTAACATTTTATTCTTTTTCTTTTATTCTCTTTATTCTATATTTTTGACATTAAAAATAATATTACTTATACAATAAATGCAATAAATGATGAATGGTATCTTATACAAATTAATGCTATTTACATGCATTAGCCAGAGTTTTTATGGACAAAATGATAGAATAAAGGTGATGAAATGGAGATTCATCACCTTTATTAAACTTATGCAATAAGTATAAAAGAATAAAGAGGAAAAGAAAAAGATAGAACAAATAGAATTGATTTCAGTTATTAAACTTGTCTTTACAAAATCCATGTTTGGAGCTCAAGCTAGACCTTGGCGTGAAAATGTGTGTGGAACCTGGTCGGGACCGAAATTTAAAACACAACAGCCTTTGAGAGTCACAGAACTCGGTTCAAACCAACTCAATAGCTAGGTCAAAACTAGCCTACAACATACACAAATCCTCATGACTATGAAGCTGACTTATACATTGTAATTGATAGTGGCTCTCCCCGATGAAAATGACAAAGGACCGACTTCTCCAGAATGATAACCCAATGATTCTCCAATCCAGCAACTCTTTCCTTGAGGAGCGGGTATTCCCTTCTAAGTTCAAGTGGCATCCGGCTCAAGAGGAGGGGGTGAAGAGAGGAATGGACAGTAGTCAGTGTAGATACCTATCTTGGGATGCATGACCAGTGTAGTCAAGACATTCAGCTGCATGCTCACATGGTATAACTTTGATGCTCAAGATTTCTTATTGACTATACAATATTTTTTTAGAGAATTGACTATACAACATCTATACATACTTTGGTAGGAATTCTATGTCCAATCAGGCCTATCCATTTTTTTGGGAGTTTGTTTTGAAATACTATATACAGCATTATTTACATAAGGAGGTTTTCCTATTGAACCAAAAGACTATCCCTCTTTTGAAGCATTATTGCAACCCACAATCTCTTGTCTTTAGACCTAATGGCTACTGGATTGGGTTGGGGTGCACTTTCGTCCCTAGAAAAGGACAAATGTTTCCACTCGTGTGTATCTAAAACCAGAAAATCCAATCCACTCACCTCTCTAACTGAGTTGAGCCAATTGAAAGGTGCAAGTGTCCAAGTTAGGTCACGACCGACAAGAGTCGTGTGTGTGTCTCAAGAAGTTCTAGTTATTCAGTTGAGGTAACTTGAACACATCCATGAGTCTCAAAAAATTAAGTCTGAATAGACCTAAAGTACCTTAAATTTAGTTCCCATAAGTATCCAGTGAAGTTAGGTGCAGTAAGGTCCAACCAAGCTCCAATCTTCAACTTTACTCAGACTAGTTCAATCATCAAGCTCAATCTGAAAGAATGTTAATGCTATGCAAATGCTATGTACAATGCAGAAAAAATGATGTAATTTTTCAATGAATTTATGAAAATAAAAAGAATTTTTCCATGAAAATATAAAATATGTACAACTGTTTACACGGGCGTGCTTCTTTTTATTTATTTATAAGAGTTAAGAATTTTCAAGAATTTACAGGTTAAAAATGTTATTTATTTTGTAGGTATATATATGTTCAATTAGTAAAGAATTATATTTATTTTTACATATATTTATTTTTAGTTGAAGATGTTTATTCCTCAAATTTATTTGCAAATATTTTTGAAAACTATAGTACATAATAAATTTTGCAAATATTACAATCATTTGAAAGCCATTTTGCAATGATTTTTCAAATGGTATAAATTTTTAAAAATATTTTTACAACCATTTAAAAATCATTTGAAAATAGGTTTTTAAAACCTTTATTTCACATAAAGAAAAGAATTTTTACAAATTAAAATGTTTACAAAGGTTGAAAACATTTCACAAAAAGTTTTCCAAATGGGTCAAATCATTTTTTAAATCATTTTGCAAACATATTTTTAACCTGAATTATTAATCAGTATGTGCAAAAAGAATTTTTGAGGAATAAAATTGCATTATGTTATCAATTGATTTAATGAATTGTATATGTATATAGTATTTTATCCATATTTATTATTAATAATATGAAAGTACGAGTTATGGCTAAAGTATATACAGAGTATATATGACCTCATATACTTGGCTTGAGCTATATCCTCATAGATCAAAAAGAAAAAGAGAAGACATAACTCGTACTGAGTATAGAAGAGCCTATACTACAATGACTGAAAAAGAAATGATGGAATGAAGATATAAATGAATCCGAAGTTGACCTTGCCCCCTATACTTAGGATCAAATAATCCTAAGTATAGTAGACTGTACATAAGGCAAGGAGGGTCAAGGATGGGCATAAATAGATCACAGCTCGGTCTGTCTCCCCCTACACTTAAGGTGAGATATCCCTAAGTGTAGCAGAGCAAATCAATAAGAGAGGAGATAGTGAAGGGGATAAAAGAATGAAAGAACTCATGGTGCACCCCCCCTATACTTAGGATAAAGTACGTCCTAAGTGTAGAAAACTAACAAAAAGGGGCGACACCTCTTCTGGTAGACTAAGAAAATTGAAAATGAAAAGAAGAAAAGAAGAAAAGAAGAAAAGATATATGAAAATAGATGGAAAGATCGCAGAGAATGTACGCATCACTCCCCTTACACTTAGGGTAAAAGATTCCTAAGTATAAGCAACAATAGGAGTGATGAACAAAATGAAGAAAGAACAACATGGTGTGTACCCCCCCATACGTAGGGTAATATATCCCTAAGTATAGACACACAGATATGGCGAATGATCTAGGGTACTAATAAACCAAGAATTAAGCCGAAGTCATGTCAATCCACACAAGGCGGGAAAGACAGTCGCCGGGGCGACCTCAGACAAAATCCATGATTAATCAATAGATAATCCACGACAATTAATCAAGCAATTAAGTACCAAAAATGTGGAGTTAAAATTTATTGTCTCTACTCTAAAATGCATAGCAGTCAAGCATGTAGAGGTCGAACCACAGAGAGCAAACCGGTAGCCTACGGTTATCTATGTACAACCAAGTCATTCATTTATATAATTCCTTTTGTGGGTTTTCAATTATATATATTTATATTTATATTATTTTTTAAAATTTATTTTTTTAAAATTTGATTTTTAAATTTTTGATTTTGTATTTTTTGTATTTTTATCTTTTTTTATTTATAAAAAAAATATAGCCTATATAAGGTTTTATTTACATAATGTACATAAGTATATTCATAAATGCTATTAAACATAAACAAAATTCAGAAAATAAATTGTTTTTGGGTTTTTAATACTTTTCTAATGTTTTTGTATTTTTCCAGAATTTTTTTCTAATTTTTCTGTATTTTTAAAGACATATTTATCCCAAATAAAGGATTAATCAAATATCCGAAATTGATTTGTCTTTTAAAAATAACAAATACGTTCCCCAAATTAATTTTAATAGATGAATAATAACTTATAGATAATTATAAAACATAAAACATATCTTTGGCATTTTGTAGAATTTTTTATATTTTTTGTTGGATTTTGAAGCTTTCTAATTTTTTAATTTTTTTTCTTATTTTTAGTAGTTTTTGATTTCTGGACTCAATAAATATCAAAATATACACATATATTTTTTGTAATTTGTCATTAAGTTTTTTTTTTGGTATTTTCTAATTTAGATAGGGATTATTTAGGTTCCTTTTCATTTTAATAAATAGATTAAATGCAACAAATGCCAATTAAAAATATGGGCGTAAATCTTCAAGGCATAAGGCATTTATCCCTATTTTTTATATTTTTAGGTGTTCATTAGGTATTTTTAATAATTAGATAAAACATATAAAAATACATGTCCTGGTAGGGGCATTTTTGCAAATAAAATAAAGTCCAGGGGTATCTACACAAAAACACCAAAAGTCTACAACGTTTATTTAATTTTTATGGCTAAATTAAAATTTTAAAACCTACTAGTTCATATGTGTAATTTTACCAGCATGTGGGACAACACGTGACTCGTACAAGTAGGGACCAAAATGTAAATATATGAAAGTTCAGGGATATGTTTGCAATTTTTACAAAAATATATAACGTGAATTTCATATTTTTGGACTTTAAATAATTACAAAAAGTTATAGAGGTAGACATGCAATTTTATCACCTCACGTGGGATGGGACGTGATGACGTGGAATTGACCTAAGTGCAATTAAAATAAATACAGGGTCCTTTATGCAAAATTCCCACTTATTTTATAACTCTACATTTTATTTATAGGACTAATTATTGAATACAAAAATGCGGGGACTAGATATGCAATTTACCCCTTTCTTATGCCTGGGCCGACGGCCAGGATCATTTCACTTATCCACATGTCAGCTCCTCAATGCTCGATGACGCTTCATCCACGGATGGCCAGGATTAGATCGTGTGGCACGATCGGACGGTGACTGCGCGGCTCGATCCAACAGCTCTGATAAGAATTGGGCCCTCCTTCTTAATCGGATGGTGGAGGAAGGGGTTAGATGAACAAGGAAGAACACGCCACTGGCGAGTTTCGATCGAACACTGGGGGCTCCTCCGGCCACAATTTCCACCGCCAATTGCTTATTCATGTTCCTGGAAGTCCTCCGTGTCTATAGAGCTCCTCAAGATGACCGGAGAAGCAGCCAAGAGCTCAGACGGAGCTCAGGGCCTGGAGCTCTTGTTCTTCACTTCGATAGGGCTCATATGCCCTCTTCAAGACCTGCAAAAGGGTTAGACAAATTCGTGAGGCGATGTGGCATGCCATGGCTTTTATTTAGTGGCTGATCGAAGCGATTTGAGAGGATATGGGCATGCTCCGGTGATGCAGTGGAGGTGTAGCGGCGATTCGTAGAACCAAGAAGGCTCTGGTTGATCTGAGATGGTCAGGAGATATAGAATGCGAGAGGGAACGAAGTGAGGGTGGAAGAATGATCGGAGAACGGGTGGTTCATGGTGGGATTGTTCGCCGGAGCGGAGCTCCGACGAACTACGAATGAACTAAACTAAGCTAACCAACTACCATATTCACTACACTACTGATATAAATGAAATATGGGAATTTAAACCTAGCTAAATATGCAAGAAAAGCAGCTCTTATACCTGGTTGGGAACCAAGGAGCAAGGCTACGTCGGAGCGCCGTCGTGGGTGCAGCCTCACCTTTTTCAGCTCGCCCAGACCTCTAGGAGCTTCTCCCTGTCACGAAGAGGCGTTCTAGACCAAAGGCTGGGGTGGAAGAGGATTAAAGGTTGACCAAATTTGGAAGAGGAGGCAGAGCTTTTTATTTATACACATGTATATGCACCCTTATTGACTGGCCAAAGATAAAGAATCTCGCATATATACCATGGATCTATAGATTGGGCGTGGATGTACAAAGAGTGATGATTATTTTTCATGAAGCACGTGAGGACGATTGATCGATGGATCGAGCGGGATAAATGGCATAAAATGGGGGAAAGAAAGTTCTAGCGCACCGGGTCTTCAGATGGGACAGTTGACTAGGGGTCAACAGTCCGCGTGCCGCCATTGGGCCACGTAGGCTGCTAAAAAACAAAAGAGCAGATTTTAATCGAAAATAATTAATTAAAAATAATAAAAGATTTTTTTTATTATAAAATAAAAAATATTTATTATTTAATGTAGTATTTTATTATGATTTTTATTTGTTTTTTGGCTTTAGTAAATTTTTATTAGGGTAATTATATGGTATATTCATCTATGTTTTGTGCATTTTTATTTTTAATTTGTATATCTTATTTTATCTTTTTATTTTATTTTATGTAATTTATAGCTTATTTTTGTGAGCATAAATATATTTTTACCATATTTTTATGATGTTATTTGTACACTTTAATAAATATGTAAGTATATTATTTAGGTATATTCAGAGGTATTTTACCTATGTTTTATGTCTACTATTTTATTTTAATGTATTTTTTTGAGTTTTATTTTAGTTTTACAATTTTAAAGAATCTATATAATATTTACAATATTAAAAATATAAAAGAATAAATAATTGAAAGAATATATTTCCTTTTATTTATATACATATAATAACACATGTATTTTGTCTATCTATTTTACATAAACTTAATTCATTTTTCCTTTTATTTTGGGGTTTTATTTTTATTTTGATATACACATGTGTTAGGAATAATATTTATAAAATTATTAATATTAGAATTTGTAAAAATAATAAACGGTGAATAAAATGAATATTTTAAACGGTAGAATGTACATTGAGGGCCCAAAACCTAAATTTCACACAGTAACTTCAAACAAAATAAAACCACCACCATTAAATAGCTTGTGAAATGTTTGCTATGTTTTTAGTTTTTATTTGAAAGATATGAGTATGTGAAGTTTGGTTTTTGGCTTTTTATTTTGTGTATAAAATGTACACAGTGTATTATTTTTGTACAAACTCGATTTTGCATTCATATTTACATTATTATCTACAATATTAATGTACAAAGTTTCTTTATTTTATAAATAAATATAAAAGAATAAAATATGCGTCAAAAGTAAATAAAATAATGAATAAATAAATAAATAACATTTTTATTGTATATTTCCCCTTATTTCCCCCTACTTTATTCCTTTTTGACCACATCAATTCTTAACTTAGTCACGAGGTTTAGGGTCATAAAATATCTTCAATATTTTATTCCTTTTTCTTTTCCTCTCTTTATTCTATAATTTTGGCATTAAAAACCTTATTTTATACACAATAAATACAATAAATAATGGATGCTTATTTGTGCAAATTAATGTCATTTACATGCATTAGCTAGGGTTTTCGAGGCCAAAATGATAGAATAAAGGTGATGAAACGGAGGTTCATCACTCCCCTATACTTGCCTTTGCTAGTCCATAGCAAACACTTATGCAATAAGTACAAAAAAAGACTAAAGAAGAAAATAAAAAGAGAAAGAAAAAGAAAGAGCGAAGAGAAATCCTTTCAGTTGTAAAGCTTGTCCTTACAAAATTAGAGTTTGGAGCTCAGGTTAGACCTTGATGTGAGAATGTTTGCAGAACCTTGTCGGGAACCAAATTTAAGACACAAAAGCCTTCGAGAGTCACATAACTCGATTCAAATCACCTCAATAGGCAGGTCAGAACTAGCCTACATCATACACAAACCCTTATGATTATGAAGCTGACTTGTACAGGGTAAGTGATAGTGGATCCCCCCAAATGAAATGACAAAGGAACTGACTTCTCCATAATGACAACCCAATGATTCCCCAATCCATCACTCTGTCCTCGAGGAGCAGGGTATTCCCTTCTAAGTTAGAGTGGCATCCAACTCTAGAGGAGGAGGTGAAGAAAAGAATGGATGGTAGCCAGTGTAGCTACCTATCCTAGGATGTCTGACCAGTGTAGTCAAGTCATCCAGCTGCAGGCTCAAATGATATAAGTTTGACGCTCAAGCTTGCTTATTTTCTATGCAACATATATACATACTCCGGCAGGCACTTTATTTTTTATATTTATTTACAAGCCTGTCCACTTTTTTGGAGTTTTTTTTCAACATACTATTTACAGCAACATTTACATAAGGACTTTTTCCTCTTGAGCCAGAAGACTATTTCTCTTTTGAAGCTTTATTGCAACCCACACTCTCATGTCTTTCGACATCATCGGAATTGGATCAGGTTGGGATGCACTTCCCTCCCTAGATGAGGACGAATGTTTCCACCCGTGTACATCTCAAACTGGCAAATCCAACCCACTCACCACTCCAACTGAGTTGAGACAAGTGAAAAGATGCAAGTGTTCAAGTTGGGTCACATCCGACAAGAGTCATGCGTGTGTATCGAAAAGTTCTAGTTAGTCAGTTGAGGTAACTTGAACCTAACCCTGAGTCTCAAAGAATTAAGTCCTCATGGACCTGAAGTACCTTAAACCTAGTTCCCATAAGGTTCCAGTGCAGCTAGGTTCATTGGACTTTTTCAATCATCAAGCTCACTCCAAGATTAATATGCAAATGCTATGTACAATGTAGAAAAATGATGCAAATAATGATGCAATTTTTCAAAGAATTTTAAAAGTAACAAGAAAAATTTTTACAAAAAGAATTTAGGAAAAGAATTTTGGCACGCAAAGTATAAAATATTTACAACTATTTACACGAGTGTGTTTCTCTTTATTTATTTACAAGACTTAAAAATTTTAAAGATTTTACATGTTTTAACAAAGTGACTTATTTAGGTACATGCACACAATTGAGAAAGAATTTTATTTAATTATATGTTTATATATATAATGATGCCTTTATTACTCAAATTTATTTGAAGGCAAATTTTGAAAACTATAGTACAAAATAATTTTTGCAACCCTTTACAAACATTTGAAAGCCATTTTGCAAATACTTTTCAAACAATATATATATATATATATATATACATTTTTCAAGCTATTTTTTTACAAAACATTTTCCAAACCATTTGCAAATAGGTTTTCAAATATTTTATTTCACATAAAGAAAAGAATTTTTACAATTCAAAATATTTTTACAAAGGTTGAAAACATTTCACAAAAAGTTTTCCAAATGGGTCACACAATTTTTCAAATCATTTTGCAAAAATATTTGTAACCTGATTTATTAATCAGTATATAGTAGAAGAATGGGTACATATCTTTACATAGGGATATATTTTATGTATAGAAGTGTCTTGGTTCTTAAAGGATTTACAAGAGAGTGTTGCTCACTTTTATACATTTATAAGAACTTTTCAGTATAGTGTGCACACTCCTCAGACTTATTTGAAAATTATTTTGCAAAAATTTTGAAAACTATAGTCCAACAAAATTTTCACAAATAGTTTTTACAAAAATTTACACATATTTGAAAATCATTTTGCAAAGGTTTTTCAAACAGTATATATAGATTTTTCAAGATATTTTTGCCATCATTTTTCCAACCATTTGCAAATCGCTTTTCAAACTTTTTAATTTCAAACAAAAATATTTACACAGGTTGAACACTCTTCACAAAATATTTTTCAAATAGCTTTCAAAAGATTTTCAAAAAGGTTTTTCACACTATTTTCAAACATTTTGCAAAAAGCATCTTTGCCTAATTTATTAGTCAGAATGTATAAAAAGAGTCCGAGGAGCTACAACCATCTTTTATTAGCATACTGTGAATAGTTTAACACTATTTTTAGCCATAGACATTATTTAAAATACGAATGTACGAGTTATGGTTTAAAGTATATACATAGTATATATGACCCCCCATACTTAGCTCGAGCTATGTCCTCATAGATCAAAGAGAAAGAGAAGACATAACTCGGACTGAGTATAGAGAAGTCTAAAGAATGAAGAAATGAGGATATAAATGAATGAACACGAAGTTGACCGTCCCCCTATACTTAGGATCAAATAATCCTAAGTATAGCAAACTGTACACAAGGCGGGGATGGTCAAGGGTGAGAATGGACAGATCGTACTCAGGTTGTCTCCCCCTATACTTAGGGTAAGATACCCTTAAGTATAGTCAAGAAGAGGAGACATGGAGAAGATCAAAGAAGGAAGGGACTCGGGGTGCACACCCCCCCATACTCAGGATAAAGTACGTTCTAAGTATATAAGACTGATAAAAAGGGGCGACAACTTTTTGGTAGCAGAAGAAAATAGAAAAGGAAAAGAAGAAATCAGAGAAAAAGTTTTTGAGGTGCATTGTCTGAATCTTTAGATGTTGCCAGTGTCGTAGATGTATCTTCAAAGCACAGAACCTGGATTGAGTCGACAACAACCAAGAAAGTATCAGGCTCAAGGTAGGGTTTCAGGAGTTGACTGTTGATGACGAATGGTTGTGTGTCGGGAGACATTTCTTATATGAAAATGCTTCCATTGTCACACACTTCACGAACTTGAAATGGCCCTATGCATTTGCTTTTTAATTTGCCCGGGAATATCTTCAACTTTGCATCAAATAACCACACTTTCTACCCCGCTTCGAAGGTCTTTCGTCCGATGTGGCTATCATGCCAGCATTTTACCTTCTCCTTGTACATCAATGTGTTATTGTATGCATAGCCTCGGAATTCCAGGAGTCTGTTCAGATCATCTTTCCTTTTCTGACCACTACATGGTGAGTCCAAATTGCACAGGTTGACTGCCCCAAAAGATTTGTGACAGGCAGATGGCATGGATTTCCATATACAAGACGATAGGGCGACATGCCCAGAGGAGACTTGTAAGCGGTTTTGTATGGACATAGGACAGAGTCTAGGAGTTGGGACCAATTATTTCTATCCGGCCTCACAAGTTTCTGAAGGATCGTCTTGATTTCTCTGTATGATAATTCTGTCATGCCATTGGTCTGGGGATGATAAGGAGATGCGACTTGATGGTCGATGTCGTACTCCTTTGTTAGCTTCTTGACCTCTTTATTCACGAAGTGGCTACCCCCATCTGATATAAGAATCTTCGGAATCCCAAATCATAAAATGATATTTCCTCTTAGGAATCGGCATACTGTTCAGTTTTCTGTGGTTTGAGTGGGGATAGTTTTAACCCAGCGACTCACATAATCGACAGCAAGAAGGATTTGCTCATATCCCTGACTGTTAGGGAAAGGCCCCATGAAATCGATTCCCCAAGCATCGAAAATGTCTGCTATCTGAATGATCTTAGGGGCATCAAATATTTCACTGTGAGTGTGCCCTTCAACCTCTGACAACTAGTGCATCGTTTGACGAAGGCTGTTGCATCCTTGAATAGTATGGGCCACCAGAAGCCACACTAAAGTATTGTTGTTGTCATCTTGTCCCCAGAGTGGTGTCCACCAGATTCGAGTGAGTGACAGTGCTCGAGGACACTATGATGCTCCTCCTGATGTATGCGTCTGCGCCAAATGCAATCTGCCCCTTCCCTGAATAAGAGGGATCTTCCCATTGGTAAAAATGGATGGTCGACAAGAATTTGTCCTTCTGATTTTTAGATTCCGATGGTACAACCCCCAAAACAAGGTAGTTGACAATATCAGCATACCAAGGGAGTGAATCCACAGCCAAAATCGATTCGTCAGGAAAGGTTTCCACGATGGGTGCATTGCTTAGTGGAGGCTCTTGCTTCTCAATTATGGAGAGATGATCTGCTATCACATTCTGAACTCCAGGCTTATCCTTGATTTCCAAATCAAATTTATGGAGGAGAAGGATCCATCTGATTAGTCTGGGCTTGGCATCCTTCATCAGCTGTAAATATCAGACAGTAGAGTGGTCTGTGAAGATGGTAACTTTCGATCCAAGCAAATAAGATCTGAACTTTTCTAGGGCGAATACCACATACATCAACTCTTTTCTTTCACAGTGTAATTTCTTTGAGCTTAATCTAATGTCTTGCTAGCATAATGAATGGCATAGGGCACATTGTCTTTCCTTTGTCCTAGAACAACCCCAATTGCAAAGTCTAACACATCTGTGATGATCTCGAAAGGGAGAGACCAATCTGACGGTTGTAGGACTGGAGCTTGAGTGATAAGATCCTTGAGCTGATTGAAAGAAAGGAGAACGTGCTGATCAACATTAAACTTGGTATCCTTGCATAAAAGTTCTTTCAAAGGTCGAGCAATGTCGTTGAAATCTCGGATGAATCTTCTGTAGAAACCCACATGCCCCACGAATTACCTCACATTCGTCATTGTTTGAGGTGGCTCGATATTGGCAATCACATCGACCTTTGCCGGGTCGACTTCCATGCCACTTTTGGAAATGATGTAACCCATCACAATTTCTTCAGTGACCATGAAGTGGCTCTTTTCCCATGATATGACTAGATTAACATCACGGCATTTCTGAAATACTTTGTCCAGGTGCTCAAGACGAGAATCGAAACTGTCACCACAGACTGAGAAGTTGATGAATCTCGTATTCATCATTCTAAATCTCATTTATTAAGCTCAAAACCCTCAAAATCAACAGCATTCTTGCATCTATTCTGCATAATTAGCATTAGTGCATGATTTCATAAGAATTTCATTTTAGCACAAAAATCTGCACAAAATAAGAAGCCAAAAATCCAAGCCAAAAGTGACCTGTAAATAGCCTAACTTCCCGGATTTTTAACTCATTCATGCTAACTCCGAATGACTCAAAACCACTTCCACTGTGTACATATCACTAACAAGAATAAAGAAAAAATACAAAAAAATAGCTAACCCAAATAAGTGGACCAAAAACTCAAACCCTAATTTCAGGATTTTCAGACTAAACCCTCATATCTTCCCCATCCAGTGTACGATTTAATCCTACTCACTTTTGAACTAATGTACATTCAATTACCTTCAAAACAAGACCAAGTTCAAGTGAATCGGAGCTCATATGTGAAAGTTGGGTATTGGGCCTCTTTTGTACATTGTGTATTTTAGCTATTTTTGACCTAATATTTTATTTACATATTTTACCAATTAATAAAAATCCAAAAAAATTAGATTAAAGTGTCTTTATTTATCGTTGATTTTACCGTAATTTTTTCGGATTTTTATCTGATCTTAAAAATGACATAAAAATTACAAAACCCCAAAATTAAGGTATTTTATGTACATAGGATACCCCACAAATTCAATTTGTGCAAATGATCGATTTTGGTTATGATGTCTTCATAAAAGTTGTAGATCTCATCGAGACGAGCAATTTTCTTGAAGAAATGTTTTTGATCCGAGGCCATTTGCTATTTATTTTTGATTTTACAAAAGATTTATTTTTCGAATTTTCTGGTGCTGACACGTGAACGCACCTGGTGCCGCCACGTGTCAGCCATTTTTGAGATATTTTTAATATCGTTTTTATATAAAAAAATCGAACGCACGTGCGACGCACGTGCCTCCAAGGCACGTGCTCTGCACGCGCGCCTCCCTCTGTCCCTTGTGCTTGCCACGTGGCGCGACAGGCGCCATCCGATCACGCTTGATCGGACGGCGCCTGTGCGTCGTCCACCTCCCACCTCCTTCCCAATTTGGCCACCGCCCCGCACCACGAATCTCGCGCCTACGCCTCATCGTATCCCGCTTCGATCGCCGCGATCCTTCTCCGCGTGTCTCGCGCGCCGATACCTCCGATCAGATCTCTGTTCCCGATCATCCCCGATCTCGACCCCAATCAAATCCCTAACTCCTAATACTTCCTTCTCCGGCCGAAACCCCGCATCCTATAAAAGAAGCACCACCGGCCCTCCTCCACTTCATCCGTTGATTGCACAAGAAGAAGGGGGACCGGTGGTGACAGCCCGATCACCCGCCTCCTCGACGAGATCCGAAGCCCTAGGCTTCGTCACAGAGCTGTGCCCTCAGGTCCGCTGCTCTTGCTCCGGTGTTGACCAACCGTTGAGCCAATGACCAGATCTTCTCCGCCAAGCTTGCCTTCCCCAGCCGCGCAAAGCTCCTCCACATCGAGCCACGTCACCTTCACCGGCGTTCCTCCTCCTCCTCCTCCAAGATTCGCCAACAACCGCCGTGCGCCAGGAGCTCAACGCCGACGACCTCCACCCTCGCTCATCTTCCGCCACTGCCATCGCCGCCGGGTCCGACCCGAGGCCCCCACCACGCGCCTTGCACGTGGGCAGGGGGAGCTGCTCATCCCCACGGGTCACGTGCGGGGCACGTGACCGTGTGGGTCATTTGCATAAAGGCCCTTGAAGACCCCCCTATTTACGTACGTGTCCAGCCGCCTAAGGAGCACGTGCGCCGCACGTTCTCTCTTGGGAATTTTTCATCTTTGACCCTAAAACTATTGGTAATTACATTTCTGTCCTCTACAGTCTTTATTTATTTTATTTATATTGCATCTGTACCCCTGTGTTCCCCTGTATTTGTGGACCTTCTTTTTACATTATTTTATTAATCCAAAACTAGCATGATGTTTGTTAATTGATTCTCTACCCTTTGACATATTGTGGGCAATTTTGTGATTGATGGTTAATAATAAATAATTATTTTGTGGAAATTTGCATATTTTACCCATTTCTTGCTCTGAAATTCATAGTTGATTAATCATTGCTCTAAAAATCCCCGAAAAATCATATATTGTAGAATTAATTGTGCTTGACATTGTGCCCAAAAATATTTGCATTTGGATGATTATTTTGTCTGGTAAAAATCATTTTGTATCTTTTAGTATTTAATTTTTAATAGTTATTAAACCCCACATTTTCGAGATTTAGGATTTTTCTGAGATCCATCACTTAGTGATAGATCTTAGATAATTTTATTTCTTGAAAATAAGTAGGTTTAATATTTATTAAAATTAAATATTGAAAATCATTTTGTTTGCATTAATAAATCCATAAAAAATTCATATTGCATCCAAAAATTCTAAAAAAAAATTACAGTGCACTCATTTCATCATATTTTACATTGTGGCCAAATTTCATAATTTTCGGACATAGTTTGAACGTAATTTATATTTTAGTCCCTAAAATAGGCCAAATTTGCATTTAACACCCCTTATTTACATTAAAAACTTCAAAAAAGACCGCTTCGAAAATCGAACACGAACTTTGATAGACATTTCTCTAGGTTGTTCCTTTGCTTCCTTGTGATTGACCTTGGGACTTTCCCAAGTAAAATAAACATAAAACCACGAGATTAAATATTGAATAAATTATTTGTGGTATTTTCTTGACCGATTCCGATTGCCGCCTACAACGCACGACTAATCATTCTTTAAGCCAAACGATAAAAACACATTTTAAACGCTGCAATTTAGGAATCGTCAGAAGTCATCCATGAACACCTCAAGAAAACTACCTACCATCTCGACGAAGACTGCTAGCGTACATCTCTGGAATGTCACAGGTGTGTTGCACAATCCAAAGGGCATTCTCCTAAAAGCATAGGTGCCGAACGGGAAAGTAATGGTAGTCTTCTCCTGGTCCTCAAGGGCGATTGCCACTTGGTTGTACCTGGAGTACCCATCCAAAAAGCAGAAGAACTCCTTACTGGCTAGTCTTTCCAGAACCTGATCAATGAACGACAAGGGGAAGTAGTCCTTCTTGGTTGCTACGTTAAGACGACCGTAGTCAACACGCACACGCCAGGATGTCGGTACCCGAGTGGATATCTCCTCTCCTCTGTCATTTGTAACCACAGTAAGCCCTGACTTCTTTTGAACGACGTGCAAAGGGCTTACCTATTTTGAATCGGAGATGGGATAAATGAAGCATGCATCACACCATTTCATGATTTCTTTCATGATGACGTCCCGAAGGTTTGGATTCAGTCTTCTTTTGAATTTGTAGGATGACTTTGCATCTTCTTCCAGATAAATATGGTGTGAACACAAAGCCGGATTTATCCCGCAGAGATCTGATACACGCCAACCAAGCACCTTGCGGTTCTTTTCTAGAACCTCGATAAGTCGAGATTCCTACTCCGGGTTTAACCTACTGTTGATGATGACCGGATACATATTTTCTTCACCCGCAAGGATAACATACTTTAGGCCTGCCGGAAGTGGCTGGAGTTTCGGTTCTGACCTAGCCAACTTATCAGTCACTTCGGAAACTGTACTGGTGGTGGGATGTACTGCATGAACTTTGGTAGAGCTACTACCCTCAGTACTCTGTTGAAATTCTTGTGATGTACCGAACAGTTCTGCACCAGGCTCATCATGTTTGGTCTGGAGTGAATCCTTGGAGTCAAATAGGAGTATTAGCAAATGGGATTCTGTCTCCCATATCATCGGAGCATGTGTCGACTGTGCTTTCCAAAGCCTCCTCTATAGAGAGGATTTCTTGGGTCCATGGATCATCCAAATAAAGTGGTGTATCTCTTATTTCTGCAATAAAGTCACAATCTACTTCCGTTGCTGCATGGCTCTCATCAGTCATGACTTTTGGCTCGGTGATCATGTCTATAGTGTTTTGCTTATTGCCCGAGCTGAATGTGATCTTGCCAGACCCATAATCAACCACGACCTTTGATGTGCACGGGAATAGCCGGTCAAGGATGATATTGGTCTGGAGTAAGGGTGTGGGGGTCCATATCAAGGACTACAAAGTCAACTGTGAACTGCATTTCTCGCACCTTTACCCCAACGTCTTCCCGAAGACCTCTAAGTCGCTTGATGGATCGATCAGCAAACTAAAGGATCATTCGTGTCTACATGAGCAAACCTAGCCCAAATTCTTGCATTAGTGACGAGGGCAGAAGGTTGATGGAAGACCTGCTGTCAAGAAGAGTGTGCTAGAAGACCTGATAAAAAATCTTGCAACTGATAAGAGGTGCTCCTTTGTCCTGCTTCTTATGTGGGAGGTTGTTGATGGCTGCTACAGTGGCCATGGTGAAAACGTGCTTCTCATCCTGTTTGCGTATGTTCTTGCATGCTGGCCGACCTTTGCTTGTACATGCTTCTTTTAGACCTTTCTTCATAGCTTGCATGTACTCCATGACCTTCATTAGAGGAATCTCAACAATCAAGTTATTAATTATATCCACAACTCCAGGATCAGATAATACACTTTTTCTTTTTGCAATTTTTTTGGATTTTCCTATTGCATCAGGAAAGGGAATATGTATATTGCTGGAATCGAAATTAGAGTTCTTATTTACAATAAACCCATCGTCCACGAATTTTTGTACATCCAGACTACAAAATAGAGTACAATCTTCAAGCTGAGGTGCTGGTGCTGGTTGACGAACAAAAAGTGGTGCCTCTGCTCCGTCGGTTGGCGAGTGATCGGCTGCTGATGGAGGCTTCTTCAAGGTTGGTGCAGCTTCACTTCGGCGACGATCTTCTTTTTGTTCTTTTTGTTTTTGCTGATTTTTTTGTATTTTTTGTTAATGTGGATGGTGGATGGCTACTGGAATGACTCCTCCTTCTTCTTCCTCCTCACCCATCCTCGTAGCTGGCACGGTTGATGCAGAAGATGACGATTCACCCGAAGCTTTATTCTCCACTTTGTTGGTGGCAGGCGGAGTCAGGGCCCTACCGCTCTTGAGAGTTACAACATTAGATAAAACAATAGTACAATCATCCGACTCTACAGGCATAGACGGGATATCACATTTTACCTACTCCTTTTTGAAGCTATTGGGGTTATCTTCGACAACCGCCGGGATGGTAGTCTTAGTGGCGATCATGTCATCTAACTTACTAGTCATATCTACTATTCCTTTAACAAGATGGGCCAAGCAATCTAGGGTCAGGTTCACGGGAGTGGCTCAGAAGATTCAGCGTGCAGACCACGCTTTTGCTTCATGTATGGAAGCTGAGGCAATGCCTGCTGATGGTGTTGCGGTGGTGGAGGAAGCTGAAACTGATTGTAGGAGGGAGGAGGATACTACTGGTACTACTGAGGTGGGGCAGTTGCATACTGGTGGAATGGCTTTGGCTGACGGTACTTCGGCTATTGATAGTGTTGATTCTGCCTCCATTGATTGGCATATTGGGGAGGCTGATGGTACTATGACGATGGCTGTGAGGACTACCCAAGACGACCACCTTGAGATTGGTGGTATTACATGTTGGATGGTAGCTGACCCTGAGGGTGTCCGGTAGGACGGGCCGACTGTATGTCATTACTCCAAACCCCATTAACTTCTTGAATCAGGGGTGGTGGTGGGAATGCTGGATCGAATGCTGATAAAAAATCTAGTTGGTACACAACCATCTGCTGCTACGGCTAGCCCTGGTCAGGTGCTTGCACGTAGTATACGTGTTGGACTGCTGGTGGCTGCTGGCTCGATTGAGGCTGATGTGGCGGTGATGTATCGTCCTTCTTCTCATCTAGAGCATCGGTAGATGGTGGTGCCAACTGGACAAAGTTGATGGTGCCCACCAGCAGTTCCAACTGCTTAGTGATCTGATCCAGTTTGTCAAGATTCCGTGTCCTCTTTTCGATCACAGCGAGTTTCTCGAGGTCCTGTGATCGCTTCTCAATGATATCAACCTTCTAGAGATGTCCCCCGATAATGCTAAGGTTGGAGCTCTCATCTCTCTCCGCCTCTCGAAATGCTGCCATGTGTACTTGCTTCTGGAGGATCAGGGACTGCTTCTGGTATGCCTTGGATGAAGATAGCGTGACCTCTCCCTAGGTCATTTCCTCGAATATCTGCCCTACGATGTCTTCATCCTTGTTGAAATTTGAGCCCCCACATATTGCATCGACAAGACTTTGACTTTCTATGTTCAGGCCCTCAAGAAAGTGTTGGACCAGGCTGGTCCTCGGAATCTCATGGTGAGGGCACTTCTCCTGCAGATCTGTAAATCTCTCCCAGGCTTCATGAATAGATTCGTGCACTCCCTGAGAGAAGTTACCAATTCTTGCTTGCATCTGGTTGAGCCGGCTGAGAGGGTATAACTTGTGCAGGAAAGCATACTTCAATTCTTCCCAGGTTGTCATAACCTTCCCCGGATGGTTAAACCAGTAGAGTGCCTTGTCTTGCAAACTGAAGGGGAATGCCATCATATTGACAACGTCAAAGGGGACGTTTGGGTAGTGAGTAGTACGACAGATGTGTGAAAATTGTTGTAGATGGATATAAGGCTCTTTATTGGTGTTTCCATGGAAAGAAGGAAGAAGAGAAAGAAACTGGGGCTTTAGCTCAAAGTGAGCATGCACCGATAGAATGAGGATCCACTCGGTCATCTGGCTGTCTCCCGGATTTTATGTATCTTTCAGTGTAGGTTTGGGCCACCCTTGTTTAGGCTCTTCCTCGTCATCAAGGGGTCCATCCCCTCCTCCTCGTTTGCCTCCTCCTCCCTCGAGTCTGTTCATCACATCATTCAGCATTTCTTGGAATGCAGTCTATGATAGGGCTTGCTCTGTCAGCTGTTGTTGGATAGCTTGGATAGATGCCAATAACTGTGCATTGACTTGATTATGATAAGGCATCTGTCCTTGCTCAGGCTGAGGGGGTTGCTGACCCTTGCCCTTTCCTTGAGGAGCCATATCAGGTCTGAATTTGAGGAGATGAATTCTGGATTGGGATCAAGGGATTGGTTTATCTTCTATCTGCAGAATAAAGAATCCCAATCAGACCACTTGCAATTGAGTTCCAGTTGTCAAGATGAATCTACAATCAAGGTCAATTCCACAGTGTTGTGAATAAAAAAATATATGGACTGTAATCAACTTTCATTCACAACAGCAGGAATGGGATAAGAGTGGTCCCGATTTATTGGGAGATCAATAGGAAAGGTAGAAGATGAGAAGTTTGGAGATCGACCTGCAAGGTCCAGATCGGGTTCTCGGAAATCACCTCGAGTTATTGGCAAGGTCGAGTTCATGGAATCGATGTGGGTGTCGGCGGGAGCCTGACTAAACCATCCATGGATCACCCATGTGAAGCAAGAGAGGAGTAGATGTAGGAAGAAGGATACGGTGGTCAACAAGGAATAAAATGGAGTGCAAAGTAGTAGATAGGCTTGAACTGAGCGAGGGTCAAAGGGAGAAATACACGACAAAAATGTGTGCAAGTGTGTGGGACTCGATCTTTGAACCTTAATCTAGATCCATACAAACATAATACAAAATTGGGTTCACTAACTCATGCCATGTGAATTCGTGAAGGTTCGGCTACTAATTATCTTTTTAGTTTTAGAGTTGTTATTTCAGGCATATGTTATAACAAGTCCTTAGCACGCTAACCCTATAGGAGTGAGAGAGTACTGCCAGAAAAGTATCTCGTACATGTCCTCCTCCTTTGTAACATGTAATATGCACTTTTTGAGGTCCTTGTAACCCTTCTTGGATCCCTACTCAGCCAACGAAATTGAGAGAGGAAGCTGATAGACGAAACCAATACTTCGGTTCTCGCTCAGAATGGAATCACCCGTGAGCATGCAAGAACCTACTTGGACGCAAATCGATGAGACAGACACCCCCGCGAAGGCATGGGCTATGCTCAGTACTTCAGACCATGTCAATGTTCCACAAAAGGCGGGAACACCATCGTTGACAAGGCCCTACTCGATCACATATGATAGAAGTGCCATTACATCGGAAATCCATGCGATACACAAGGTAGTTACAGATTGGGATTTGGGATCTATTCCTTATGGAACGTGCCTCGCGTATGGGATGGGTTTTGGTCTCCTCTGAAGGTACCTGAAAACAATGAGGGCTTTATGAGCCCAGTACAATGATGGTCCATTACAGATTTTAATTAAGGTCAAAGTTTATTTAGCAGTCCCCTTGTTTTAGTTTTTAGTTTTCACATTTTGAGTCTTTTTCATACAATAGCCTAATGTTTTTGTAGATTTTCATTTAAGTCCTAGGTGCTCAAAATCAGAGGGAGATAATGGAAAAGCCGTGCAAGTCGATTCAATGTTGGAATCTCACCATTGAACCTAATGATGCATGTCGAGTTATAAGAATTACAATGCATCCCAGCTCTCTCCATGCGGTATGCAAAACAGAATTTTTAAACCTATCTACATGGCAGTGTGCAATCGACAAAATTGCCCTAAACAGTAGCTGCTATTAATCAACAGCATCGAAGAGAGTATTAAGCTCAAGGTAGGGCTTCAGGAGTTGATCGTTGACGACGAATGACTGTGCCTTGGGAGACAGTTCTGATATGGCAATGCTTCCATTGTCACGCACTTCACAAACTTGAAATGGCCATGTCCATTATCTTTTTAATTTGCTCGAGAATATCTTCAACTTTGCATCAACTAACCACACTTTCTGCCCATCTTCGAAGGTCTTTCATCTGATGTGCCGGTCATGCCAGTGTTTTACATTCTCCTTGTACATCAATGTGTTATTGTATGCATAGTTTCAGAATTCTAGGAGTCTGTTCAGATCATCTTTCCTTTTCTGACCACTATGTGGTGAGTCCAAATTGCACAGGTTGATTGCCCATAAAGATTTGTGAATTAATTCTACGGGAAGATGGCATGGTTTTCCATATACAAGACGATAAGGCGACATTCCCAGAGGAGACTTGTAAGCGGTTCTGTATGCACATAGGATGGAGTCCAGGAGTTGGGACCAATTCTTCATGTCCGGCCACACAAGTTTATGAAGGATCGTCTTGATTTCTCTTTTCGATAATTCTGCCATGCCATTGTTCTGGGGATGATAAGGAGATGCGACTCGATGGTCGATGTCTTACTCCTTTGTTAACTTCTTGACCTATTTATTCACGAAGTGGCTACCCCCATCTGATATAAGAATCTTTAGAATCCCAAACCACAAAATGATATTTCCTCTTAGGAATCGGCATATTGTTCGGTTGTCTACAGTTCGAGCGGGGATAGCTTCAACCCAACGACTCACATAATCGATGGCAAGAAGGATTTTCTCATATCCCTAACTGTTAGGGAAAGGCCCCATGAAATTGATGCCCCAAGCATCGAAAATGTCTGCTATCTGAATGATCTTCAGGGGCATGGAATATTTCGTTGTGACTGTGTCCTTCAACCTTTGACAACCAGTGTATCGTTTGATGAAGGCTATTGCATCCTTGAATAGTGTGGGCCACCAGAAGCCTCACTGAAGTACTTTTGTTGTCGTCCTGTCCCCAGAGTGGTGTCCACCAGATTCGAGTGAGTGACAGTGCTCGAGGATACTATGATGCTTCTCCTGATGTATGCACCTGTGCCAAATGCAATTTTCCCCTTCCTTGAATAAGAGGGGATCTTCCCATTGGTAGAAATGGATAGTCGACAAGAATTTGTCCTTTTAATTTTTTTATCAATCCGACGATACTACCCCCGAAACGAGGTAGTTGGCAATATCAACATACCAAAGGAGTGAATCCACAGCCAAAATCGATTCGTCAAGAAAGGTTTCTGTGATGGGTGCATTGTTCAGTGGATGCTCATGCTTCTCAATTCTGGAGAGATGATCTGCTACCACATTCTGAACTCCAGGCTTATCCTTGATTTCTAAATCAAATTTCTAGAGGAGAAGGATCCATCTGATCAGTCTGGGCTTGGCATCCTTCTTCTGCTGTAAATATCAGATAGTAAAGTGGTTTGTGAATATGGTAACTTTCGATCCAAGAAAATAGAATCTGAACTTTTCTAGGGCGAATACCACAACCAGTAACTCTTTTTCTGTCACAGTGTTATTTCTTTGAGCTTCATCTAATGCCTTGCTGGCATAATGAATGGCATAGGGCACCTTGTCTTTCCTTTATCCTAGAACAAGCCCAACTGCAAAGTCTAACGCATCCCTCATGATCTCAAAAGGGATAGACAAATCCGACGGCTGTAGGACTGGAGCTTGAGTGATAAGCTCCTTGAGCTGATTGAAAGAAAGGAGAACCTGATGATCAACACCAAACTCGATCTCCTTGCATAAAAATCATGTTAGAGGTCGGGCAATACGGCTGAAATCTCGGATGAATCTTCTGTAGAAACCCACATGCCCCAAGAATGACCTCACATTCTTCGTTGTCTGAGGTGGCTTGAGATTGGCAATCACATCGACCTTTGTCTGGTCGACTTCCATGCCACGTTTGGAAACGACGTGACCCAGCATAATTCCTTCAGTGACCATGAAGTTGCTCTTTTCCCATGATAGCACTAGATTAACTTCACAGTATTTCTGAAGTACTCTATCCAGGTGCTCAAGACAAGAATAAAAACTATCACCATAGATTGAGAAGTCGTCCATGAATACCTCAAGAAAACTGCCTACCATCTTGGTGAAGACTGCTAGCATGCATCTCTAGAATGTCGCAGATGCGTTGCACAATCTAAAGGGCATTCTCCTGAAAACGTAGGTGTCGAACGAGCAAGTGAAGGTAGTCTTCTCCTGGTCCTCAGGGGTGATTGCCACTTGGTTGTACCCGAAGTACCCATCCAAAAAGCAAAAGAACCCCTTGTCGGCTAGTCTTTCCAAAACCTGATCAATGAAAGGCAATGAGAAGTGGTCCTTCTTAGTTGCTGCGATAAGATGGTGGTAGTCAACATACACACATCAGGATGTCGGTACCCGAGTGGATATATCCTCTCTTTTGTCATTTGTAACCACAGTAAGCCCTGACTTCTTTTGAACTACGTGCAAAGGGCTTACCCATTTTGAATCAGAGATGGGATAATGAAGCATGCATCGCACCATTTCATGATTTCTTTCATGACGACGTTTTGGAGGTTTGGATTCAGTCTTCTTTCAAATTTGCAGGATATCTTAGCATCTTCTTTCAGATAAATATGGTGTGAACACAATGCCAGATTAATCACGCGGAGATCTAATACATGCCAATCAAGCACCTTGCGGTTATTTTCTAGAACCTCGAGAAGTCAAGATTCCTACTCCGAGTTCAGCTTGCTGATGATGATGACCAGATACATGTTTTCTTCACACGCAAGGAAAGCATACTTTAGGCCAACCAGAAGTTGCTTGAGTTCCGGTTCTGACCTAGCCAACTTATCAGTCCCTTCGGAAACTGCACTGGTGGTGGGATGTACTGCATGAACTTTGGTAGAGCTACTGCCCTCAGTACTCTGTTGAGATTCTGGTGATGTGCCGAACAGTTCTGCACCAGGCTTATCGTGTCCGGTTGGAGTGAATCCTTGGGAGTCAAATAGGCGCATCAGCAAATGGGATTATGTCTCCCAAGTATCATTCGAGCATGTGTCGACTATGCTTTCCAAGTCCTCTAGAGAGAGGATTTCTTGGGTCCATGGATCATCCAAAGAAAGTGGTGTATCTCTGATTTCTGCAATAAAGTCACAATCTACTTCCATTGCTGCACGGCTCTCATCAGTCATGACTTTCAGCTCGTTGATCATGTCTATAGTGATTTGCTTATTGCCCGATCTGAAGGTGATCTTGTCAGACCCATAATAAACCACAGCCTCTGATGTGCGTAGAAATAGCTGGCCAAAGATATATTGGTCTGGAGTAAGGGTGCAGGGGAGTTAATATCAAGGACTACAAAGTCAACTGGGAACTGCATTTCCCGCACCTTTACCACAACATCTTCCATAAGATCTCTAGGTCGCTTGATGGATCGATCAACGAACTGAAGGATCATTCATGTTTGCTTGAGCGGATCTAGCCTAAATTCTTGCATTAGTGACGATGGCAGAAGGTTGATGCAAGACCCGCTATCAAGAAGAGTGTGTTCTAAGACCTGATCCAAAATATAGCAACTGATAAGAGGTGCTCCTTTGTCCTGCTTCTTCTGTGGAAGGTTGCTGATGGTTGTTATAGTGGCCATGGTGAGAATGTGCTTCTCAACCTGTTTGTGTCTATTCTTGCGTGCGGGCTGACCTTTGCTTGTACATGCTTCTTTCAGACCTTTCTTCAAAGCTGGCACGTACTCCATGGTCTTCATTAGAGTAATCTCAATAGTCAAGTTATTAATTATATCCACAACTCCAGGATCAGATAATGCACTTTATCTTGTCGCAATTTTTTGGATTTTTCTATTGCATCAGGAAACGAAATATGTACATTACTGGAATCGAAATTAGAGTTATTATTTACTATAAAACCGTCGTCCACAAACTGTTGTACATCCGGACTACAAAAAGGAGTACAATCTGCAAGCTGAGGTGTTGGTGCTGGTGGAAGAGCAAAAAGTGGGGCCTCTGCTCCGTCGGCTAGCGAGGGATCGAATGCTGCTGGAGGCTCTTCCAAGGTTGGAACAGCTTCACTTCGGCAATGATCTTCTTTTTGTTCCTTTTGTTTTTTGCTGAATTTTTTGTGCTTTTTGTTGATGTGGATGTTGGATAGCTACTGGAATGGCTCATCCTTCTTCGTCTTCCTCACACGTCCCTGTAGCTGGCATGGTTGATGTAGAAGATGAGGATTCACCTAAAGTTTTATTCTCCTCTTTGTTGGTGTCAGGCGGAGGAAAGATCCTACCACTCCTGAGAGTTACAACATTAGATAAAACAATAGTACAAGCATCCGACTCTATAAGAATAGACGGGACATCACATTCTACCTGCTCCTTCTTTTTGAAGCTATTGGGGTTAGCTTCGACCTGCGCCGGGATGGTGGTCTTAGTGGCGATCAGGTCATTTAACTTCCTGGTCATATCTGTTAGTCCTTTGACAAGTTGGGTCAAGAAATCCAGGGTTGGGTTCACGGGAGTGGCCTCAGAAGATTCAGCATGCAGACGACGCTTTTGCTGCAGGTGTGGAAGCTAAGGCAACGACTGTTGATGGTGCTGCGGTGGTGGAGGAAGCTGAAACTGATTGTAGGAGGGAGGAGGATACTGCTGGTACTGCTGAGGTGGGGCAAACGCATACTGGTGGAATGGTTGTGGTTGACAGTACAACGACTGCAGATAGTGTCAATTCTGCCTCCAATGATTAGCATACTGGGGAGGCTGATGGTACTATGGTGGTGGCTGTGAGGACTACCCAAAACGACCACCCTGAGGTTGGTGGTATTGCCTGTTGGCTAGTTGCTGGCCCTGAGGATGTCGAGTAGGACGGGCCAGTTGTGTCATTACTCCAAACCCATTAACTTCTTGAAACTGGGGTGGTGGTGGGAATGTTGGATCGGATGCTGATAGGAAATCTGGTTAGTACACAACCATCTACTGTTGTAGCTGGCCTTGGTCGGGTGCCTGCACGTAGTATACGTGCTAGACTGCCGGTGGTTGCTGGCTCGGCTGAGGCTGATGTGGCGATATCGTCCTTCTTCTCAGCTAGAACATTGTTAGATGGTGGTACCGATTGAACAGAGTTGATGGTGCCAACCAACAGTTCCAACTGCTTGGTGATCTGATCCAGTTTGTCAAGATTTTGTGTCCACTTTTCGTTCATAGCGAGTTTCTTGAGGTCCTATGATCGCTTCTCAATGAGATCAACCTTCAAGAGATGTCCCCCTGATAATGCTAAGGTTGGCACTCTCATCTCTCTGCCTCTCAGGATGCTGCCATGTGTACTTGCTTCTGGAGGATCTAGGGCTGCTTCTAGTACGCCTTGGATGAAGATAGGGCGGCCTCTTCCTCGACCATTTCCTCTAAGATCTGCCATACGACGTCTTCATCCCTATTGAAATGTGAGCCCCCACATGTTGCATCGACGAGCCTTTGACTTTCTATGTTCAGGCCCCCAAAAAAGTGTTGGACGAGGTTGGTCCTCAGAATCTCATGGTGAGGACACTTCTCCTCCAGATCTGCGAATCTCTCCCAGGCTTCATGAATAGATTCATGCGCTCCCTGAGAGAAGTTGATAATTCTTGCTTGCATCTGGTCGAGCCGGCTGAGAAGGTTGAATTTGTGCAGGAAAGCAGACTTCAATTCCTCCCAGGTTGTCACAACCTTCCCCAGATGGTTAACCCAGTAGAGTGCCTTGTCTTGCAAACTGAAGGGGAATGCCATCATCTCGACAACGTCCAAGGGGACGTTTGGGTAGTGAGTAGTATGACAGATGCGTGAAAATTGTTGTAGATGGATATAGGGCTCTTCATTGGTGTTTCCATGGAAAGAAGGAAGAAGAACAAGAAACTGGGGCTTCAGCTCAAAGTGAGCATGCACCGGTGGAATGAGGATCCACTCGGTCATCTTGCTGTCTCCAGGATTGTATGTCTCTTTCAGTGTAGGTTTGGGCCTCTCTTGTTCAGGCTCTTCCTCATCATCAAGGGGTCCATCCCCTCCTCCTCGTCTGCCTCCTCCTCCCTCAAGTTTGTTCATCATATCTTTCAGGATTTCTTGGAATGCAGTCCGTGCTAGGGCTTGCACTGTCAGCTGTTGTTGGATAGCTTGGATAGATGCCAACAACTGTGCATTGACTTGATCTTGATCAGGCATTTGTCCTTGCTCAGGATGAGGGGGCTGCTGACCCTTGCCCTTTCCTTGAGAAGCCATATCAGGGTCTGAATCTGAGGAGATGAATTCTAGATTGGGATTTAGGACTTGGTTTGTCTTCTATCTGTAGAATGAGAGAATCCCAATCAGACCACTTGTAATTGAATTCCAATTGTCAATTGGAATCTGGAATCAAGGTCAATTCTAAAGTGTTGTAAATGAAAAAGGATATGGACTGTAATCAGCTTTCATTCACAACGGCGAGAGTGGGACAAGAGTGGTCCCGGTTTATTGGGAGGTCAATAGGAAAGGTAGAAGACAAGGAGTCTGGAGATCGACCCGCAAGGTACAGATCGGGTTCTCGGGAATCACCTCAAATTATTGGCGAGGTCGAGTTCATGGAATCGATGTGGGTGTCAGCAGGAGCCCGACTAAACCATCCATGGATCGCTCATGAGAAGCAAGAGAGGAGTAGATATAGGAATAAGGATACGGTGGTCAACAAGGGAAACAATGGAGTGCAAAATAGTAGAAAGACTCGAACTGAGCAGGGGTCAAGGGAGAAATACACGACAAAAATGTGCGCAAGTACGCGGGACTCGATCTTTGAACCTTAATCTAGATCCATACAAACACAAAACCAAATTGGATTCACTAACTCATGCCATGTGAAGCCGTGAAGGTTCGACTACTTATTATCTTTTCAGTTTTAGAGTTGTTATTTCAGGCATATCTTATAACAACTCCTTAGCACGCTATATCTATAGGAGAGAGACTATTGCCAGAAAAGTATCTCGTACTTATCCTCCTCCTTTGTAACATGTAGTCTGTACTTTTTGAGGTCCTTGTAACCCTTCCTGGATCCCTACTCAGCCAAATAAATAGAAAGAGGAAGCCGATAGGAGAAACCAATACTTCGGTTCTCGTTTGGAATAGAATCACATGTGAGTGTGCAAGAACCAACTCGGACGCAAACCGATGAGACAGACACCCCCGTGAAGGCGTGGCCTATGCTCAATACTTCATACCATGTCGATGTTCCACAAAAGGCGGGAACACCATTGTTGACAAGGCCCTACTCGGTCATGTATGATAGAAGCGCCATTACTTTAAAAATCCATGCGATACACAAGGCAGTTACAGATTGGGATTTGGGTTCTATTCCTTACGGGACGTGCCTCATTCATGGGATGGATTTTAGTCCCCTCCGAAGATATCTAAAAACAATGAGGGCTTTATGAACCCAGTACAATGATGGTCCATTACAGATTTTAATTAAGGTTAAAGTTTATTTAGCATTCCCCTTGTTTTAGTTTTTAGTTTTCCCTTTTTTTGAGTCTTTTTCATACAAGAGCCTAATGTTTTTGTAGATTTTCATTTAAGTCCTATGTGCTCAAAATCAGAGGGAGATAACGGAAAAGCCGTGCAAGTCGATTCAATGATGGAAATCTCACCATTGAACCTAATGATGCATGCCGAGTTAGAACAATTACAGTGCATCCCAGCTCTCTCCATGCAGTATGCAAAACAGAATTTTTAAACCTATCTACATGGTGGTGTGCAATCGACAAAATCGCCCTCAACAGTAGCTGCTATTAATTATGAAGAACCAATTGCTAGCTATTCAGAAATGAGACCAAGGTCCGGTCTCTGATGCCGATTGGTGCCCGCCGCAATAGGTCCTACACGCGCTGTATACGACCTCTAGCGGTACGCGGTCTCAAATCTGAATTGCTAGCATTATTAATTTGACTAGATCCATCTGTAGTAGACTATAGGAACATGCATTCTTATTGATGTATGTACCTAGTTACCGAGTCAAGCAGCCTAAATCTAGGGACTCCATGCACACAAAACAAAGTAAAATAAGGCAGAAAGCTTAAAACAACAGAAAAAAATAAGAGAAGGTGATAAAACACAGAAAACTACGACGAGACCCCCAGGTGAACAGACACCCATGCACTGGACCTCGTTGTGAAGAGTAGAGTCCAAGTTATATTACATGCCAAAATTTTCTCTCTCTCACCATAAAATTAAAAAAAAATTCTACGTTAATCCCTCATCATGCTTCCTTAGTGCTCTCTCCAGCTGGTCAAAAAGAGAAGACCAGCCTCCTCTAGGCTTGGCTGCATCAATCTCCCAGGAAACCATCCTCGCATGGCGGGCCCTCGCATCAAAGTTACAAAATTTTGGCATTAACATTTTTGAATAATCAAAACAATAAACTTCCATAAAATCAATGAATATTTTCAACGATTATCACAGATATAATTTGCAAATCAATAAATGAATCAATAAATCAGATAAATTATTATACGAAAATGACTAGCAAAAATAGGCTACGTTCATTGCATCCCCGACAACGGTGCCATTTGATAAACCAAGAATTAAGCCAAAGTCATGCCATTCCACACAAGGCGGGAAGGACAGTTGCTGAGGCGACCTCAGAACAAATCCCTGATTAATCAACAGATAACCCACAACAATTAATCAAGCAATTAAGTACCAAAAATGTGGAGTTAAAATTTATTGTCTCTACCCTAAATTGCATAGCAGTTAAGCATGTAGAGGTCGAACCACATAGAGCAAACTGGTAGCCTACGGTTATCTATGTACAACTAAGTCATTCATTTGTATAATTCCTTTTGTGGGTTTTCAATTTTATATTTGTTTATTACATTTTTTAATTTTTTATTTTCTGATTTTGTATTTTATTTTTATATTTTTATCTTTTTTTCTTTTATAAAAATAATATAGCCTATATAGGGCTTTATTTACACAACGTATAGAAATATATATAAAAATGTTATTCAATATTAAAAATAACAAATACAATGAAAAATTACCCAAATTAATTTTAACATATATATAATAATATATAGATAATTATAAAACATAAAAACATATTTTTGGTATTTCTGTAGAATTTTTATATTTATTGTTGGATTTTGGAGCTTTCTGATTTTTTTAATTTTCTTTTTCTTATTTTTAGAATTTTTGTTTTCTGGACTTAATAAATATCAAAATATACCACATATATTTTTTGGAATTTTTTATTAAGTTTTTATATTTTTTGGTTTTTTCTAATTTAGATAGGGATTATTTAGGCTCTTTTTTTAATTTTAATAAATAGATTAAATGTAAAAAATGCTAATTAAAAATATGGGCGTGAATCTTCAAGGAATAAGGCATGTATCCCTATTTCTTCGTATTTTTAGGAGCTCATTAGGTATTTTTTATAATTAGCTAAAACATACAAAAATACATGTCCTGACAAAGGCATTTTTGCAAATAAAATAAAGTCCAGGGGTATATGCGCAAAAACACCAAAAGTGTACAATGTTTATTTAATTTTTAATGGCTAAATTACAATTTCAAAACCTGCCAGGCATATGCGCAATTTTACCAGCACGTGGGACAACACGCGACTCACACAGGTAGGGACCAAAATGTAAATATATGAAAGTTCAAGGATCAGGTTGCAATTTTTACAAAAATATATAACATAAATTTCATTTTTTTGTTGAACCTTAAAATAATCACAAAAAGTTACTGGGGTAGACATGCAATTTTTCCACCTCACGTGGGACATCACATGAGGTGACATGGAATAGACCCAAGTACAATTAAAATAAATACATGGTCCTTTATGCAAAATTCCCACTTATTTTATAAATCTACATTTTATTTACAGGACTAATTATTAATTACAAAAATGTGGGGACTAGATATGCAATATACCCCAATCTTAGACGCGAGCGGACAGTCGGGATCATTTTACTTATCCACATGTCAGCTTCTCAACGCCCGATGATGCTTTGTTCGCAGATGGCCAGGATTAGATTGCGTGGCGCGTTCAGACGGTGACTGCGTGGTTGGATCCAATGGCTCTGATAAAAACTGGACCTCCTTCTTGATCAGACGGTAGAGGAAGGGGCTGGATGAACAGGGAAGAACACGTCGCTTGCGAGTTTCGATCGAACAATGGGGGCTCCTCCGGCCACCATTTCTACAGCTCCTTCACGTTCTTGGAAGTCCTCCACATCTTTAGAGCTCCTTAAGATGGCCGGAGAAGCAGCCAAGAGCTCAGGCAGAGCTCAGGGCCTAGAGATCTTGGTCTTCAGTTCGATAGGGCTCAGATGCCCTCTTCAAGACCTGCAAAAGGGTTAGAGAAATTTGTGAGGCGATGCGGCAGGTCCTGGCTTTTATTTGGTGGCAGATCAGAGTGACTTGATAGGATATGGTCCTACTTCGGTGATGCGGTGGAGGTGGAGCGGCGATTCGCAGAACCAAGAAGGTTCTGGTTGATCTGAGATGGTCGAGAGATAGAGAACGCGAGAGGGAACGAAGTGAGGGTGGAAGAATGATCGGAGAATGGGTGGTTCACATTGGGATTGTTCGCGGGAGCTTCGCTTTGGCGAACTACGAATGAACTAAACTAAGCTAACCAACTACCCTATTCACTACAGTACTAACATAAATGAAATGCGGGAATTAAAACCTAGCTAAATATGCAAGAAAACATCCCTTATACCTAGTTGGGCGCCAGGGAGCAGGACTACGCTGGAGCGCTGTCGTGGGTGCAGCCCCACCTTCTTCTGCCCGTTCAGACCTCCAGGAGCTTCTCCCTGTCATGAAGAGGCATTCTAGACCGAAGGTTGGGGTGGAAGAGGATTAAAGGTTGACCAAATTTGGAAGAGGAAGCGGAGCTTTTAATTTATACACATGTATATGCACCCTTATTGACTGGCCAAAATTAATGAATCTCGCATATATACCATGGATCTACATATTGGGTGTGGATGTACAAAAAGTGATGATTATTTTTCATGAAGCACGCGAAGATGATTGATCGATGGATCGAGTGGGATAAATGGTGAAAATGGGGGAAAGAAAGTTCTGGGACACCAGGTCTTCAGATGGACAGTTGACCAGGGGTCAACAGTCTGCATGCTGCCCTTGGGCCACGTAGGCCGCTAAAAAACAAAACATCGTATTTTAATCGAAAATAATTTTTAAAAAATAATAAATGATTTTATTTTTTTCGAGTATAAAATAAAAAAAATGTTTATTATTTAATGTAGTATTTTATTATGATTTTTCTTTATTTTTTTGGCTTTATTTATTAGTAGTTAATTTTTAATAGAGCATTTATAGGTGTATTCATCTATGTTTTCTTCATTTTTATTTTTAATTTTTATTTTTTTATTTTATCTTTTTATTTTTATCATTTTATGTATTTATTGCTTATTTTTGTAAAAATAAATATATTTTTACCTTATTTTTATTATGTTATTTGTACACTTTAATAAATATGTAAGTATATTGTATAGGTATATTCAGAGGTATGTTACCTATGTTTTATGTCTACTATTTTATTTTAATGTATTTTATTGAGTTTTATTTTAGTGTTACATTTTTAGTAGAATCTAATATTTACAATATTAAAAATATAAAAGAATAAGAATTGAAAGAATATATTTTCCTTTTATTTATATACATATAAACATATGTATTTTGTCTACGTATTTTACATTAACTTAATTCATTTTTCCTTTTCTTTTGGGGTTTTATTTTGATTTTGATATACACATGTGTTATGAATAATATTTAAAAATTATATAAATAAGAATTTGTAAAATTAATAAAGGGTGAATAAAATGAATATTTTAATCAGTAGAATGTACAATGAGGGCCCAAGACCTAACTTTCACACAGTAACTCCAAAAAATAGAAAACCACACCATTAAATAGCTTGTGAAAAGTTATATACAATTAGAGATGATTTCGCTATGTTTTGAGTTTTTATTTGAAGGATATGGGTATGTGAAGTTTGGTTTTTGGCTTTTTATTTTGTGTATAAAATGTACACAGTGTATTATTTTATACAAACTCGATTTTGCGTTTTTATTTACATTATTATCTACAACTTTTATGTACAAAGTTTCTTTATTTGATGGATAAAAAATAAATAATAAAATAGGTGTCAAAAGTGAATAAAATAATGAATAAATAAATAACATTTTTATTGTATTTTGCCCCTTATCTACCCCTACTTTATTCCTTGTCGACCAATTCAATTCTTGACTTGGTCTCGGGGATTTGGGTCATAAAATATCTTCAATATTTTATTCCTTTTTCTTTTCTTCTCTTTATTCTATAATTTTGGCATTAAAAACCTTATTTTATACACAAAATACAATAAATAATGGATGCTATTTTGTGCAAAAATTTACATGCATTAGATAGGGTTTTCGAGGCCAAAATGATAGAATAAAGGTGATGAAACGAGGTTCATCAGGTACACATGACATACGAGGGAAAGAAGGAATGTATGGCAAAACACATATATACAATAAGTACAGACTGGTGAAGTACAGGACGGTATCTGACGGTCGAATATCGTATTCTTATCATTGTCTCCCTATGAGAACAATGATGCATTCAGAAAGTGAAAAGACACCCTGATATACACTCAAGTGGGTGTTAGATACCTGTGAAAACAGATCAAAAAGCCAAATCAGGATCCGGTATCATGGAGTAGATCATCGGCCCATAAGAATGGAATGAGAGATCGGGGTTGATACCGAAAGACATGGAGAAAGTGTGAGTAGTACAGAATCCTCCAAGTAAATCAAAGTCTAAGAAATATATAAAAAGTGTGGAACAAGAGACTCTCTCAGTAGTAGGATATTTGTTGGTCATAAGATCATAAAGGTCAAAGTGACACGCCGAATACCACAAGACATATCTCAACCCTGCAAGGGTCATCAAGGTGAGAAGGATGATATGAGTAAAAGATCTCAGAATAAAAAGACTCAGCTCCATGCTCCAACAGATTGGAGACACAACCAGAGAGGAGATTGAGTACATATATTAGAAGACTCGGCTTCCTGCACCACCAGATAGGAGACACCATAAATGAAACCAAGTACCTACAAGATGATGTATCCTCTTGCAGATAACCCTCAAGGATGGTGCATACTAGGAAATGAATAATCAAAGATAGCTCATCCCTACAAGAGTCATCAAGGTGAGCGAACTCAAAGGAGTCAGATCCATCATACTGATCATCAGAAGCGACCTCGATAGTCGACAGATCAACTACCAACAGAAGAGAATGACAGATCGAGAAAATGTGTCAGTGTCCCGCAAACAACCCTCGGGGAGCATACTACCAACTATGCGGGGAATAATCAGAGGAAGATGGCTCATCCTTGTGAGGACTTTCAAGGAGAGCGGACTCAGAAGTGTTAAGACAAATCGGTCCCATGATCTAACAGATCGGATATATATCAAGGTAGTGAGATCGATGGCATATCGGATGACTCAGTTCCATGCTCCAACAGATCAGAGACGTAATCAGCAGCAAGTGGAACCGAGCGTAAAGAATGTGTTGCATCCACCCATAGATAGTCCTCAGGGAGTAATGCAAACTAAGTAGTGAGTATCTGAACAGATCTCAACCTTGCGAGGGTCGTCAAGGTGAGGGGACTTAAAGGAGTCGAACAGATTGGTCTCGGTAGTCGAATAGAGAAGTGAAGAGTATTCTTCACAAAATGGTTCGTCCCGATAGGAAGAACAGGTCCCAGCTCTTGAACCAAGTTCTATGGGCCTATATGACATCCTACAAGACACCATTGGGTACTTCACCATTTAGAATGATCTATGGCAAGCCAAGCCATTTGCCTGCTGAGCTAATTCACAAATTTGAATGGGAAATTAAACATACTAATTGGAGTTGTGACCTAAGTAAGCTTTGTCATGACTTGAACTTGAACAAGCTCATAGAAATCTGAAACATGGCATATGATAACAGTTTAATTTACAAGGATAAAGAGAAGAGATGGCATGATCAGCACATTAGGTGCAATGACTTTGTCCTTGGGTAAAAGGTATGGTTGTTAAATGCCAGGTTAAAGATGTTCCACAAAAAGCTCAAATCTAAGTCGACAGGTCCCTTTATTGTTAAGGAAGTGCACGGTAATGGAAATGTAGAGATAGCCAATCTCACAAATGGTGCACGGTCCTCTGTGGTAAATAGACAATTGTTGAATCACTTTATAGATTCTAAAGAGCAGTTAGTCCAAGCCGATCTCATCAACTTCAAGCAGAGTGAGCACATAGCAGATATATAAGATTTCTCTTCATGAAGATGCAGCATCTAGATTCAACAGCTCAGAAGATTCACTCACTCTTGTACACATAATTTATTCATTCTTTTAGAGCTTAGCTTCCTTCTTCTGTAGATACAACTCCATACTTAGGCTATTCAAAGCCTAAGTATAGGGGGAACCACTGCTCTTGCTTGTATATTCATGTTTGTATCCCAAGTCATTTCCTTCTCTGTTTATCTTCGTCCATTCTCATTCTTCACTCATTTGATCCTTCTTATTCTCTTCCAACACTTAGGTTATTTCAATCCTAAGTATAGTGGGGAGACTCTTCAGTTCTTGTATGTACTTTTATATTTAGCATGATTTTGTATGTTAATATCACTTTGTGTTATGAGAACATAGCAAAAGCTAAGTATAGGGGGTATACCGTATATATTGTATATATACTTTAGCCATAGCTCATAATTTGAATTTTTTCAACCTTTTTGGGGCTAGGGTATAAGTATTTTTGAACTGATGTGCATACAATTGTTTTAATAATTATTTATAACTATGTTACATTATTTTGAAACTATTTGACAATGGTTTGAAAAATGGGGATTTTAATTGTTTTGAAAATTGTTTGGAAAATGTTTTTAAAATCTATATTATGTGACATGGTTTGAAAATTATTTTCAAAATCTTTTCAAAAAATGGGATAAAATGAAAACAGATTTGTGTTTGTAAATACAATTAACCTTATTCAAAATCCATTAAAAATCAGAAAAATAAAAACTTTTCTTTAGCTGTGACTCTGACTACCAAGCTTAAAAATGATTAGCTACTTTTCAGTGAGGGAACTGATGTCTTCCTTAGCAGAGTAGGTGGTTAAAAGAAAACGCATATGGAATCATTTTGAAGTAATACAGGTAGATGTCTAATGGTCCGTACTAACACTCATACTGGCTGAAAGTGGATGCAATTAGTCATATAAGCTTGGGACAGTCATTATTCTCTAAATATTCAAAAAAAGAGAGAATAAGATAAATAAAAACTAACTACCTATTAAGTTGAGTTGGTTTGGTCCCTGATACTTACACTTTCACACAAGACTTGTGATGTTCAAGGACACTTGCTTTTTGAGATCCTATGATTCATAGTTAACTGACCTTAATCATTAGGGTCTTGGACTTAATTATTCCGTGGTCTGAAAGATTTCTATGCTATATTGCGTACTTAGTCTCATTCCTAAGAATATGACATGAACTTCACATGCATGACTACAGTTTTGATGGGAGGAGTTGAGGTTTCACCGAAAGAACTGTGATAAGGTATTTGAGTCTGGATCTGGTTTTATGATGCTCGAAGATGGGATAAAACCGATGAAGCCTTCATGAAACTTGAGTGTTAGCAACCATTTGTCATTATGAGAACAAGGTTTCTTATACCAATCTCTCATTACTCCTAAGTTCTAAGGTGCGATGCAATTAAATATTTGTTGATTAGTGTACGCCAACTTTGGTAAAAGTAGTGGACCTAGCCAAATGCAAAGAAAAGAAAGAAAGAATTTTTGAAAGAAAATCTCTTACCATACAAAGTCCAATATCAAAGAGCTTCCACCAAAGGCGAGCACACCCAACCTTTCTGAAGTGCACTTGGACCACCGCTATTTGGGCTAAGAGTCAGGCTAGCACCTAAAAAGGGCTCTACATCGTAAATGCTACAAGTATGGGTGTAGAAAGTATATTAGATACTCAAAAAAGGCACACCCGGTGTACTACCAAGAAAACAAGTGCAAACGACTCCAACTTCTCTTGATGGGCGCACTCATTAACACCAAAAAATAAATAAGCATTGAATTAACAAGGCACTCGAGTCCTTGTTCCAATGAGAATGAGAGAAGAATTGACACAAACCTATACCCTTTTATCTATCGGTCGTTCATTTTCACTTTTAAGCCTGACAAACTAAAGAGACTGTGGATTGATTGCCCGAACTAGTTTATTCCCTAGTGTTTAGGGTCGGTCCTTAGGAGAGTCTCTTAGACTGGGACATTGGGTGTCTCTTTGACTCTGCTCTTGTAACTACAGTCCACACTTTAATATCATATCCTTACTACCTATGTATATCAGAGAGTTTGAATATTGAGAAAGTTGGATACTTTTTGACTAAGTCTGGGTTCAACTTAGATAATTTTTGACTAAGTCTGGGTTCAACTTAGAATCTTAGGTCAACAAAAACCGTGAATCCTTGAAGGAATCGAGTCTTGTTTTTCACTTGCACAGTCAGAGGCATGTGCAACTTATTTTCTATTCTTTTGCTTGAGGACAAGCATAGTTTAAGTATAGGGGGATGACGAATCTGTGATTCATCATATTATTTATCGTTCATTATCCTCCTTATTTAAACTATTCATTAAAATGTGTATTTAATTAACTTAATATAACTTCTAATCCTATGTAATTAACTAACCCTAATTTATTGTATTTTTGTATATATTTTATTCCCCTTTATCGTATTTTTGTTTTGGGTTTAGAAAGAGATTAAAAAAACAAAAAATTGACGATTGATTTAAAAAACAAGTGTTTTTATTCTTTAAAAATGCTTCCAAAAATATTTCTCTCTTTGTCTGAGTTTTTCTTAATTTTACGTGTAATTATTTGTTTTGTATTTTTCTTTGATTTGCTTATTTTTCTTTTATCTCATTGGGCCACGTGGTTCTCCCTGGAGTTGCCACGTGGCCCGCCCCTTTATGTGCCATGTACCTTCCCTCATGGTCGTCCATCTCTTCTACCCTGATCTCATCTTAACTGCACATTATCCCTCCTCTTTCAGCTGCTTGATCAAGTCTCCAGATCTAATCTGGAGAGCATGTTCCCGTACCCATCTGGATCATTGGATCGTGAGATCCAACGGTCAGAACCTCATCTCCTACCTCTCGCCCCATGATCTTCCTCGTTGTGCACCATCACCCTTTCCATTTTCCCCACGGTTCTGATAACCTCCTCACTCTCCTGATCTCGCCGAGTCAAAGCCCAACCATTCCTCATCTTCGCCTTACATATATCCTTTCCTCTCTCTCCTCTCCCTCGGTCCTCCATGAGCCCACGAACCCACATCTCTACTACATGCACCTTATCTTCTCCGCCTTTAAATACCTCACCTCCGCCTCACTTCACATGAATCACCTATACGTGACAGACCTCTGAGTCACTACCTCCCAATTGGTGACAGTAATTGAGAGAGACAGTGAGCCATGATCGAGAATTTCCTCCGGTGAGATCCTCGTCTTTGGAGACAAGTTGCAGTTGCACCAGTTGCTCGATCTTCGAGCTGCCAGCCTCCAGCTTGTCAAGTGATGACCGGAGTACTCAACTCCACCTTCAAGACATGTTCTCCCCTTCTCCAGTTCGTCCCCATCATCATCTTATACCTCAGATAAAATCATCCCTTCTTAGTTTCTATTGTGTTTCTCCCATTTTCCTTTGCACACACAGACACCCTCACTTCCGTTCAACCATCATACTATCTTCGTTGTTGATCCGTAACTCTCTCTCCACCTCCATCTATCCTTATACATCTCTCTGTGACCTCATATGCCTTTCTTCACCTCCGACCTCGCATAGGTTGGAGCTCACTTTGGGTTCAATTCCCCCACAGTTGATGAGACCTCGAAACGCCATCACAACCTCCTCATCTGATTCCCTCAGCTTTAGCTACGAGCTAACAATTGCAGGTATTAATTTCCTTCGAATGGTAGGTATTTAGAGCCCCTTTACGACCTCGAGCTTCACAGTGGTGATACCTTCCCCGACATGCAGCTTCAAACTGTCTCTGAGTTTCTACACTGTCGCAGCACCCTCGCGAAGTCTCCATCGATCTTCTCTAATCTTTAATGCCTTCAGTTCATCGAGAGGAGAAAGAGCACCTTCGCCGAAGATCCGCCCAAGCACCATCAGATGAGATGGAGAGGGAGGGACATTGGCTACATGTGTCGTTGGATCTAATCTCCCCGATCATATCTAAAGGCCAGAATCTCTCCCAAGCCTCTTATCGAAGCAACGATTCATCCCTCAGCCTCAGGTATCGAGCCAGCATCCGAGCCCGTGTTGAGCTGCCACATGCACATCGATTCGAGTACCGAGCCTCCATCTCATTAAGTGTTTTCTGCACGTGACATGAGAAATTTGCACCGAGACCTCTAGACATTTCTGTATTTGTTATTTGGTCCCTTATTGCATGCGTACATAGCGTGTGTCGTGTGAAAATTGCAAGATAAGCCCTACATTCTTTTTTATTACATTTTAGTCCTTCCACATTTGGTGAAAATTACATGTAACCCCCTACGACTTTTATAAATTGTATTTTAGCCCTTGTTTGGACCTTTTTGAAGTAAAAGTTCATGTTTTCTTTCATTTAGGTCCCTAGATTGAATTGTGACTTCTCTCTCGGCGCTCTGCTACTATATATCTAACAGCTTTAACAAGACGTCAACCGCCTGGGCTCCTTCTATGATCTTCCTGATTTTCACCTGACCCACGAAGCTAGTCACCTTGGAGCATGACCTCTCGCGTAGTCTTTGGAGTTATCTAGTCTACCTTGATAATAAAGTCATATAAGAAAATGAGACCCCGCACCATTTCGACTAAGCCTTAGGACCTGAAATTGGTCTTATTTTAATGATAATTTAATGCTCTTTAATATGGACTACTTGGATTCTGCATGTGACCTATTATGTGTGACGGAAAAATCAGAGAACCTAGGTTACTCATTGTGCTTAATTTTTCTACTTAATTAGCTTGATAATTGGATTAATTGCACCATTTTCCTCCCTGATTTGATGGACCACTAATTAAATTTTCTAGAACTGGAGTTTAAATTTATTCAATATTTAATTCCTGAATTTGTACGTCTTTTGAGCTAAATTGAACTCGTATTGAATATGTTGTGAATGTGATGCACATTAGATCTAGGCCATTTCTTGATCTTATTTCATGATAAAATTTGGATTAAGGGACCATTTAGACTTTTGATTGAGAATTTCATGAGCTTAATTTAATCAAAACATCTTGTCACTCAGACGAACTTGGTGTGCTTGTTTTCATGTGCATTTTATAGTATCTTTTAAATTGCATAAAAATTATCACCACAAATATCATTCGTGCATTTTGTTGTGCATTGTGACCTAACTTGACTTAGATAGCCCATCTTAGTAGCTTGATCACCTTTGTTGAACCTTAATGAAAAGTACTTAATTTGTTGTGTCCATGTGTTCGACCCTGGATTTGCCCAAGAAATAAATTCTAACCGAGACACTCCTCATGGAGATCCTTCTCTTAGTTTTGCATGATTCGTTGAGTATTACTCTACAACGAGTACAAATTAATGTATGCGTCCAGCGAGTTATCAAGGGCCTCCAATCCGACGGTCATTGTTCAATATGGAGTGCCTCCTCTGATCCAACAACGACTGCTTCCAACAAAGAACAGGGAAGAACAACCATTGGAACTCGCTCGATCCACGCTCCTGCTCGACTCCATCCTCCTAGGCTGCTCCCAATTGTCTCAAAATGAAGCTTGAGACCTCTCACGTCCGTTGATGCCTTCAAAACAGTCCAGGACCAGTTGATGGGGACTTGGCGGCTCGAGGAAGAATGGGAACCAAGGGTCCTTCTTCCTGGTCAAATTTTTGCCCTACAGGGCCTATCAAACTCCAACACCTACAGGGTTAACTTGCAAACACAAAGAGGGTGGTCAAGGGCCTTATTTGGGGTGAAATGGAGTGGATATGTGATAGGACAGAGCTCTCCGGCAAACGGAGGAGGAGGAGAGCTTGATCACTTGATCTGAGAGAGATCAGGGGGAACAATGGGGTGCTAGAGATGTAGAAGCTTGTTGCGAAGGAGATGAGATGATCAACGAGGTCAGAGGACAGTCGGAGGATAGTGAATAGAGGTCGAATCTCGAAGTTATGACAAACTATGATTTTTATATTCTACAAAATAAAAGATAAAATCAAACGCAATAAAAGGCTACATTATCCTACTACTACTACTACTACTACTACTAGGAATCGAAAGAGCAAAGAAAAGGGCACTCAGACTTGGGAACCATGGAGCATGAGAGATTCACCTGAGCAAGTCCGGCAAGATTCACCTGAGCAGTAGATACACCTATTGTCACTAGGGACGCTCCAGATGAAGAGAAAAAAGGATGAAGATGGGTCAAAATGGATCAACTTCAAATGGAGTTCAGACGAGAAACTAAATATGGAGGCGAATTTGGTTAGGGTTTGATGTGCATCGATGCTCCATCGTTCGAGATTTACTAGGGCATGAAATACCAATGAACGGCAAACAGATTCGTAGAAGGATTCGAGCCCAAAAAATGCAAGGATTGGGCGGGACAAACTGGAGAAGACGGGGCTCAACACTCTGACACGCCTAGGCCTAGGTGTGGGTGCAGTTGATCGGTGGGTCAACAAAGGTCTGCACCTGATTGGGTTACGTCATGCACTAGAGGGCAAAACAGAGATAAAAGTTGGAATTAAATTGAAATAAAATAGGAAATTATTTTATTAATTTTTTCTTAAAACATGAAAGTTGTTTCTTATTTTATGTACTATTTTTAGGTGATTTTTATTTATTTTTACCAATCTATTTATTACGTGTTAATTTTTACAAGTGTAATTATAGGTATAATTGCCTGTATATAGTGTATTTTGATTTTTATTTTGTATTTTATAAGTTATTATTTTTATTTATAATTTATATATTTACAATATATTTAAGTATGCATTTATATATTTTTTATTTTTATGACTTTATTTGTATGTTTAAATAAATATGAGTATGTATAAATATAGGTATATTTTGCCTATGTATTTTATTATATTATTTTTTTTAATGAAATGTTAATGGTTTCTTTTTATGTTTATATTTTTACCATAACTTAGATAATATTTATATATATCTAGAAATATGAAAAGAGCAAAAATACAAAGAATGAATTAAATGTATAGAAATGTACATGTAAAGTATACCCCAAAAGCCAAATTTGCTATCTTAACTCCAAAATTACTGAAACATCTTTATTAAATAGATAATTAATTTAGAGTATAATAAAAGAGAGTTTTGTCCATTTTGAATTCATATGGAGAAGATATGGATCTATGAAGTTTTGTTTGTGGCTTTTTCATATATGTATCCTAGTCACATTATACCTTATTTTTTTGTGCAATTAATTTTGTCTTTTTCTATGTATTTTTATGTACATGCTTGATGTTGAAAGTGTTTTAATTTGAAGTGTAAAAGTGTGTATAAATTAGTGAAAGTTTAGGCTCTATACAATGTACAGGTCACCTAGGTTTTCTAATTGACAGTGTCCCTTTTGTCTGTATTTCTATGCCCTTATCTCCTCCGACTTTATTCATTGTCGACCAAGTCAATATTGACTTAGTCTTGAGGTTTAGGGGCAATCGGTATTTGCAATACTTCGTCTATTTTTCTTTTCTTTTATTTTTTCATTTATTTTGTATTTAAATACATGTATTTAAGTACTATTTACAAGCAAAGGCCAGAGTGTTAATTTGTAATATATTTAAATAGGGTTCTAAAGATAAAATAAAGGAATAATTGTGAATGAATGGGTATTCATGACCCCCTATAATTAGCTTTACTTGTCCCTAGTAAACACTTATTGGGAGAATAAGTGATGCAAAAATAAAGAAAGAAAAATAAAGAAGGTAGAACGATTCTCATTTTTAAACTTATCCATAAAATCAAAGTTTCGAGCTTCGATAAATTCTTAAGATTAATGATGTATTCGGAATTGAGTTGAAGTCAAGACTTGACTCAACAGCCTCTAGGTTCTATGCTCTTTTATCCATTTCAATTCACAACCTGATCAGAACAGTCCTTTCAGACGTATACTCAAGCAACCTTGAGGTGACAGATACCATGTGTGTGAATTGTGTTAGCTCTTCCTAGACAAACCACTGAATTATTAAGGAGTCTCCTCCTCTGGCAACTCATCCTCGTTGAGACAGATATTCCCTTCTAAGGTCAAGTGCATGCTAGTTTCACAATCGAAATGGTGGAGAAGCTAGAAGAAATGAATTGGGAATGGAGCAGTTTAGTCGCTTCCCTTGTGAAGCTTGATCAGTGTAACCAAGTCTTCACTAAGAAGCAGGCTTTTTCTAGAAGCTCAAATTTTGTGGACCTTTTGGTGTAGGTTTATTTTGGATGTTTTCCTTTGTATTGTGATCTCTACATTCTTGTTTTTTCCAGAAGGATATAGAATCTTCTGGTCCGCTCATGTTTTGGGGGCTTGGAAAACGTGGTGCTAGCTGATGGTTGAGATTTTATGCGGGTCTAAAGTAGTCTACACAAGGCGAGAACTGCAGTATCATTGAAGCGACCGCTCACAAGATCTCAATCAGTCGACACTCAACCCCGAATAAATCAAGCAATGAATAGCACAAAATGTGAGTCAAAATTTATTATTCTCTACAAAACACAAGGTATAGCAAGCAAGCATGTAGAGATCGAACTACAGAGAGCAAAACCAAAAGCCTATGATTATTATTAGTCAGAGTGTATTATGCACAATCACGTCCTTCATTCTCTATTTTTGTGGGTTTTAGTTATATATATATGGATATATTTTTATATACTTTTTTGTTGGTTTTATGGTTTTGTATTTTCTTTTTTTATTTTTTTTATAATTCTTTTTCTTTCTAATACATGATAGAGTATATAAGGCTATATATGCCATAATAGATAATATAGATAGAAATAATTAAAATAACTAAAAAATACATAATTAAATTTTTTAGTTTTAAATACTTTTTTAGTATTTCTGTGATTTTTCTGGAATTGGTGCTAATTTTCATAGATTTTTAAAATAAAAAAATATCCCAATTCAGAGACTATATAATAGGCTAAGATGAAATGGAGATTAAAAATATCAATCTAAGTCCAAAATACTTCAAATCAATATCAATAGATAGATAATAATATCCATAAAATTCAGAAACAAAAAACATATTTTTAAAATTTTTGATGATTTTTAATATTTTTTGTTGGATTTGGAGCTTTTTCATTTTTAGTCTTTATTTTTCTATTTTTAGGTATTTTTGGTCTGGAATTAATAAATAATAAAATACACAACATATATTTTTTTAGAATTTTCAAAATGTTTTTGTATTTTTTTGGTATTTAATAGGTTAGATAGGGATAAAAACATGCTAATTTCATTTTTAATAAATAGTAAAAAGGTCCAAAATTACAAAATAAAAATACGGCATGAAACTACAAGCAATCAGGAACCTACATGTATTTGTTGTGATTTTTGGAGCACAAAATACAATAAGCACACAAAAATATATGGCCTAGTAGGGGCATAAATGTAAATAAAAAGTGTGAGGGCTTATGTGCTATTTTTCCAAAAATATACAACGTATATTAAATTTTATTGGATCAAATGTAAATACAAAAAGGTGTAAGGGTATCCTTGCTATTTGTCCACCTCACGTGGGACGACGCGTGAGATGACCTAGCATGGATCTAAGTGCAATATACCGGAAGTACAAGGGTCTACATGCAAGTTTACCATTTTATTTACACTGAATATTTTATTTACAAGACTACTTTTATTAAATACAAAAATGAGCAGGACTAAGGGTGCAATTTACCCCATAATGTTCGCAATCAGACAGCTCTGCGTATTCCTCTTGCCGCGTGTTGCCATCTAGACGGTGGATACTGGTTTGACAATCAACGGATGAGATCAAGTCTTAAGCATGATCCGACGACTGCAGTGCCCAATGATCGGATTGACTAGATCAAAACTAGGGCGAAAGGAGGATCCGGCGGCCCCTGCTCCTCCTAAAGAACATGGAAGAATAGATGACCATGGCTCCTTTAATCACCACCCACACACGGCTCTGGCGGTGTTTGACCCTCCCAAGGCTCGAAGCATTCCTCGGAGGTGCTCACATCGGTTGGAGGTCTTGGAAATGGCTGAGATCCCGAGATGGAGTCCCAGATGCTCGGTGAAGCCCACGGCTCCAAGTACCTGCGTAGAACACAAAATCGACTCGGGGGGGGGGGGGGTCTTTTGACCCCCCAATACCTACAAGAATCTCAAACAAACACAGGAGAAGGTCATGGGGGTTTTCTTTTGGCGAATGAGTGAAGAATGGAACGTGGCAGCAGTGCTCCAGCAAAGTGAGGAGTTGGAGCACCTTTGGCTCGATCCAATAAGGTGCGAGGGGACTAGAGTACCGTGGAGTGGTCGGAAAACTGATCAATTCACAGTGGAAGTGGTTCGTCGGAGCTAAGCTCAGGTGAACTATGAGGATGGTAATTATACCCTGAAACTATGAATTAAACACTATACTAATTGCGTAATTGAAAAGCAGAGATTAAGTCCTATCTAAAAAGCAAGAAAGATTAACTCTTTTACCTGTCGGCGAAGGCAGGGAGCAGAGCATCCAACGACGACAACCATGGGTGCACCTCCTCCTCCTCCACGAGCTACTCCAGACCTCAGGGGATCTCCCTCTATCACAGGGATACTCTCTAGACCAAGGTCTAGGGGCTCTAAGGCTAGGATCAGTGACAAAAGATTCAAGGGAAGGAAGGAGATCTTATTTATAAACAAGTGGACTCACCCCTATTGGTCGGCGAATTGGGAAGAATTGACAATATGTACAAATGATCTAGGGATACAACGTGAATCATGGAAGATTAAGGATCAGATCTTATGAAGGGCTCGAGGGCAATGGAGTAAAAGAGCGACTGGGAATATTCAGAGAAAGTCAGTCGCTCGAGATCTCTGATAAAAGTCAGAAGAAAGACAGGGAGTTGACCGGGGGGCAACAATCCCTGGAATCCTATTGGCCCACACAGACCACTACAGGACAAAATATGTCCTTTTATTCAAAAATAATTAACTTAAATTTTAAATGGTTTTATTAATTTTTTATTACAAAAAAATGTTTATTATTTTATATAGTATTTTTTATAATTTTTATTTTTTTATGTTATTTATTATTAGTTAATTTTTAGGGGTATATTTATAAGTATATTCATCTATGTTTAGGCTATTTTATTTTATTTTGTATTTTTTTATTATTTTATTCTCTTATTTTATATATCTATAACTTATTTTTAGGTGTATAAACATATTGTATTATATTTTTATGATGTTATTTGTATGCTTAAATAAATAGGGATATAAATTATATAGGTATAAGTACATGTGTTTTATCATTGTATTTTTGTACATTATTTTATTTTTTTCTGAAGGGTTTTATTCTAGTTTTAATATGTACATATATTATAAATAATATTTACAGAATTATAAAATTATAAGATTATAAAAATAATAAAGGACAAATAAAATGAATATTTTATTTAGATATATTGTACAATAGGGGTCCAAAACCTAACTTTCACACCTTAACTCCAAAAAATATGAAACCACATTCATTAAATAGCTTATTAAAAGTTATATAAAATTAAAGGTGATTTTTGATATATTTTGAGTTTTTATTTGGAAGATATGGGTCTAAGAAATTAGGATTTTGGAATCTTATTTAGAGTATAAAAAGTACATTGTATGTTTGTACAAACTCAATTTTGTTATTGTCTGCAACTTTCATGTACAAAGTTTCTTTATTTGATTGATAAATAATAAATAATAAAATAGGTCCCAAAAATGCTTTATTGAATGAATAAAAGAATAGGGTTTTTATTGTATTCTGGACCCTTATCCCACTACTTTATTCCATGTCAACCAATTCAATTTTGACTTGATCTCGGGGTTTAGGGACATAAAATACCTTTGGTATTTTATTCTTTTTCTTTTCTTTTCTTTATTCTATAATTTTGGTCTTAAAACAATATTATTTACACAGTAAATGCAATAATAATGAATGTCATTTTGTGTAAATAAGGAGTATTTACATGCATTAGCTAGTGTTTTTAAGACCAAAATGATAGAATAAAGGTAATGAAATGGAGATTCATCACTAGCAAACATTCCTCATCCGAAGCATTGTCTCAATCTAATTTCTAGTCGTTAGATGTCCTTGCCACCAGAAGAAGTGGGCTGAAGTATCGGTTTCGGCCGTACCCATGAATGGTTCCTGATCCACCCTTAACGAAGCAACCTATATAGTCCCGACTTAGACTCCATGATTTTTCAACAATCCATTTGGGTTGAGCTGAGTTTTGAGTACGAGGTTTCTAGTCAAGCCACGGTCTCAAGAGTTGTATGGATGACATGAATGGTTCTTGTTAAACAAATTGAATTAACTTGTGAACTCAGTCTCACAGAACCATAATGACCTAAAGCATCACAATTCCAGTCCTTAACATGTTCCTCTAAAATTAGTATATTAAGGTTTAGACCAAGCTTCAATCTTCAGACTTTATTTAGACTTGTTCAATTATCAAAATCATTCTGAAAAGTGCTCATGCAATGCAGAGAGATATTTTTGTGGGGACATTTTCTAGCTTTTTGCATATTTTGTGGGATTTTTGAAAAAAAAAATCAAATTTTTAGGTATTTTGTATTTTTGAAAGCTTTTATAGAATTTTTTAAAAAGAAAAAAGAAACAAGATTTAGTGTCTAAGTGAATATTTTGTAAGTGTATTCTTTATAGTTAATTTGTTGTATACCCTTACCCAATGTAATAGCTATATTTATTAAAAATGCGAAAATACGAGTTATGACTAAAGTATATACAATGTATAAATGACCCCACTATACTTAGCTTGAGTTATGTCCTCATAGTGATCAAGGAGAAAAAGGAAGACATAACTCATGTTGAGTATAGAAAAGCCTAATGCTCAATGAGATGGGAAGTCGGCCACCCCCCTATACTCAGGATCAACTAATCCTAAGTATAGCAAATTGTACACAAAGTGGAGATGATCGAGGATTAGAATGTACGAAATCATCGGCTCAGTCTGTCTCCCCCTATACTTAGGGTAAAATATCCCTAAGTATAGACAAAACATCAACAAATTGTAAGACAGGCTAGGGATGAAAGAATGAGTACCAGAGTTAGTCGCCCCCCTATATTTAGGATGAAGCATGTCCTAAGTATAGCAACGATGAAAGAGATGACTGAGTAAATGGGAGAATAAAGAATAAAGAAATGAAAAGAAGAAAAGGAAAATGTTTTTGGTATTTTTTATTTATGTGCTCTATTTGCATCTGGAAGATCTTCTTGGTCTTGAACTGAATCGACAACGGACATGAAGTGTCATGCTCAATGTATGGTTTAAGAAGTTGTTCGTTGACTACAAAAGGTTGTGCATCGGATGACAATCATGATATCACAATGCTACCATTACCACACACATTGTTAACAATGAAGGGTCCATACCATTTGCTCTTCATTTTGCCTGGAAATAGTTTCAACTCTGTGTCAAACCACCCCACCTTCTGGTTCGGCTCAAAGGTCTTTCATATGATATGCTTGTCATGCCAACGCTTCGCCTTTTCCTTGTACATAAGGTTGTTATCAGATACATAGTCTAGGAATTCCATCAAACGATTCAGGTCCAACTTTCATTCTTTCTAGCCTTTTCTCTGTCTAGATTGCACACACTAATTGCCCACAAGTATTTATGATCATTTCCACGAGCAGATGCCAAGTCTTGCCATAGATAAGGAAATAGGGAGACATGCCAAGAGGAGGCTTGTATGTTGTTTGGTAAGACCAAAGAATTTAGTCGAGAAACTATGACCAGTTCTTGCGATTGGGATGTACAAAGTTTCTGCATGATTGTTTTGATCTCCTTATTTGAACACTCAGCAAAGCCATTAGTCTGTGGGTGGTATGGATATGTGACATGGTGTTCGATGTTGTGCTTCTTGGTCATCTTCTTGACCTCTTTGTTTATGAAATGGTTCCCCCATCTAAGATCAATATCTTTGGAATCGTAAACCGCGTAATGATGTTTTCCTTAAGGAAATGACAAATGGTAGGACTATCGAGTGCTCGGGCAGGGATAGCTTCCACCCACCGACTAACATAATGAACATCCAATAAGATGTATTCATAACCCTGATTGTTCAGAAATGGGCCCATGAAGTCGATTCCCCATTCGTCAAAGACATCTGAAATATGAATATATTTGAGTGGCATGGTGTCTCAAGAACTGATTGTGCCTCTCATCTTCTGGTAGTCAGCACATCCTTTCACAAATTCAGTAGCATCTTTAGAGGAAACTTTGAAGAACATTGGTTTTGGTTCTCTTTCCAAAATAGTGTCCACAGGATTCCAGCTTGTGGCGGTGGTTCAGGACACTCATGTGCTCCTCCTCTGGAATACACCTTCGCCAGATGTGTATGCACCTTCACTAAATAGATATGGGTCCTCTCGATGGTAAAAATGTATATCGGACATGAATTTGTCCACTTTCAGCTTTGGCCAATCTTGAGGAACATCCTTAGAGGTAAGGTAGTTTATGATATTGGCGTACCAGAGGAGCGAGGTGATTGACCGAATGGCTTCATCTTGTAAGGTTCTTGTTATAAAAATGAAGGCCTGCACATGAGACTAGAAAGGTGGTCTACCACCACATTTTGTTACTTTAGGTTTATCTCGAATCTCAAGGTCAAATTCTTGGAGTAGAAGGATCCAGCGAAGTAGGCTTGACTTTACATCCTTCTTGATATGTAAGTATCAGATGGCAAAATCACACGTGTACACAATCACTTTGGAATCGAGAAGATGCAACCTGAATTTTCCAAAGCAAAGACTACGGCAAGCAGCTCTTTTTCTGTCAATGTGTAATTCCACTGGGCTTCATCAAAATTCTGCTAGTGTAGTGAATAACAAATGGCCATCCGTCCCGTCATTGTCCTAATACAGACCCAATGGTGTAATCAGAAGCATATGTCATGATCTTAAATGGAAGAGACCAATATGGTGGCTATAGGACAGGAGCCTGAGTGGTTATCTCCATCAGCTGATGAAAGGCTTGGAGCACTCTGTCATCTACAATGAATTCGATGCCCTTTCCTAGGAGCTCTATCAACGGTCAGGCAATCTTGCTAAAATTTTTTATGGACCATTGGTAAAAACTAACATGCCTTGGGAATGATCGGACTTGTTTCATTGAAGTAGGTGACTCAAGTTTAAAGACAACTTTCACATGTATCGGGTCAACCTCCATTCCTCTCTTGTTGATGGCATGACCTAACACAATTTCCTCAGTCACCATAAAGTGACTCCTCCCCCATGAGAGCACCAGATTGACTTCACAACATTGCTGAAGTACTCAGTCTAAATAGTTCAAGCATTGATCAAATTATCTCCGTAGATTGAGAATTCATCCATGAAGACCTCAAGGAAACTACCCACCATGTTTGCAAAAACGGCCAGCATACACCTCTGAAATGTAGTAATGGTGTTACACAGTCCGAACAGCATGTGTCTGAAAGAGTACGTCCTGAATGGACAAGTGAAGGTGGTCCTATCTTGATCTTCTGGGGTGATTGCAACCTGATTATACCCATAGTATCCATCCAAGAAACAAAAGTATTCCTTTGATGCTAGTCTTTCAACAATCTGATCAATGAAGGGAAAAGGGAAATAACCTTTCTTGGTTTCCAGGTTTAGACATCTATACTCCACACAGACGCACCAAGAAGTAGGTACTCTGGTCAGAATCCCATCTCCCTTCTTATTTGTTATGATGGTGATCCCTTATTTCTTGGGAACAACATGCAACGGACTTACCCATTTAGAATCAGAGATGGAATATATAAATCATGCATCGTACCACTCGTTATTTCTTTCATCACGACCTCTAGGAGGTTTGGATTCACCCACCACCGAAACTCATGGGAAAGGATGCGATCTTCATCCAAAAAGATGTGGTATGAGCACAATGAAATGTTTATCCCATGGAGATCTGAAATTTTCCATCCTATCACCTTGTAGTTTCTCTCTAGAACCTTGAGCAAGCAAGATTATTGATCCACAGTCAACTGAGTTTATGATGACCGGGAACATGTTCTTCACCCACAAGGAAGGTGTATTTCATTGATGCAGGTAACAACTTTAGCTGAGGGAGTGTTGGAGTCAGCTCTGTGGAGACTTCAGCAACTGTAACAAGTGTTAGCTCTCTCTGCAGTGTGTTGTCCACCTCAAGTAGTTGTGGCTCTAGTTACAAGACTTCTGAGAGATCTTCAAGGAATTTATCTTGATCCGACAGGGATGGGTTGTTTTCGTCTAGTTCATCAAACTCATTTAGCAAATTACTGGATGCTTCATCTTCCAAGACAGCAGGGAATTCGATTGTACTTTCAAAGGGTTCCTCCTTGGAGAGGAACTCATGTATTTCAGTATCATTCAGGAATAGGGATGTATCTCTAATCTCTACAAGAAAATCATAGTTTTCTGCCTCTTTCTACATTTGCTCACTCTCATCAAACATTGATTATGTAAGTTAGGGCACCTAGATCATTTCAATAAGTACATTATCACTTCTTGAGCGAAAGGTGATCTTTCTGATGTCGTAGTCAACTATTGCTTCAGTCATTCGAAGGAATCGTCATCCCAATATGATATGAGGTGCCCATATTAAGCACAATGAAATCCACAGGGAATTGCATCCCTTGGATTGTAACAACGACATCCTACAAAGTACCCTTTGGCTGTTTTACTGAAGGGTCTGGGAACTGCAGAATCATCCTTGTGGCTTTGAGCGGTCCTAACCCAAATTCTTTGAGTAGTGACATCGACATCAAATTGATCAATTATACACTATCGAGGAGTGTTCTCTCAAACTCCTAGTTAAACATCTTACATCTGATGAATGAAGCTCCCATGTCCTTCTTCTTTCTAGGGAGTTTGTTGATTTCTTGAATTGTACCCATGGTGAGGATGTGCTTTACGGGTTTCCTGTGTTTGGTTTTTCTAGGTTGACGCTTTGGGGTACATGCTTCTTTTAATCCTTTCTTTATTAATGGCGTGTACTCCATAGCTTTCAAAAGTGGAATTTTGAGTATAATGTTTTGCAATAATTACACAATGCTCGGGTAAGACAAAGCTTTTTTAAAATTTTATGGTTTTTGACTTTAATGCATCAGGAAATTGAACAGACACATCGCCATCAAGAACCTGATTTTTATGCATAAAATTGTTCTTATTTATAGACTGATGGTTGGGCATAGTGCGACCATCCAAAGATAAAGGTAAAAAAAAAGTCAGTCGTGTCGGCTTGCACGGGAGTGGTTACTGGTGTTGGATGCTCCTTGGTCCCATCGGCACGGCCTTGGTTGTTATTTCTTGAATTTTGATTTTATTGATTTTGGTCTTTCTGGGGGAATGATGGTGTTGTTATCTGCTCCTCTTCTGATAATCTTAAACCTCAAAAATAGAAGATTTAATACCTATTAAAAATTAAATATCAAAATATGCAAAATGGTTTTTAGAAGGCAAATGATGTACGCAACTACAATTCTTTTGGGCACGATGTAACATACAATTATTTCTACAATCTATGAATTTTTGGCAATTTTTAAAGTTATGATTAATTAGTTATGAATTTCGAGCACAAAATGGGTAAATTATGCAATTTTCCACAAAACTTTAAATTATTAATTAACCACTGATCACAAAAATGTCAAACATATGCCATAATGTAGAGAATTAGTTGTAGAAAAAATGCCTATTTTGATAAATAAAATAATGCAATGTAGAGGTTTGAAACCACAGGGGAACACAAGGATAACAATGCAATATCACAATAATTAAAATTAATTAAAATGCAAAAAGGTCAAATAAGTAATTACCGGAAAGATGGGGGAGATTCTACAAAATGTCTAAAGAGGCATGTGCGTAGCACGTGCCCTCTATCGGGCGGAATGGATCTACGATTTGGGCGGACTCTGGGGTGCTCTTTGCAATTTCTCTAGTAGGTCACGTGCGATGCACGTCACCTTGGGCTTTTGTGTAAATAAGGCAGCTCTTCAGGGGTTTCGATGCAGTAGTCCCCTCTCCTCGCGTACGCCTCACGTGGGGAGGGTCTCGAGCCTCACTGCCCGACGGAGCAGCGGAGTGGGGAAGCAGGGCCGGAGGCACCTTCTGGATGGCCGTGTGGAGAAGCGGTTGCTCTGCTGAATCGGTGAAGGTCGGAGGATAATCAGCTCCTAGCAGTGGATGTTGGTGAAGCAGCTGACTGGCGATAGTCAAGGTAGAGTGGCGGTGCCCTGAAGGATGGAGCCGGTGGAGTCGCACGATGGGCCGGCATGTTCTGGAGGTGTTGTCGATGACGATGAAGTCGAAGGTATTGCTGGAGCGTTGACTGAGGTGCTATCGGTGTGTCGGTGAATATGGGAGGTGCTCTAGGGCGGAGCTGCAAAGCGTGGATGGTGCAGCATCTTCGAAGGAAGTCGACGAAGGTTGAGTGGAGCGTAGTTGCGAGATGGTCAGAGATGAGCGTGATGGAGGAAGCATTGTTGAAGAAGCATTGTCGGCTCGACAGTGATGGCCGGAGCAGAGCATTGAGGGCGAGGAGATCTTCGCTGCAAAGAGGGAGGTTTCCCTCGGATCTTGCTGGTTGGAGAAGGTGACACTGTCACCGTCGACCTTGTCGCAGTGGTGAATCAGCGGATGAAGCTTTGGGGACGACCGGCAGAGGTTTAAATAGGAGAGGAGATGGGCGGCCAGACGAGTAAGGGAATCACCTGATTGTGAAAGAGAGATTCACAGGGCGATTGATAACGCGGGCGTATTCCAAAAGGGTTGCCATGAATAAATAATACAAAGGTTGTCGCTGAGGCGGCCACTCATGGAACACCCGGGTCAATCAGCAATTAACCCACAATCCAAAGAATACAACAATCAAGCTCAAAAATAAATGCGAATTAATCTTTATTTACTCTACCATAAAATGTATAGTGACAAGTATGTAGAGGTCGAACCACAGAGAGCAACACAAAATGGAATAGCCTACAGGTCAATCACAGTCATCCTTGTGTGGGTTTTTTATTTTTATATTTTTTTATTTTTTTTCTTAATATTATTAAAATATAATAATTAAGTATTATGTATATAAATGTATATAATATAAATATATTAATTATGTATACCCATAGAGGGTAAGTATATTGCATCTAATACATATAATATATATATAGGTATATATAAATATTATAAAATAAGTATATATATATATATTTATATTAAGATTAATGAGAATACATATAATTAATTACATATATATATATAATATTTTTTTTCTTTTTTTGGATATATAGATATGTATACATAAAGGGGGTGTTATAAGATTTCACAAAAAATACTCAAAAATAGTCAAAAATTCAGGAAAAGGGTCTTTTTTGGAATTTTCATGGTTTTTTACTGTTTTTATGATTTTTGGGTATTTTTGCAAACATTTTTAGTATTTTTAAATAGCTAAATAATAGCAAACAGTGGACTAGGTACTGGCTGTCACAAAAATAGAGATTAAAAATAGCTAACAACCTCAAAAATTTTCCACACTAATTTTCTAATAACGATAATAATATATAGCATAAATAGGGCCTGAGTTTATATTTTTCTGATTTTTCTTTGATTTTTTATATTTTTTTGAAGTTTTTGGGTATTTTTGAATTTTTAAGGTTTTCTTTTTGAGATTTTTAGGGATTTTTGGACTGACACTAATATAGGTTACAATACACCATAGGTAATTTTTTTGGAATTTTTCGAGGCATTTTCATATTTTTTTGGGATTTTACAAGTTAGACAGGGAATAAAAGACCTGTTTTTGATTTTTAATAAATGCAAAATTGCAACAAAATGCAAAACTAAAAATATGGCGTTCAAGCATGACCATACAGGAGCTTAAGTCTATTTTTGCAAGATTTTTCGATTTAGTATGAAGCACAAAATAAATAGACAAAGCCTTCAAAAATCAAATGGCCTGGCAGGGGTATTGTTGCAAATAAAATAGTTGGCAGGGGCATACATGCAAAAATTACAACAAAAATACACTTTAACTTTTATTTTCAGGACCATTTAATAAATATAGGAACCCGGAAGGGTTTAGATGCAAATTTTCACGCGCCTCACGTGGTTGCTGCACGTGAGGCACGGAAGGACTAAAGTGCAAATCTTGAAACATCGGGGGTCCTTCCGCAAAATATACATTTTATTTACAACTGAAACTTCTATTTTTGGCATTAAATAATAAATACAAAAAGTAAGGGGGCTGGATGTGAAAATTACCCCTAAACAAGGCGTGGCATCCAACGGTGGAGCTCTCCTCACTTGCCACGCGTCGCCTCCTTCACGCCCGATGACGCTTCGCCGATGGAGCGCTGAGATTAGATCAGGCCCGCTGATCTGACGGTGGGTACGATGCTCCATCGGACGGCTCCTGCTGGATCTGGGACGAGCCCTTCGATCTGACGGTTCTGAAGATGCCTGGAAGAACGATGAGGAAGCTCGCCCCCGGCGAGCTTCGATCGGGTAGCTCAGGCTCCTCCGGGCATCTTCCTCGCCTCTGACGCGCTCTACTCGTAGCTGATGACATCCCGCGTCGACTGGTGGTACTTTCATGGCTCCTGGGGGTCCGAGTCGATGGAGCGAGGTCGGAGAAGAAAGGGGCCCCCAGGAACCTCTTCCTGGTTCAATGCGAGCCCATTTGGGCTCGGTTCTTCGAAGTTCCTGCACAGGAAGAACCGCGGGCGAGAGAGCTTGCTCCTCGACCCGGGGTTTTGAAGCTGCAACGCAAAAATGAGGTGGGCGGAGGGGCTCCGGCGAACGTCGGAGGAGGAGCCCCGATTCGCCAAGACCTAGGGTCTTGGGTTGGACAAATGCGGGCGTTGGATGGAGAAGGCGACGAGGAACGAGTTGGGGTGCATATAGCGGGCGGAAACAGTGAGATTCACGATGAAGAAGTCGCCGGAGCGGAGCTCCGGCGAACATCGAATTTTGGATTTCTAACTACGGTAATTAACTAACCACTAATCTAACTACTGGAATGAAATGCTAACATTAAAAGCTAACTAAAAACGCATTAAAGGGCAGCTCTTCTACCTGGGGGCCTCCAGGGAGCAGGGCGGACGCCGGAGCTCCGCCGCGTCAAAATCTCCTCCCTCCGGCCGAGTCACGGCGCTGGGCTACTCCCCCTGTCACGAGGAACAATCCAGGAACGAGATCAAGGCTTTAGGTCGGAATAAAAGTGGCCAAATTCGAGGAAGGAAGCGGAGCTTGTTATTTATAAACATTGGCAAGGGGCCTTATTACCCGGCAATTATTAACTGATCCAATGAACATCTCGTTGATCTATGATTTTGGCGGGCATCATGGAAGATTAGGGAACAATTCTTGTGAAGGAAGCGTTGTCGATTGATGGATGGTGTGCCCGGGAAAAAGGCATGAAATCGGGGGAGTAGACAGTTCAGAGACTCCAGGTGAGGGATGGGACAGTTGACCTGGGAGTCAACGTTGGCCGGCGCCTCATTGGGCCACGTAGGCCGCTACGAGACAAAATAGCAAATCTGAAGAAAGATTGATTTATTTGACGCCCTAAATGATTTTATTAATTTTTTCCTTTAAAATAAAAAATGTGTATTATTTCATCTAGTATTTATTTATGATTTTTATTGAATTTTTAGAGGTGTTTTGTTATAGTTTTATTTGGATAATATGTATATGTATGTATTTACATGTATTTTCATGTATTTTATTTTTAATTTGTGTATTTTCTTTTATTATTTTATTGGCTTATTTTATAAATTCATAATTTATTATTGTGAGTATAAAGATATTTTTGTTTGATTTTTATGAGTTTATGTGTATTTTTAAATAAATAGGTATAGATGTATGTAGGTATACTTATAGGTATTTTATCTATGTATTTTGTACACTTAATTTATTTAATATATTTTCTTGATTTTTATTTTGGTTTTGTATTTTTAATGAGCTATGTACAATGTATACATTATTATAAAAAAATAGAAGAGCAAAAGAATCAAGGATTAAAAATCCTTTTTATATATATAGGTATATAACATAGGTATTTTGTCTATGAATTTATAGACTTATTTTATTTTACAAATTAGTTTTGGTTTCCTTCTATTTTTAATGTGTACGTGCATTGTATACATTATTTACAAAATTCTAAAAGTATGATTTTGTACAAATAATAGATACTGAATAAAATGAATATTTTGATCAGTCCTATATACAAGAAGGGCCAAAAACCTAACTTCTGCATATGAGCTCCAAAAATTATGAAATCAATTTTATAAAATAGTTTATGGAATGCTATATACAATTAAAGGTGAGTTTGGGTGATTTGGAGTTTTTATTTGCAAGATATGGGTCTGTGAAGTTGAGATTTTGGCTTTTTATTCTAGGTAGAAAATGTACACTGTGTATCATTTTTGTACAAACTCAATTTTGTAATTTTATTCACATTATTATCTACAACTTTCATGTACAAAGTTTCTCTATTTGATAAATAAATAATTATATACAAAATAGGTGTCAAAAATGCATAAATGGATGAATAAATAAATGAGGTATTTATTGTACTCTTGGCCCTTATCTCCCCCTACTTTATTCCTTGTCGACCAATTCCATGCTGGCCTTGGTCTCGGGGTTAGGGTCATAAAATCTTTGCAATATTTTATTCCTTTTTCTTTTCTTCTCTTTACTCTATAATTTTGGCATTAAAAACCTTATTTTCTGTATAATTAATACAATAAATAATGAATGCTATTATGTACAATTTGATGCTATCTACATGCATTTGCTAGGGTTTTTGAGGCCAAAATGATAGAATAAAGGTGATGAAATGGAGATTCATCACCCCCTATACTTTCCTTTACTAGTCCCTAGCAAACACTTATGCAATAAGTGCAAAAAGAATAAAGAAAAGAAAAAAGGAAAATGAAAGAAATATAGAGTGAATAGGGATGCTTTCAGTGCAATGCATGTCCTTACAAAGTCTGAATTTGGAGCTCCTGTCAGACCTTGAGTGTGAAGGTGTGTGGAACCTAGTCGGGAACCAGCTCTAAAATACAACAGCCTTCGATAGTCACAGAACTCGGTTCAACCCACCTCAATAGCCGGGTCAGAACTAGTCTACATCATACGCAAACTCTTATAACTATGAAGCTGACTTGTACGGTGTAAGTGATAGTGGCTCTCCCCAACTGAAATGATAAAGGAACTGACTTCTCCAGAATGACAACCCAATGATTCCCCAATCCAGCAGCTCTTTCCTCGAGGAGCAGGGTATTCCCTTCTAAGTTCAAGTGGCAACCAGCTCAAGAGGAGGGAGTGAAGAGAAGAATGGACGGTAGCCAGTGTAGCTACCTATCCCGGGATGCAAGACCAGTGTAGTCAAGTCATCCAGCTGCAGGCTTACATATTTGACTTTGGAGCTCAAGCTTGCTTATTGACTTTGTACATACTTTGCAGGCATTTTATTTTTGTACAGGCCTGACCATTTTTTTTTCAACATACTATTCACAGCAGCATTTACATAAGGAGTTTTTCCTCTTGAGCTAGTATACTATCCCTCTTTTGAAGCTTTATCGCAACCCACAATCTCCTGTCTTTAGACCTCATTGCTATTGGATCCGGTTGGGGTGCACTTCCCTCCCTAGACGAGGATGAATGTTTCCACCCGTGTGCGTCTCAGTCTGGCAAATCCAACCCCCTCACCACTCCAACTGAGTTGAGCCAAGTGAAAGGTGCAGGTGTCCAAGTTAGATCACGGTCGGCAAGAGTCATACGTGTGTCTCGAAAAGTTCTAGTTAGTCCACTGAGGTGACTTGAACCCAGCCCTGATTTCTCAAAGAATTAAGTCTGTATAGACCTGAGGTACCTTAAACCTAGTTCCCATAAGGTTCCAGTGCAATTAGGTGCGGTAAGGTCTAACCGAGCTCCAATTTGTGACTTTCTTAGACTGATTCAATCATCAAGCTTCACTCAAAAAGAATATGAATGGTATGCTTATGCTATGCACAATGAATGATGCAATTTTTCACAAAAATTTGAAAGGATCAAAGAATGTTTTTACAAAAAGAATTTCTGCACAGGAAGTACGAACTGAAAATATTTAAAAAGTATATACACTTATTTACACGGGCGTGCTGCTTTATTTTCAAAATTTAGGAATTTTTAGCAACTTTACAGGTGTGCATGAAATAGTTTATTTAAGTATGTCCAGAAAGAATTGTATGTGTCTTGTTTCTGATTTACTAGTATCTGCAATGGTGTTCTTATTAGCTTTTTGAAAATAATTTTACAAACTATAGTACACGATAATTTTTGCAATCCTTTACACACATTTGAAAACTATTTTTGCAAAGATTTTTCACACTATATGTATATATATACAATTTTCACAATAAGTTTGACAATCATTTTTCAACACATTTGCACATAGGTTTTTGAAATCCTTTCTTTCACACAAAGAAAAGTTTTGCAATCAACACAGTTTCACACATTGAAATCATTTCACCTCAAATTTTTCAAAACTGGTCACACTATTTTTCAAATCATACTGTATAGGTATCTGATTTATTAATCAGTAGATACAAAAGACGAAAAAATTGTATTTGTTGTACAATATGGTTTCGGTTCTTATAGACTTTATTTGGCTTATTCCTTATTTACAAATGAGAGATTTTTGTGCGGATTCCTCGGACTTACTCGAGAATCATTTTCACAAGGGTTTTTGAAAACTCTAGTCCAAAATAATTTTGCAACATGTACACGCATTTGAAAATCCTTTTACAAATGTTTTACACAACATAGATAGATTTTTCAAAACAGTTTTTGACAATCAAATTTTCACAATCATTCGCACACTAATTTTCACAAAGTTTTTGCTTTCACTCAAAGAAAATAGGTTTTACACACAAACTAATTTTTCAATCGTTGAATACTTGTTCACGCTATTTTCAAACAAATTTCACAAGATTTTTCAAAGGAAAATGTTTCGTACAAAACACTTTTCTGACTCACTAGTCAGTATAATTATAATGAGTCTGAGGAACTCACAATTATTGTAAAGCTACTTTTTATATTTTATTTTATGTTGTAGTGATATTTTATTTTTCAGTATGAGTTATGGCTTTTAGTATATACCTTGTATATACGACCCCCCTATACTTAGCTTGAGCTATGTCCTCATAGATCGAAAGGAAAAAGCAAAGACATAACTCGTACTGAGTATAGACAGATCGAAAGAATAAATATGACAGAGATGAATGAATGAGAAGTTGACCGTCCCCCCTATACTTAGGATCAAATAATCCTAAGTATAGCAGACTGTACAAAATGCGGGGAGGGTCAAAGGTGGGAATATACTGATCGTACTCAGATTGTCTCCCCCTATACTTAGGGTAGGATACTCCTAAGTATAGACAAGAAGAGGAGACAATGGAGAAGATCGAACTGAAATAAAAAAAACTCTAGGTGCACATCCCCCTATACTTAGGACAAAGTACGTCCTAAGTATAGAAAACTGTCTACAAAGGCGGCACCTTTTAGATAGAAAAAGACAATAGAAAAGGAAAAGAAGAAAAGAAGAAAAGAAGAAAATCAGAGAAATAGTGGTTGGAGTATATCGTCTGAATCTTTTGGTGCTGCAGGTGCTGTGGAGGTGTCATCGTGGTGCACTAGTTGAATAGATTCAATAATGGCCAAGAATGCATCGGGTTCCAAGTAAGGCTTCAGTAGTTGGCCGTTGACGACGAAGGGCTGTGCGTCAGGGGACAATTCTGATATCGCAATGCTTCCGTTGTCACACACTTCACATACTCGGAATGGCCCTGTCCACTTACTCTTTAATTTGCCTGGGAATATCCGTAACTTTGCATCAAACAGCCACACTTTCTGCCCAACGTCGAAGGTCTTTCGTCTGATGTGCCGGTCATTCCAGCGTTTCACCTTCTCCTTGTACATCAAGGTGATATCGTATGCGCAGTCTCGGAATTCCAAGAGCCTGTTCAGATCGTCTTTTCTCTTCTGACCACTTTTTCGTGAGTCCAAGTTACAATTACAAATTGCCCAAAGAGATTTGTGAATTAATTCCACGGGCAGATGGCATGGTTTTCCATATACAAGACGGTAGGGCGACATGCCCATGGGAGACTTGTAGGCCGTACGGTAAGCCCAAAGAGCTGAGTCCAAGAGTTGAGACCAGTCTTTTCTATTTGGCCTAACAAGTTTCTGCAATATGGTCTTGATTTCTCTTTTGGATAACTCCGCCATGCCATTGGTCTGCGGATGATAAGGAGACGCGACACGGTGATCGATGCCGTACTCCTTCGTTAACTTCTTGACCTCTTTGTTGATGAAATGGCTACCCCCGTCTGAGATGAGAATCTTTGGTATCCCAAACCGCGAAATGATGTTCTTCTTCAGAAACTGGCAAACTATTTTGCTGTCGGCGGCTCGGGAGGGGATGGCTTCAACCCAACGACTCACGTAATCAATGGCAAGAAGGATGTGCTCAAAACCATGACTGTTAGGGAAAGGTCCCATGATGTCAATGCCCCATGCATCGAAGACGTCGGCTATCTGAATAATTTTCAGAGGCATTGAATCTTTGGCAGTGAGTGTACCTTTCAGTCGCTGACAGTCAATACATCTTTTAACAAAGTCTGCTGCATCCTTGAATAATGTGGGCCACCAGAAGCCACACTGCAATACTTTCGCTGCCGTACGATCTCCAGAATGGTGTCCACCAGATTCGAGCGAATGACAATGCTCGAGGACACAAGATTGCTCCGTCTGAGGGATGTACCTGCGCCAAATAAAATCTGCCCCTTCTCTGAATAGAAGAGGATCTTCCCACTGGTAGAAGCGGATGGTCGACATGAATTTGTTCTTCTGATTCTTTGTCCAATCCGAAGGTATTACCCCCGAGGCGAGGTAATTGACAATGTCAGCATACCAAGGGAGAGAATCCACTGCTAAGATAGCTTCGTCAGGGAAGGTTTCTGTGATAGGTGCATTGCTCAGAGGAGACTCATGCTGCTCAATTCTGGAGAGGTGATCTGCTACCACATTCTGAACTCCAGGTTTGTCCTTAATTTCCAGATCGAATTCCTGGAGGAGAAGGATCCAGCGAATCAGTCTTGGCTTGGCATCCTTCTTCTGCTATAGGTATCGGATAGCAGAGTGGTCCGTGAAAATTGTGACCTTCGATCCTAACAAATAGGATCTGAACTTCTCTAAGGCGAAAACCACAGCCAGCAGTTCTTTCTCTGTCACTGTATAATTTCTTTGAGCTTCATCTAATGTTCTGGTGGCATAGTGAATGGCATAGGGCGCCTTATCTTTCCTCTGTCCAAGAACAGCTCCGACTGCAAAATCTGACGCATCGGTCATTATCTCAAATGGAAGAGTCCAGTCGGGAGGCTGTAAGATCGGAGCCTGAGTGATAAGCTCCTTCAATTGATTGAAAGCAAGGAGAACCGGCTGATCAACAAGGAACTCCGTCTCCTTGCACAAGAGTTCTGTCAGAGGTCGGGCAATGCGGCTGAAATCCTTGATAAATCGTCTGTAAAATCCCACATGCCCCAGGAATGACCTCACATTCTTTACTGACTGAGGTGGCTGAAGGTTTGAAATGACATCCACCTTGGTTGGGTCGACTTCCATGCCACGTTTGGAAATGACATGGCCCAGTACAATACCCTCTGTGACCATAAAGTGGCTCTTTTCCCATGAGAGCACTAAATTGACTTCCCGACATTTCTGCAGCACTCTGTCTAGGTGCTCGAGGCAAGAATCGAAACTATCACCATAGACAGAGAAATCATCCATGAACACCTCGAGAAAACTGCCTACCATCTCGGCGAATACAGCTAGCATGCATCTTTGGAAGGTTGCGGGTGCATTGCATAATCCAAAGGGCATCCTCTTGAAGGCGTAGGTACCGAACGGGCAAGTGAAGGTAGTGTTCTCTTGATCCTCAGGGGCGATCGCCACTTGGTTGTACCCGGAGTACCCATCCAGGAAGCAGAAGAACTCCTTGCCTGCTAATCTCTCTAATACTTGATCAATGAATGGCAAGGGGAAGTGGTCCTTCTTGGTTGCTGCATTAAGGCGGCGGTAGTCAACACACACCCGCCAGGATGTCGGTACCCGAGTTGAAATTTCCTCTCCTTTTTCATTTGTGACCACGGTAAGCCCGGATTTCTTGGGAACTACATGCAAGGGGCTTACCCATTTTGAATAGGAGATGGGATAGATGAAGCCTGCTTCACACCATTTTGTGATTTCTTTCATGACCACGTCCCGCAGGTTAGGGTTCAGCCTTCTCTGAAATTCGCGGGACGGCTTGGCATCGTCTTCTAGATAGATATGGTGTGAGCACAGAGCTGGATTTATCCCTCGGAGGTCTGATACGCTCCAACCAAGTGCCTTGCGGTTCTTTTCTAGAACCTCGAAAAGTCGAGATTTTTGATCCGGATTCAGCCTGCTGCTGATGATGACCGGATACATGTGTTCTTCACCCGCAAGGAAAGCATACTTCAGGCCTGCAGGAAGTGGCTTGAGTTCTGGTTTTGTTCTGTCCACTTTATCTGTTACTTCGGATACCATGCTGGTGGTGGGATGTACCTTGAGACTGTTACCATCCTCTACATTCTGTTGAGATCCCAGTGACGTACCGAACGGTTCTGCAGTGAGCTGATCATGTTCGGTCTGGAGTGAATGCTCAAGAAGATGCGGCTGCATCTGAGAATCTGTCTCCCACAAATCATCGGAGCATATGCTGACTGTGCTTTCCAAGTCCTCCTCAAGAGTGAGGATTTCTCGGGTCCATGGATCGTCCAGCGACAACTCTGAATCTCTGATTTCTGCAATAAAATCACAGTCTGCTTCTGATGCTGCTTGATTCTCATCAGTTGTGACATTCTGCTCCTTGTTCATATTGATTGTGATTTGCTGGGTGTTCGAGCTGAAAGTGATCTTTCCAGACCCGTAATCAACCACGGCACCTGAAGTACGGAGAAATGGTCTGCCAAGGATGATAGGAGTCTGGAGCAATGGTGCAGGAGAGTCCATATCAAGGACTACAAAGTCAGCTGGGAATTTCATCTCCTGCACGGTAACTATCACGTCTTCCAACAAACCTCGGGGTCGCTTAACGGATCGGTCAGCGAACTGAAGGATCATTAGTGTCTGCTTGAGCGGTCCCAGCCCGAATTCTTGCATTATGGACGAGGGCAGAAGGTTGATGGAAGAACCACTGTCAAGAAGAGTACGCTCGAAGACCTGATCGAAAATCACACAACTGATCAGAGGTGCTCCTGTATCTTGCTTTTTCTGGGGGAGGTTGGTGATAGCTGCAACTGTGGCCATGGATAGAACGTGCTTTTCTACCTCTCGGCGTCTGTGATCTTGCGCTGGGCGACGCCTGTTAGTACATGCCTCTTTCAATCCTTTCTTCACAGCTGGCATGTATTCCACGGCCTTCAGCAAGGGAATCTCAACAGTCAATTTATCCAAGATGTCCACGACACCTGGATCAGACAATGCATTTTTTCTTTTTGCAATTTTTTTGGATTTTTGTATTGCATGCGGAAAAGGAATATTCACATTACTGGCAGGAAAATTAGAGTTCTTATTTACATCAAAATCATCGCCCACAGAATGTTGTACATCCGGACTACAAAAAGGAGTACAAGCTGGATCTGAATATGCTAGTGCTGCTGGGCAATCAAAAAGGGTAGCATTGGCTTCATCAGCTGGCAAGGGATCGGCTGCTGCTGGCGGCTCCTCCAAAGCTGGCGCGGCTTCACTTCTGCTACATGCTTCTTTTTGTTGTTTTTGTTTTTGCTGATTTTTTTGTGTTTTTGGCTGAGGCTGATGACATGGCACGACGGCTGGACTGGCTTCTCCTTCCTCTTCCTCCTCACCCACCCCTGGAGTTGGCACGGCTGATGCGGAAGATGACGATCCACCTGTTTCTTTATTCACCCCACATCTGGTAGCAGGTGGAGGCAAGGCCCTACCGCTCCTGAGAGTAACATCATTAGAATAAACAGTAATATCATTATCACACGCGGACTGGACATCACATTCTACCTGCTCCTTCTTCTTGAAATTATTGGGGTTGGCTTTGACCTGCGCCGGAATGGTAGTGCGAGTGGCGGTCAGGTCATCAAGCCGCTTGGTCATCTCCGCTAGCCCTTGAACAAGCTGGGCTAGACACTCCATGGTGGGATTAGCTGGGGGGACATCAGAAGATGCAGCGTGCAGACCACGCTGCTGTTGGTTAGATGAGTGGGGAGGCTGCTGGTGGTGTTGCTGTGGTGGAGCAGGAAGTTGAAGTTGCTGGTAGGACGGAGGTGGATACTGCTGGTATGGTTGAGGCTGAGCAGCCGCATACTGGTGATACGGCTGTGGGTGGCGATACTGCGGCTGCTGCTGGTACGGAAAGTTCTGCCTCCATTGGTGTGCGAACTGAGGAGGCTGCTGGTGTTGTTGGTGAGGTTGAGAGGTTTGGCCAAAACGACCACCCTGAGGTTGGTGGTACTGCCAGTTGGCAAATTGCTGACCCTGGAGTTGTCCCTGAGGACGGGTCGGCTGTGCATCATTCGTCCATACCCCGTTAACTTCTTGGATCAGGGGTGGTGGTGGGAAAACTGGATCAGGAATGGAAAGGAACTCTGGCTGGTAAACGACCATCTACTGCTGCGGCGGGCCCTGGTCGGGCGTCTGCACGTAGTACACGTGCTGGACTGCCGGTGGCTGCTGGCTCGGCTGAGGCTGATGCTGCGGTTGCGGCTCGTCCTTCCTCTCAGCGGGAGCGTCTGATGGTGTAGCCGACTGGACAGAGTTGATCGTACCGACCAACAGCTCTAGGTTCTTGTTGATCTGATCGAGTTTATCCAGGTTCTGGGTCCTCTTCTCGATCACAGCGAGTTTCTCAAGGTCCTGTGATCGCTTCTCAATGATATCAACCTTAGAGAGATGGCCCCCAATGATGCTGAGGTTGGAGCTCTCATCTCTCTCTGCTTCTTTTGATGCAGCCATGTGAACTTGTTTCTGGAGGATCTGGGGCTGCTTCTGGTACGCCTTGGATGAAGAGAGGGCGGCCTCTCCTTCGGCCATTTCTTCGAAAATCTGCCATACAACATCTTCATCCTTGTTGAAATGGGAGCCCCCACATGCTGCGTCCACGAGCCTTTGACTTTCAATATTGAGTCCCCCGAAGAAATGCTGGACCAGGCTGGTCTTAGGGATCTCGTGGTGGGGACACTTCTCTTGCAGATCAGTGAATCTCTCCCAAGCCTCATGTACGGACTCATGTGCCCCTTGGGAGAAATTGCTAATACAGGCTCGCATTTGGTTGAGCCGACCGAGAGGGTAGTACTTGTGCAGGAAGGCAGATTTCAACTCCTCCCAGGTCGTCACGACCTTTCCCATGTGATTGACCCAATAAAGGGCCTTATCCTGTAGACTGAAGGGGAAAGCAGTCATCTTGACAATGTCCAGGGGGACATTCGGATAGTGGGTGGTGCGGCAAATGCGGGAGAATTGCTGCAGGTGAATGTATGGCTCTTCATTGGTGTTGCCATGGAATGCAGGGAGAAGGGCTATGAATTGGGGCTTCAGCTCAAAGTGAGCGTGTACTGGTGGAATGAGAATCCACTCGGTCATCTGGCTGTCTCCCGGATTGTATGTTTCTTTGAGTGTCAGTTTCGGCGGTGGTGGGAATTCAGGATCATCATTGGGGTCATCACCACCTTCTCCAGCTCCACCTCCTCCTCCCCTGCCTCCTCTGCCTCGGCCTCCTCCTCCGTCGTTGCGGTTTATCACATCATTCAACATATCCTGGAAAGCAGTCTGTGTAAGGGCCTGCTCAGTCAGCTGCTGCTGTATGGCCTGGATAGATGCCAGCAACTGTGCATTGACTTGGTTTTGATCTGGCACCTGTCCCTCTGGTGGTGGCTGCTGACCCTTGCCCTTTCCTCCTGGCGCCATGTCAGGGTTTGAGTCGGACGAAATGAACTCCGGAGTAGTCTCCAGGGCTCGCACTGTCTTCTATCTGCATAATGAGATGGTCCGAATCAGATCACTTGCAATTAATGCTCAGCTGCCGTGATGAAGCTGGAATTCAGGTCAACCCCAGCATGTTGTGAATGGGAAAGAGATGTAGACTGTAATCGACTCCCATTCACAACGGCGGTAGAGGGACAAAAGTGATCCCAGTTTATTGGGTGGTCAAGAGAAAGGTAGAAAACGAGGAGTCTGGAGTTCGATCCGCAAAGTCCGGATCGGTTCTCGGGAATCGCCTCGAAATTATTGGCGGAATTGAGTCTATGGAATCGATGTAGGTGTCGGCATGGTCCCGACGAAACCATCCATGGATCAACTTCGCGAAGCACAAGAGGATGCTGGATTTTGGAAGAATGATACGATGGTCAACGAGGAACAAAAGGAGTGTAAAACAGTAGAAAGGCTCGGTTGAGCGGGGTGGTCAAAGGAAGACATAACAAAATTTGCGCAAAGGCGCGGGACTTTTATCTTTGAACCTTAATCTTGATCCATACAAACGCAAGACAAAATTGGGTTCACCAACTCACGCCATGTGAAGCCGTGAAAGCTCGGCTATTTATTATCTTTTCATTTTTAGAGTTGTGATTTTCAGGCATATCTTATAACAAGTCCTTAGTACGCTACCCTATAGGAGACAGAGTACTGCCAGAAGAGTATCCCGTACTTGTCCTCCTCCTGTGTAACCTGTAGTCTGTACTTTTTAGAGTCCTTGTAACCCTTCCTGGATCCCTACTCAGCCAAAGAAGAGAGAGAGGAAGCCGATAGGAGAAACCAATACTTCGGTTCTCGCTCGCAACGGAATCACCCGTGAGCGTGCAAGAACCTACTCGGACGCAGGACGATGAGACAGACACCCCCGTGAAGGCGTGGCCTATGCTCAATACTTCGGACAGGGTCGATGCTCTCACAACAGAGAGTCACCATTGGTGACCAAGTCCTACTCGCCTACGTACGATAGAAGCGCCATTACTTCAGAAATCCAGGCGATACACAAGGCAGTTGCAGACTGGGTTTTGGGCTTTCTATCCTTAGGGGTCGCACTCGCTCAAGGGAGTAGGGTTTTGGTCCCCCTCCAAGGTACCTGAAAACAATGAGGGCTTTATGAACCCGGTACAATGATAGTCCATTACAGGTTTTAATTAAGGTCAAAGTTTATTTAGCAGTCCCCTGGTTTTAATTTTTTTGGTTTTCACTTTTTTTTTGATCTGTTTTCATACCAGCGCCTAACGTTTTTGTAGATTTTCATTTAAGTCCTAGATGCTCAAAATCAGAGGGGGATAGCGGAAAAGCCGTGCAAGTGGTTCCATGATGGAAATCTCACCATTGAACCGAATGATGCATGCTGAGTTAGAAGACTTACAGTGCATCCCAGCTCTCTCCATGTGGTATGCAAAACAGAATTTTTAAACCTATCTACATGTCGGTATGCAAGGCACAAAATCGTCCTAAATAAGCTACTATTAGCGTGAAGAACCATAAGTTGCTCATTTGTCTCTAGCCCAAGAGAGTCCGGTCTTGGCTCACCCCTCCTCTGCTCAACAAATTGAGGGTAGGAGAAAGCGCTTTACAGGGTTCGCTACGGCACAGAGGGCTAAGAGACAAATTTACAACTTGTTTGAGTTTGACTAGATCCAATCGAAGTAGACTATAGGAACATGCATCCTTATTAATGTTTGGACCTAGCTACCGAGTCAAGCAACCTATATCTAGGGGCTCCAAGCACACAAAACAAAGTAAAAGAAAGGCGGAAAGCTCAAAACTGCGGGAAACAAAATAAAAGAAGGCGATGAAAACTCGAAAAAGCCGCGATGAGGCCCCCAGGTGAACAATCACCCGGGCACTGGACCTCATTGTGAAGAGTAGAGTCCTGTTTAATTACATGCCAAATAGTCTCTCTCTCACCATGAATTACAAAAATAGTTCTAAGTATCTAGCCTATCTAATGCCCCTCTCTTTGCTGCTTTGGTGCACTCTCCAGATGGTTATGAGAAGAGAAGACCATCCTCCTCCAAGCTCGGCTGCCTTGGCCTCCTAGGAAGCCATCCTCGCGTGGCGGTCCCTCGCATCAAAGTCACAAAAAGGTTGCATTAGCATACTCAGTCACTCAAATAGAGCAGATAAAGTAATCACAGTAAATGAATAAATGAAGCATGGTGATTAATGGCAATAAAACAATAGTTGCTCAAGGAATCAAAATTTTTATACAAGGATGACAAAAATCAATTTGGCTATGCTCATTGCTCCCCGGCAACGGCGCCATCTGATAACGCGGGCGTATTCCAAAAGGGTTGCCGTGAATAAATAATACAAAGGTTGTCGCTGAGGCGGCCACTCATGGAACACCCGGGTCAATCAGCAATTAACCCACAATCCAAAGAATACAACAATCAAGCTCAAAAATAAATGCGAATTAATCTTTATTTACTCTACCATAAAATGTATAGTGACAAGTATGTAGAGGTCGAACCACAGAGAGAAACACAAAATGGAATAGCCTATAGGTCAATCACAGTCATCGTTGTGTGGGTTTTTGATTTTTATATTTTTTTATATTTTTTTCTTAATATTATTAAAATATAATAATTAAGTATTATGTATATAAATGTATATAATATAAATATATTAATTATGTATACCCATAGAGGGTAAGTATATTGCTTCTAATACATATAATATATATATAGGTATATATAAATATTATAAAATAAGTATATATATATATTTTTATATTAAGATTAATGAGAATACATATAATTAATTACATATATATATATAATATTTTTTTTCTTTTTTTTGGATATATAGATATGTATACATAAAGGGGGTGTTATAAGATTTCACAAAAAATACTCAAAAATAGTCAAAAATTCAGGAAAAGGGTCTTTTTTGGAATTTTCATGGTTTTTTACTGTTTTTATGATTTTTGGGTATTTTTGCAAACATTTTTAGTATTTTTAAATAGCTAAATAATAGCAAACAGTGGACTAGGTACTGGCTGTCACAAAAATAGAGATTAAAATTAGCTAACAGCCTCAAAAATTTTCCACACTAATTTTCTAATAACGATAATAAAATATAGCATAAATAAGGCCTGAGTTTATATTTTTCTGATTTTTCTTTGATTTTTTATATTTTTTTGAAGTTTTTAGGTATTTTTGAATTTTTAAGGTTTTCTTTTTGAGATTTTTAGGGATTTTTGGACTGACACTAATATAGGTTAAAATACACCATAGGTAATTTTTTGGAATTTTTCGAGGCATTTTCATATTTTTTTGGGATTTTACAAGTTAGACAGGGAATAAAAGACCTATTTTTGATTTTTAATAAATGCAAAATTGCAACAAAATGCAAAACTAAAAATATGGCGTTCAAGCATGACCATACAGGAGCTTAAGTCTATTTTTGCAAGATTTTTTGATTTAGTATGAAGCACAAAATAAATAGATAAAGCCTTCAAAAATTAAATGGCCTGGCAGGGGTATTGTTGCAAATAAAATAGTTGGCAGGGGCATACATGCAAAAATTACAACAAAAATACACTTTAACTTTTATTTTCAGGACCATTTAATAAATACAGGAACCCGGAAGGGTTTAGATGCAAATTTTCACGCGCCTCACGTGGTTGCTGCACGTGAGGCACGGAAGGACTAAAGTGCAAATCTTGAAACATCGGGGGTCCTTCCGCAAAATATACATTTTATTTACAACTGAAACTTCTATTTTTGGCATTAAATAATAAATACAAAAAGTAAGGGGGCTAGATGTGAAAATTACCCCTAAACAAGGCGTGGCATCCAACGGTGGAGCTCTCCTCACTTGCCACGCGTCGCCTCCTTGACGCCCGATGACGCTTCGCCGATGGAGCACTGAGATTAGATCAGGCCCGCTGATCTGACGGTGGGTACGATGCTCCATCGGACGGCTCCTGCTGGATCTGGGACGAGCCCTTCGATCTGACGGTTCTGAAGATGCCTGGAAGAACGGTGAGATTCACGATGAAGAAGTCGCCGGAGCGGAGCTCCGGCGAACATCGAATTTTGGATTTCTAACTACGGTAATTAACTAACCACTAATCTAACTACTGGAATGAAATGCTAACATTAAAAGCTAACTAAAAACGCATTAAAGGGCAGCTCTTATACCTGGGGGCCTCCAGGGAGCAGGGAGGACGCCGGAGCTCCGCCGCATCAAAATCTCCTCCCTCCGGCCGAGTCACGGCGCTGGGCTACTCCCCCTGTCACGAGGAACAATCCAGGAACGAGATCTAGGCTTTAGGTCGGAATAAAAGTGGCCAAATTCGAGGAAGGAAGCGGAGCTTGTTATTTATAAACATTGGCAAGGGGCCTTATTACCCGGCGATTATTAACTGATCCAATGAACATCTCGTTGATCTATGATTTTGGCGGGCATCATGGAAGATTAGGGAACAATTCTTGTGAAGGAAGCATTGTCGATTGATGGATGGTGTGCCCGGGAAAAAGGCATGAAATCGGGGGAGTAGACAATTCAGAGACGCCAGGCGAGGGATGGGACAGTTGACCTGGGAGTCAACGTTGGCCGGCGCCTCATAGGGCCACGTAGGCCGCTACGAGACAAAATAGCAAATCTGAAGAAAGATTGATTTATTTGACGCCCTAAATGATTTTATTAATTTTTTCTTATGGAATAAAAAATGTGTATTATTTCATCTAGTATTTATTTATGATTTTTATTGAATTTTTCGAGGTGTTTTGTTATAGTTTTATTTGGATAATATGTATATGTATGTATTTACATGTATTTTCATGTATTTTATTTTTAATTTGTGTATTTTCTTTTATTATTTTATTGGCTTATTTTATAAATTCATAATTTATTATTGTGAGTATAAAGATATTTTTGTTTGATTTTTATGAGTTTATGTGTATTTTTAAATAAATAGGTATAGATGTATGTAGGTATACTTATAGGTATTTTATCTATGTATTTTGTACACTTAATTTATTTAATATATTTTCTTGATTTTTATTTTGGTTTTGTATTTTTAATGAGCTATGTACAATGTATACATTATTATAAAAATATAGAAGAGCAAAAGAATCAAGGATTAAAAATCCTTTTTATATATATATAGGTATATAGCATAGGTATTTTGTCTATGAATTTATAGACTTATTTTATTTTACAAATTAGTTTTGGTTTCCTTCTATTTTTAATGTGTACGTGCATTGTATACATTATTTACAAAATTCTAAAAGTATGATTTTGTACAAATAATAGATACTGAATAAAATGAATATTTTGATCAGTCCTATATACAAGAAGGGCCAAAAACCTAACTTCTGCATATGAGCTCCAAAAATTATGAAATCAATTTTATAAAATAGTTTATGGAATGCTATATACAATTAAAGGTGAGTTTGGGTGATTTGGAGTTTTTATTTGCAAGATATGGGTCTGTGAAGTTGAGATTTTGGCTTTTTATTCTAGGTATAAAATGTACACTGTGTATCATTTTTGTACAAACTCAATTTTGTAATTTTATTCACATTATTATCTACAACTTTCATGTAAAAAGTTTCTCTATTTGATAAATAAATAATTATATACAAAATAGGTGTCAAAAATGCATAAATGGATGAATAAATAAATGAGGTATTTATTGTACTCTTGGCCCTTATCTCCCCCTACTTTATTCCTTGTCGACCAATTCCATGCTGGCCTTGGTCTCGGGGTTAGGGTCATAAAATCTTTGCAATATTTTATTCCTTTTTCTTTTCTTCTCTTTATTCTATAATTTTGGCTTTAAAAACCTCATTTTCTGTATAATTAATACAATAAATAATGAATGCTATTATGTACAATTTGATGCTATCTACATGCATTTGCTAGGGTTTTTGAGGCCAAAATGATAGAATAAAGTTGATGAAATGGAGATTCATCAGCGATGCAATGCTGATGCGATCTGATTGAGAGGAAGCGACTGTCTGATGAGGAAGGTGGCCTGAATGGGGAGTGGCGGTGATTGGCAGCAGGGGAGATTGGGTTCGATTGAGGATCAGGGGATTTAATTGGCTCATTGCATCAGAGAGGAAGGGCGGTGCTCGACAGATTTGGAATGGAGAGTGGCTGAGATTTGGGGGATGCGGTGGCTAAGCAAGATCGGTCGCGAGATGAGCGGAGGAATTGGGAAAGGAGCCGGGAGGAAGGAGACGATGTTGGGGCCGTCCGATTGGCTAAGATCGGACGGCCCTGGTGCCTCCACGTGGCAGTTATAGGAGACGGCTGGAGAGCACGTGTAGGGCATGTGCGCGGAGGCACGTGCTCCGCACATGCGGCGATTTTTATTTTTATTTTATTTTTTTTATAAAAAGTGAAATATGAAAATCCCAAAATGGGTGACACGTGGTGGCTCCAAGAGCAGCCACGTGTCAACCCCACAAAAATCATAAAATAAATACCTTAATTAATACAGAAAAAATAGTAAATGACCTTGGATCGAAAAAGTTTCTTCACGAAAATTGCTCGACTCGATGAGATCTACAACTTTCATGAAGGGACCAAAACTACAATCGATCAATTGCACAAAGTGATATTTTTGGGGTATCCCATGTACATAGAATACCTTGATTTTTGGGTTTATAATTTTTTTGTCATTTTTAAACCAAGTAAAAATACGAAAAAATGTGATAAAATCGAAGACAAATATTTACATATTAATCTATTTTTTTGGATTTTATGAATTAAGAAAAAGAATAAATATAATAAAAGATGAAAAAGACAAATTTTGTAAAGACAGTTAGTAAAGACTCAGACTCAATTAGTTTCTTTGATTTCAACTCATTTTAGATTTGGATTTTTACACATTTTTAATAAAAATTTCATCAAAGAAGACAAATAAAAAATAAATAAAATAAAATAGATTAATTATATACATAAAATAATAGGTCAAAAATTGCTAAAATTACAAAATGTACAAAAGAGACCCAAAACCCAACTTTCACATATGAGCTCCGATTCACTTGAACTTGGTCTTGTTTTGAAGGTATTTGAATGCACACTAGTTCAAAAGTGAGTAGGATCAAAACGGACATTGGATGAGGAAGATATGAAGGTTTTATTCCGGAAATCCTGGAATTAGGGTTTAGTTTTTGGTCCACTTATTCAGGTTAGTGTTTTTTTTTGTATTATTGGTTTATTCTTGTTAGTGATATGTACACAGTGGAGCTCATTTTGGGTCAATTGGAGTTAGCATGAATTAGTTAAAAATCAAGGAATTTAGTCTATTTACAGGTCAATTTTGGCTGGGATTTTTGGCTTCTTATTTTGTGTGAAAATAAGTGATAAAATGCAATTCTTATCAAAACATGCATGAATGCTAATTATGCAGAATAAATGAAGAAATACCAATGATTTTTAGGGATTTGAGCTTACTTAATCAATTTTAGAGTGATGAAATTGAGATTCATCAATGTACCATGACCATCTTATTATTCATACAATTTGTTGATTCAATGGTTGAATGGTGCTTGGATGCTACCTAAAGAGTTAGATTGAGGTCTCATCAAGCACCATCAAATGATTGTTAAGAAAGGATCTCCAGCCTGAGAAGGAGATGGAAATCCTTCTATAGAGGTTGATATCTGTCCGACCTCTTAATGCAGGTCCTCTGCATAGGAATAGAGATTCGGAGGTGTCATATATGTTAGGTTAATGAGTTAATTTAAGGAGATTGAGATAGACAAGACATATGTCGTATGATGTCACGATATATGCATGCATCCTCTAACTAGAGATAGATGTATTACGATATGTCTAAGTATGCATATTAAGCAGATCATTAGGTTGATGACCTAATCAAGGTTTATACACGGATGAGCTGGCATGTATACAAGGGCTTATGAGTGATACGATCTCTCAAAGGGATCATATAAGTTCACTACTGAACCAGAAGACATGAACTCACTCATGAGGTATTGGGACCGATCAAATTCCATGTATGATCATCTTAATTTAGAAGCATGACAAGAATTTATAGGTATGATATATGCTTTTGGAAAGCATATGATCGATACCAACTCCCAATGAATGAATGAGAAACCTTATGATAAAACCATGAAGACGACAATTCAAATATGTTATAAAACTTCGGATTTATTCTAGGTCTTCAAGTTTACAGGATGTACGTATATTATGAATTCGAGGGTGATGTGATCGTAAATGACAGTATAACCATGACACTTCCATTCCGAGGGAGTGATGAAGCGTGTTTAGATTTTAGTGATTTCTCTCAGTAGATTAGTAATCTGATCTTAGTTCAAATGTTGGACATTGATCTGAATGTGATCCAAATGCAAATGAGAATATTAGATTTATAGTTGGATTTAAAATAACATCCTTGAGAGGTCCCCGAGATCTGGATTTGAGATATGATCTCAATATCCATGTCACTATACATGGAATGTACAATCACCATGTCCCTATCACCCAGTATCCACAGAGAAGGCATGCTATTCTTGAAAGGGTTCAAGAAAAAATCTATTATTGATAAAGTATCTAAGAACTGGATACTGATGAGTAAATGTTATTTAATGATCATGAAGAATATGAATGTGATTCATGTTATTTGGACACATGAGAATAGTCATCTAAGATAACTAAATATGATTTAATTATCAAAGATATGATTAATGCAGATATCATCATCCATAATAATCATGAATATTATAAATATGATTATTATATGTTGGAGAGATTTAATTGTAAATAGTATTTACAAATTAAATGTTGATGTGAATTGGATTCACATTGTACAATTAATTGTAAATGAAATTTACATTTTCTATTGGATAGTTGAATATGATTCATAGTTATCAATGACATGATTGAAATTATCGCAAAGTAATTTGGAATTATTTTGATGAATAACTAAGAAACAAAAGTTGTTGCACATGTGGAGTATTTGATGAGATATGAGATCTCACCAAATTGGAAGAAGATAGCAGCCATGCCATATAAGGTGTGGACGGCCACCAAGAGAATCTCTCCATAGTGGTCGTCCGCTCTACGTATGGAAGGAAGCTACACTCCTTTCCATATTATTCCATATGAATTGATTTAGTTGAATTTAAATTTATTGAATATTATTCAATATCTTTAATTTTTTTAAATTAATAATTATTTTTGTAAATTTATGCAACAAAATTATGGCCATTTATTTGAATTAGAAGTGCATCTTCACCATCCAATATGTTATAAAAAGAAATCTAAATGTATATCTTTCTCTAACAACAAAAAGAAAGCAACAAATCTCTATCTATTCTCATATACACACAATGTCTCTCTCTCTCTCTCAATATTTTGGCCATCCACCTTATTACTTATGAGAGCCCTACCGTCGTTGCATCGTTGTTGTACTGTCAGATCGACTGCTCAAGGATAGGGATGAGCATTGAGCTGGATCAGCTCGGCCTAGCCCGAAGCCCAACCCAAGCCCAAGTGAACACTGGGTCGGGCTTGGGCCCAATATTTAGGCCCAATTTTTTTGGGCCGGGCTCGAGCTTGTCTTGGCCTAGCCCGACCTGGCCCAAGGGCTTGGCCTAAAGAGAGCCCGAACCCTTTCCCACATCCTACACACATGAAAACTCCCACCTATTTCATGCGCACTATACTCTTGTATCTAGTTTTCATACAATGTTTATACATCAAGAAAGTCCGACGTGTAACATATGAGTTGTTGATCATTGTATTTCAATTCAGAATTAATTTTCCTTAATTAGTCTTTGGTTTAGATTCTGCAAGTTATTCTTGAATTTGTTAGTGTTTATTTTTTCCATTAGAACATTTTTGGTCTGATGCACTTGTTGTTGTTAACTACGTAAGTTTGTTCCACTCTTTCAATTTCTATGCATGAGAGACATTCATGCTATCTAGCATTGAGTGCACTTGTATAAAATGAGAAATCCTCAGATTCGGTAGAATTGATTTTTAGTCATTTGACAAGTATTACGACATATGCTTTAAACAATTTTGGCTTGTATAAATTGAGTTGAGTATCAATTTAAATAAAAGACTTAAAGTTAATAATCTCAAATGGGTGGAGATGGGTCCGGCCTGGGCTTGGACCGAACAGAAAAAAATTTTGTGGGCCTGAGCCGGCCCAAGGCCTGAATTTTTTAAACGAGCTTGGGCCTGGGCCCTTCGGGACCCGACCTAGCACTGCCCGTGTTCATCCCTACTCGTGGATCTTCCTTCTTTGGTGCTTCTTGCTCATGTGGAAGGCTATTGATTTCATGAGATGAAATCATGAGACTACAAGCTCGAATCATCAACTTTGATTGTAGGAAGTACACATCTCATTCACGTGCCCGCAAGTGCATCCTTTGTTGGATCAGACCTGAGACAGGAGGTGTCTTCGTTAGAGACACACTTCAAGAGGTAATCCTATTATTCGTTTGTGATCTTGATGAAACTATATGAGAATGGTCGCATATCATGTGGTTCATCTTTATAAAAAATGATTTCTTGCTGCCCCGAGCAACTTGTACGACTAGTCGTTCTTGATCGCATGTGAAGCGATCTTCATCCTTCTGTGATGCGCTAAGACATAAATCCTAGCCTTCATATGTATTATGCTTGACATAATAGAAAATATTAGTAAAAATGAGTGTCTACGTTACAACTCTAATAGGCATGGGGCTCATTAGATAATTTTCACATACACACATGCACATACATACATACACATATACATACACACATATATGTAGACACACATATGATATTTAATATGAGGTTCCACTTTTCCTTGATTATGAAAATTCAATCATAATGACTGTTAGATTTTGATCCAACATCTTTATCCATTTTCCTAACTTGAAATGGTATTTTGATTACGTTCAGTTTAATTCGAATTCAATTTAATTGATGTGTCAACTTACTATGTTTAGTTCATCCAATTTTTGAATTCTTTTAACCAATTAAAATTTTGTCTAATGTGGATCAATTATTATGGAAAAAACTATTTTAGGTAGTTTGGTCATGGTAATTTTGTTGTCAATTTTTAATTTTGGTATTTTGAATAATGACATGATAAGTAGAGTGAACACCTTTACTATACAATATGTACCCTTTGTAAAATTTGTATGAGGGTTTGTATAATGAAAAATTGATTTGTAATTTTTTAAAAAGTTACATTTCTTGAAATTCAATTTGAACTCAATTTAACTTGTCTTTCATCTTATTATTTGTACTCTTCCAATTTAGGTTTTTCTACCAATTACATTTAATTCAACATGGAGCAATTAATATGGTGCTTGTTATTTTTAGGAGGACTTATCATGATATCTTTATTGTTAATCATGTTTTCAACTAACAAGTCGAAATTATGACGTGCTCTTATTACGAGATGCTTTATTGTAAAATCTGTATTATCTTTGTAAATTTGTACGAAGGTTTGTAAAATAAAAAATAGGTTAGTAATTTTTCGTTTAGTTTAGCATTTTAGCCAATGTTTGGTGAAAATATACATAGATCGCATGACTTTAAGAAAATGTGAATTCCCTCCGTAGATTTTGTATGATTCTCTGTAAAATAAGAAGGTGAAAGGTATTTCATCATTTCAATAATACAGATGAAAGTAATACAAATCATAGTGATGTCGATGGTGATGTTGACAATGGCGTTGGCTATGACGATGACACTAGTGATTGCAATCTTGATGATCTCGTGTTGCATCCACATGGTCACGCCCGTCGTCGTGCTCCACGCAATGTCTCCATTGTCATGCTCCACGCAACATCACAATGATCGTGATGGAGCCCAAGGTTCTTCACCGTGCTCCACTTTGTTGCCCTCCACACTGCTGATAGAGGGGAAATTTGAATTTCAGAATTTAATAAGGATTTTGAGTTGTTTCATGATGTATATAGAATGTGTTCAAATGACCAAAATGAATTTCCGTTTATGGAAAATATCATTAATATGTATTTTATCCCATCTGTATTATCAGAAATAGAAGTATGAGATGGGTTATTTTCTTCCATTTACAAAGAGGTGGCACCTCATATGAAGTTTTCCCTATATATATGGCCACCTTTCCTTAGAAATGGAAAGCCATGAGTTGTGGCCATTGGATGAAGGATGCACATATAAGATTAAAACCACCTTGCCGAAAGAAGGTTATTTCATCCAACTATAATTCCTAAATTATGTGGTGAAATTAATTAATGCATAATTAAGTAAAATCCATGTCATAGTATATACTTTATTTAGAAGAATATATATTATTAACTACGATACTCTTGTTAGTTTCCACAAAAACTGGAGCAAATAAGATATGTTTAATATGACAAATGTTATTATTTTACAAAACTAATATATGTGTTTACAAAATAATTATATAGAATACAATACAGTTTCTTAAGATATGCGTGAATAAAAGGGTGAATGTGAATAAAACGACATGGTTTCCATGTAACTATGTTTCCTATAATGCGGGATGAAGTTATTGATACATAATTGGTTACAATTCATGTCACAGTGTAACCCATTTCTATCTAACTATATTTCCTAGATGACGAAATTCTAAATTATGAATGTGGAAATTGATATTACTTATATATATATATATATATGTTGTGTGAATTAGTTATAACATTTTACTATAAATGGAGTAATATTAATAGTATATCAAATTACTATTATCAAATCATCTTAATTTACCATTTTTTCATGTCTTATAATTCGTTCTTTGATATTGAATGACATGTTTAGGCACAATATTTGGCCATACCTTCAGCAAATTGTGTTAATGTTATTTAAAATGTTTTTTTGTAAGTTTGGAGCACTTTTTTAGAAAATGAAAACCTATTAATAACATGGCATTAATTTTTACATCTTGAGCCAAGGTTGTTGGACTACATCCTACGGGCTTCTATGGTTATTATAAAATCCACATTCTCATTGTAAATTTTGTAGGCGGATCTGCAAAATAACAAGTCAATTAGTAATTTAGCAATTATTTTTTAGAAAAATATAACATATAAAATACAAACATATTTCTAATTTCAATGACTCAAAAAGTAATTTATATCGTCGATTACATGTATTCGTAGATCATAATGTAAAATAAAATCATCACTTTCATGTTACTGGCAAGAGACCTAATTTGTGGTTGTTGGGTCTAAGATAAAAGATCTTTTTTCAAATCTTAAAATGATTAAAACTTAATTAAAATGTATATCTGTAATGAATTCGATCGTAAAAAAGAATGCGAAAGCGACAACTTAGCAGACACGTCGGGACTATTACACCTAAACATCATGATATCATATAAGAGCAATAAAGAACCAACTTAATTTTTTCTCATATTTAGTTCAAAAGTTCTTTGTTTAATACAATTTGACACAAGGAAATTGTAATCACAATCTCTGATTCTAGTGGGCATAATGATATCCTTCCAACGCAAGTCGTCGGTCTCGGACCGGTCCAACTTCCTGAAAATTAATTAAGAACCTTGACTCAACAATAATCAATCCTCACAATTTCCTGAAAAATATAGAAACACATGTTATGAGCTTAATGCTCAGTATATACCGAGTTGGGGTCAAGCTCGCTAGCGTGGAAAATCAAATATGTATTAGGACACTTCAATCAATTTCATTCACAATAAAACTAGTCAGGATAAAAAGTCTGAACAAGAGAACTTTATATATTTTCTTAGTTTATCAGCTTAAAACAATGTTCGTAACATACAGTAACATTGGTTACAATAATTTCTAACATAGGAGATTGATTCGGGGAAATAAAATACATGGCTATCACTAATGTTCTCTTGTAAATTTTTATAGTATCCGTCGTTATACGAATGTAATTATGTAGGTAAAATTACATCTTAAACTCATACACCTACTTTTAGCAAAATTTCACATATACACCCTTATCACAACAATGGGATTAGCAATGTTCTCAATTTAATCATCCATATATATTTTTTCATTAAACATGTCATGATGTCATATCATGTCTATTCATAAAACATCTTATCTCATTGCATATAATATTAATTGACTTGTTCACATATAATATCATCATACATATCATCAGTGAACTTGTTTATGCATTATTTTAATATCCGTGCATCGCATACCACACTTTCATATATGCCCTTAAGGTTTCCATATTCACATACATGTTCGTAACATGGCCATAATTGCACATATACTCATAACAGTAATATAATTGCACATATACCCATAACATTAACATAATTGCACATATACTCCTAACATTAGCATAATTGCACATATGCCCACAACATTAACATAATTGCGCTTATGCCCATAACATTGCCATAATTGGACATATGTGCTTAACATTGCAAAAATTGCACATATGTCCTTAACATTGCCATAGAATGCATTTGAAAACATGTTTGTATATATGTGTTAGACAGAGAGAGAGAGAGTGTGTGTATGCGTGCATTACTATATAAATTTGTATGTATATATGTGTGATTGAGTGGGTATATGTATGTATGCATGTGTAATAGTTTGCGTATTTTGTGTGTTAGTGATCATGTGTGTGAGAGTGAGCGTATGTATATAAATATGTATGTATGTACATGTATTTATGCATGTGTGTGAATGTTTCTATGGCTACTGATGAATACTCATTCCATAACTTTTATTCTTTCATATCGACCCTTCTTTCCCGCCTAATTCTTTGGAGAAGATCAGATGTCCCAGATTAATTCATTCTCGCCTTTTACCACAACCACATGATTATCTGATTAGGATCCATCCAACACTTAATTGTGCCCAATTTTCAATCATCTTATTCTCATTAGACAGTTGCGAGGTCACCTTCAACCTCCAGACCCACTCGGTGTGAATCACCAACTACCCTAACTTATCCAAAATTTCCCAACCTCCTATGATGACATCTTTCCTTGATTCCTTCACCAATCTCTTTGTCTAATTCCCCTTCTTCACGTTGACCCTTTGATCTACCTAAAGCCTAACCACCCTAACAACAGGCTGTGGTTGAAACCACTACATGGGAACTACCCAAATACCTTCGTCCTGTGAACAAAATCGTTCCTCCACCTTCCAAAACTGCTATCCACCATACTTGTGAGTTCCTCCTAGCCCTCTCCTACACTTTTGTGATAGAGAGCATCAATGAGATTGAGCTACGACAAAGGTTTAAGTCCAACGAGATACTCGACTCCATTGGACGTGTTGTAACTCCATTGGACGCTGCTTGAGCTTCAAGCTTTCGTCGAACTTGTAAAGTGACGACCCGAAGCCCTTAGGCTTCATCCCAGGCATGTCTTCATCTCCTTCATTGTCTTCATCATTTCCATTCCATCTCCAGGTAAGGTTTCAATCTTTGTTCTTCCAAGTTTCTGCCATTTTATTAATTTAAGATCTCTCTTCCTTTCACACATCCAATCACATGTACACGATCATGATTAGGGTGGAGCATTGGGCTTGATCTATCCCAACCCAGGAAAGCCCGGCTTGAGCCCGCCAATTTTTTGTGGGCCTTGGGCCAGGTTGAGGCCGGCTTTTTTCCAGCAAACTAAGGACCTGGGCTGAACCCAAGGTGCGTGAAATCAGGCTTGAGTTCGGTCCGGGCTCAGCCCGTACCCATTTTGGTTCCATGAAGTTGCACTTCGATTGTAATTTATTCTTATGATATAATTCATCCATAATACATGAATATTGGATGTATTGTTATGATATAATATTACTATTCATTGATGAAGGAATATTGGATGCATTGTGACTATAAAATTATGTCCTCCAATTTGGTTCTAATATGATTTACGTATGGATTGTTGTACGTGCATTGTTGAAATCTGGAAATACCTTTGCAGAATTCTTTTCCATGTGATCGAATTGTGATAATTTAGTAATATCATATTGCAAAAGTTTATTAAACTATAATCTATTAAAAGATGAGAGCATATGGCCTGAGCGTGATATTCTAAAATATGAGGGCTCGGGCCTGACCCATTTGTACTTCAGGTTTGGGCCTGACCCAGCCTGAGCATGATATTTTTGAAATATGAGGGACCATGCCCGAACCATTTGTACATCAGGTTCGGGCCGGGCTTGAGCTTTTGCAGGTTGGGTTAGGGTCGGGTCCAAGCCAACTGACCCAATGCTCCACCCTAATCATGATCATTCGCTAATTCACACAATCATCTTCTTACCCCCTATCTACTTCTCCATATGTGTAAACACGTCGACCCACTCTTCCTCTTGAATAGAGAAAGAACCCGATGGGGCTCCGATCCTCCCTCCATTGTCGAGCCTCCATTTCATCCCCAAGTCCTGGTGTTTTGTTTAGTTTGGTTTGCTAACCCCTACATGTTCTACATCTCCTCATTGATAGGAAGGAGATACTCAACTCCGATCTTGAAAATTTCCACCGGCAGTGCTGCATCGATTGACTTTTCCAGAGATGACCTCCTTTCCCTTGAACTATCAGCTACATCGCAAGGCCTTGCAAAGATTTATTGACCTCTACAACCACCAAAGGAGGATGGGGGAGGTATATTCTCTTTGCTAGAACATCGATCACACTCTTCCTCTTGTGGAGGAGGAGGCACAACTATCGTTGGATCCCATTGATCCTACAGTCCTAGTTTGCCACTAAGCCTCTATCTATGAGCCTCCTGGTTGCGGTGACCCGTGCTTCCACCGAAGCGCCATGTGTTCCAAACCGCTAGTCATCGCTCGAGCCTCCAGTGAGCACGCGCCCAGCACATGGAGCGCTAATATTTGTATGTATGCCCCTCCGGGTCCTTGGAATCACTAATAAGGCTCCACATTATGTATTTTTGTATTAGAACCCTTGCAGATTTTGATATTTGCATTTTAGACCATGTCAGGGACTTGTTTGTAATAAATTTTGTATTTTTAATTCATGTTTCCTTCCATTTATGTCCATGTGTTTGAACTTGAATAACTTGATCTTCATAGATCCAAATTCAATGAAATCAGTCTAGTTTAGAAACTAATTTAATTATCTCTGATGTAGTGCCATTAATTCCTTGATTTGAATTATCCTTCCTGAATTAAAATTCAGATATCCAGCTGGGAATGGAGTAGGAGGGAGAGTGTCTAAACCGATAGTTTCATCAACAACTGCTATCTCAGATGTAGCAACGGGGTAGGGCTCTTCTACCACTTGATGGTTATGGCTGTCGAGGTCTTCATGGGTCGCCTCAGAAAATCGTGGTTCCTCAAATACTTATTGAGATCAAAGTGCTCTCAATGCTGTAAAATTGATTTCCCGAGTCTTACACTCAATAATTGCCTTAGCCAATGCTAAGAGTGGCATTCCGAGAATAATTGGAGACTGGGTGAATTCTCCCTGATGCTCAATATCAATGATCATGAAGTCTACTTTAAGCGGAGCACCTTGGAATGTAATGATGACGGAAATGATTCCTCTCGGTCGCTTTATTGATCAGTAAGCCAATTGAATGATCTCTCGTATCTTCCGGATAGGTCTGAGTTTGAGCTCGTGAAATACAGAGGTCGGGAGGATATTGATTGGTGAATCGTCATCAACTCGAGCATGGGTAAATATCGTGTCTTTGATTCCATAGTCAAATCTGGGCAACCGCTTCACTATGCGGCTCTTGGTTTTTCTCCTCAACACCAAGGAGGAGGCCATTGACAAGATATGTCTTTCAGTCTTTGTTCTTATCCGACCCGACTTTTTGACCAAATCATTCCAACTTTGGAGTGCACCAACATTAAGAAGACTAAGAACAAACACCTAGGACGAACACCGACCAAGGAGAAAATTTTCAATGGCTATTCATATGGAGACTCAAGTGGACCAACAACTTCATGAAACAAAATGACTACTCTTTCATCGAAAAAGAAAGTTACCTTTGACCTTCTGGAAGAGGAATCGTCTGATGATTCCTCATCAGGTCCGAAAAAGGTAATCTACATGAGTGAAGTCTATTCGGCAGTCTTAAAACCCTACCTTCGCAAGGATCTAAACTTCGACTCCCGTTGGACGACTCCCGTTCGTACTATTATTCATCCAAAGCTGATGCTCATGGTCTCATCAAATACACTGGAATCATTTCTTATGAGCAGACTAAGACTGGTGCTTCAAAGTATTCATCCAAGGGCGAATCGCTTGATCCCAAAAAGGAACGAATTCTGCGAAAACAACTAAAGAAGCAACTAAAAGACAAGAATATATGGAGTGTGTCCACTTTCAAATACTATTCCTCTAAGGATAACTCCGATGATGGATACCTTTCATATGACTCATACGCTTCATCTACTATCCATCATGATTTTTATGAGGATAACACTGATAATAGTTGGGAATCATATGCTTCATCTCTTTCTCATCATTACGATCTCCCACCGTAGGCTCACAAGAAGACCGGCCAAAAACCACCTTAATCATCGGCTACCCACCCTCCCTCCCGACCACATCGATCTCCTTGTACATTATCTTCCTCTACTTAGGCCAAGGCCTAAGTATAGGGGGGGGGACCGATGCCATCTGTATATACCAATTCCCTCATCAAACTCCTTCTCACGATCGCTTCATTTCCACCCTTCTTCCATACTTAGGATGACCAGAGCCTAAGTATAGGAGAACTGATACCCATTTGTATATACCCTCATCATTCACATATCCCGATAGCTTCATTTTCTCTCTTCTTCTATACTTAGACTGTTCACAACCTAAGTATAGGGGGGGAGACCGATGTATCTAGTTCTTTTTCTATTTTCACTCTCTTACACTTAGCCCGAGCCATGTCTCCTTTACGCTTCTTGTGCTCTGAGGACACATCACTCGCTAAGTATATGGGGGTCTGTATATATACTGTGTATATATTTTACCCATATCTCGTACTTTCACGTAAGTCTATATGTATTTACAGAGTAGGTAACTAGCTTGAAAAAAATAAAAAAAACAAAACAAAAAGAAAAAGAAAAAGAGTTTTGCTATTAACAATGACAGTTTTGTATAACTTTGGATTTAAAAAGAAAATACAAAAAATGTTAGGCGTATTATATTGAAAAATACTCAAAAAAGTGAAAATCAAATATTAAAACAAGGGGACTGTTTAATAAAGTTTGACCTAATTAAAATTTGTAACGAACATTAATTATTTGGGATTCATAAAGCCCATATTGTTTTAAGGTACATTCAAGACCGAGTAAGGTGTGACCCATAAAGCTTAGAGCCCAAAACCCGATCTTTGGTTACCTTGATAATCACCTGGGACGATGAAGTATTGACGCTTCTATTGTACATAACTGAGTAGGGCCCTGTCAATGTCGGTATTCCCGCCTTGTGTGGAGTATCCGAACTGATCCGAAGTACTAAGCTTAGACCACACCCTCATGGCTATGTCTGTCTCATCGCCCTACGTCGAAGTTCCTCACTTGTGGGGGAAGTATCGGTTTTGCCTATTGTCTTCATGTCTTATTCTTTGGCTAAGTAACCCCAGAGGCACGAGATCAAGGACCTTAAAGAGCACATATCAAAGGATACGAAGGAGGTGGAACAAGTATGGGGTACTTTTATGGCCGTACACACTCTCCTCTAGGGTTTGCCCTCTAAGGACTTATTATAAGACTGCCTGAAAATAACAAAAAATTGAAAAGATAAAAATAGTCGAACTTACGGCTTCACATTGTATTGGGCTGGTGAATCCACACTTTTATTGTGTTTGTTTGAATTATAATTAGGTCTTGCGCCATATTCCAGTTTAAACTGTTTTTATTTTTCTTGCCTCGCTCATTGTGAGTCTTCTCGTACTTCCCTCTTAATCTATTATTTATCATCGTGCTCCATTCTTCATCTACTCCATTTCTCTCCAAGATGTCGTCTCATGGGAGGTTTAATCGGGATCCCATCGACACCCACATCAATTCCATGAGTTCTACATTTTCAATAATTCTATGCAATTCCTAAGAACCTAGTTCGGATCTTGTGATTTGATCTTCAGACTACTCAATTGATTCCTCTATTACTTGGGATCACTATGTCCTACCTTTCGCCCCTTGTGGATGGAGATAAATTTCATTCAATATCAAATACTCCATTCACATACATATGGATCTGACCCTAATTCCAGAACTCCACTCCATCTGGTGCAGAAAATTTTCAATTTGTACGGGATGCATCTTTTTATGCAGAAACCACATTGGACCCCATGCAGATCACATCCTTTGAGTGTGATTCATATATGGTTCTTCAAGGGAAGGGAAAAGGACAAACACCACCAGATCAGGGGTAACTCGATCAGAATACTGTAAATGCACAGTTGCTTGCTTCCATCCAGGCCATCCAATAACAGCTGACAGATCAGGCCCTATCCTAGGTCACTTTCTAGTAAATGTTGAATGACCTAAGGAGAGAGAGAGAGAATAGAGGAGGAGGAGAACCATAAGATGGATGTTGTGGAGGACACATAGATGAGATCAAGGGAGAGAGACCCAAGCCCACTCTCAAGAAAACCAACAATCCTGATGCTGTCCAGATGACTGAGTGGATATAGATCCTTCTAGTCCACAAACATTTCGAGCTCAAGCCTCAGTTCCTTGTGAAGGATATGGAGAAATCCTCAAGCGCATCACGAAAGCGTGAGCGTCGTATCGGATACGACGAAGAACGACTAGTCGTACTAGTTATTCGGTGCAGCGGAATTTTAAAAAAAATTTATTCGATGAAACCACATGATCCAAGAACCATTCTTGAATCGTTTCATCTATAACCACAACAAGTATAATGCAATACCTCTTGAAGCGTGGTTGATCGAGTCTCTAAGAGAAGAGACCTCCTGTCTCAAGTCCGATCGTCGGAGAGATCGCTTGTGAGCGCGGGGATGAACCGTGATGTCCTCGCAATCCAAGAAGTTGATCCAAGCACGGTTGCTCCTGATCTCGTCGCACGAGATCAAACGTCTCCTTCGCGGGCGAAGCACTCGAAGTAGATGAAGAACCGCAGAGCGTCGAAGCGGTAGCACGAAGGCGACAACGACGATTCCCTCCACTAGGGTGGACGGCCACCAAGAGGAAGAGGGAGAGAGGGCTGCCGAGTATGAGAGAAAGAGAGAGAGAGAGAGTTTTGCTACAATAGCATGTGTAAAGAGAGAGCCAAGAGTGCCTCTCTATTTATAGGGTTTTGGGATCCATGGATCTCAATCCATGTGTCACATAAAATCAATGGTTGAGATTGATTTATGCCAATCCAATGGTCAAGATTGTTGTTGGTAAAAGCCAACAACTTGTGATTTAATTTGATAAAATATATTTGATAACTCAAATAAATATTAATACCAAATCTAAATCAATCAAATAAGAGAGAGAGAAGACAAAGGAGATGCTCTCCTTATTTGGAAGAGGGGACGGCCACCAATTCCCCAAGGGAATTGAGTGCCGCCCCCCTCATTCCTAATGAGGAGTGCAATCTCCTTATTTTTCTCTCTACTTATTTTCCAACAACAATTTGTTGGTATTTTTAATTCACCAAAATAATTCTCAATTAATTTTGGGAATATTGCAATCTTGACATTGGAATATTGTGAATCAAATTCACAACCCAAAACAAAATGTAATTTACATTTTCAATTAATTAAACAATGTGTATCCAATACACATCAATAATTAATCTACTAATATAAATTATATTTAACTCTCTCTAATACATTATAAATCACATTTATAATATATTAGGAATAATTGGATATTACTATCTACATTATTCTTATCCATAATAATTAAATCACATTTAATTATATTGGATAACTTCTCATACATCATGATAATTAAATCACATTTAATTATCAACTTCTCTTTGCTTAGATCTTATGGAATTGCTCTTAAACCATTTAAGAACAATGCTATTTCTTCTCAGATACTTGGAGATAAGGACAGGGCGATTGTATTGTTCCACGTATAGTGACTTGGATATTGAGATCACATCTCAAATCCAGATCCCATGGACCTCTCATAGATGCTTGATTAAATCAAGACCGTAAACATAATCTTCTCATTGCATCTGAATCTCATTCAGATCAATGTCCACTACATGGACTAAGATTAGGTCACTTCTCTAATGAGAGGAGTCACTAAAATCCAGACCTGTTTCATCACTCCCTCGGAATGGAAGCGTCATGGTTATACAATCGTTTATGATCAAATCACCCTTCAGGTATTCCCAATACCTGCACATCCTGCATACTGGAAGACTCATGATCATCATGAAGATAAAGATCACTTTTACACTGTCATCTTCATAGTCTGATCATTAAGTTTCTCAATCTTGGTCCTTGGGATATGGCACAGATCATATGCTTTCACAAAGCATATATCTTACCTTCAAATTCATATCATGCTTCTAAAGAATGATGACCATGCATGGAATTTGGTCAATCCCAATACCTCATGAGTGAGCTCATGTCTCCCGGTTCATAAGTGAACCTGTATGATCCCTTTGAGAGATCATATTACTCATATGCCCTTACATGCACACCAGCTCGCCGGTGTATAGACCTTGATTAGGTCATCAACCTATTGGTCTGCCAAATGTACATGCTCAGACATATAGTAATATATCTGTCTCTGGTCAGAGGATGTTTGCCTGTGATGTGACAGTATTCATCATAGGTCTTTGGTTATCTCGATCTCGTTAAGTCAACTCATTGACTCAATCAATCTGATACCTCCGAATCAATATTCCTATGCAGAGGACCTGCATCAAGAGGTCGATCAGATATCAGTCTAATGAGATGGGATTGCCATCTCCCACTCAGACTGGAGATCACTACTTGTTAATCATTGATGATGCTTGATGAGTCCTTTATCTAACTCCTTAGATATTCATCCAAGCATCAGCCTCTATGATTCAATCATCGAATCAACAGCTGTATGATTATCAAGTTGGCCATGGTACATAACCCTTATTGTACAGAGGGACCTTATAGTGCATTCATTCATTCAATATCAGAAAGGGAGTGAAACAAGATCAATAACTTTTATTGATAAATCATCTATTACAATAACATTTATTGTAGGAATGGTTCGCCTCGGGCTCACATTGCTAACAATCTCCCACTAGCCCTCAGAACCATTCAGGAACAAGCCTTAAACCCATACTCATTACATGCTGGTCAAAAACCTTCTGTGTCAGAGGTTTGGTAAGAGGATCAGCAACGTTGTCGGCGGAGGCCACTTTGGTGATGATGATGTCACCACGCTTTTGAATCTCCCGAATGATGTGGTATTTCCTTTCTACGTGCTTGCTCTTCTGATGCCATCTGGGTTCCTTTGCCTGGGCAATGGCTCCCGTGTTATCACAGAGTAGCGGGATGGGAGTATCAGAGGAAACTACGCCAAGCTCCTGGACGAACTTGCGCAACCACACCGCCTCCTTTGCAGCATCCGATGCGGCAATGTATTCAGCTTCTGTTGTTGAATCTGTTGTAGTGTCATGCTTCTTGCTTCTCCAGCTCACAGCACCACCGTTCAACAGGAACACAAACCCTGATGTCGACTTTCGATCATTAATATCCGATTGGAAGTCAGAATCTGTATATCCCAAGACTTGGAGATCACCATCTCCATAGACCAAGATGTAATCTTGCGTCCGTCTTAGATATTTGAATATGTTCTTTACTGCATTCCAGTGTTGTTCTCCATAGCAGGATTGGTAACGGCTTACCACTCCCACTGCATGGCAGATATCTGGCCTAGTACACATCATGGCATACATTAAGCTTCCTACGGCTGATGCATAAGGACATCCAGCCATGGCTTTCTTTTCCTCAACAGTTTGAGGAGCCATTCCTTTAGACAGGTGGATACCATGTCTTAAGGGTAGGAATCCTTTCTTGGAACTATCCATACGGAATTGTTCAAGAATCTTCTTAACGTATCCATGTTGTAACAATCCCAATATCCTCTTCTCTCGATTTCTGAACAACTTCAGACCCAAGATGTAAGAGGCTTCTCCAAGATCTTTCATCTCAAAGGTATGGGACAACCAAATTTTCACACTGGTCATCATCCCTGTATCATTCCCAATGATAAGGATGTCATCTACATAAAGCACGATGAACACAATGGCGCTCCCACTAAGCTTCTTGTACACACAAGGTTCATCAGGATTCTGCACAAAATCATAACTCTTTATGGTTTCGTCAAATCTGATGTTCCAGCTATGAGAAGCTTGCTTGAGCCCATAGATGGATTTCTTCAACTTGCATACTTTGCCATCCTCAGTCATGAAGCCCTGGGGCTGCTCCATGTAGATATCCTCCTCGAGGTATCCATTGAGGAAAGCCGTCTTGACGTCCATCTGCCAGATGTCGTAGTCAAGATATGCAGCTATAGCTAGCAATGCCCTGATGGATTTAAGCATAGCCACAGGAGAGAATGTCTCATCGTAGTCGATGCCTTCTCTCTGTGTGTAGCCCTTAGCTACGAGCCGTGCCTTGAAAGTCTCTACTTTCCCATCAGGTCCCCTCTTTCTCTTAAAGACCATTTGCACCCAATGGGTTTTACCCCTTTAGGTGGATCCTCTAGGGTCCATACACCATTCTTATGCATGGAGTCAATTTCTGACTTCATTGCTAGCATCCATCTATCCATGTCATGATCCGCGAGTGCTTCATCAAATGAAGTAGGATCACTGTCAGTTTCACCTGACACATGGAATCCATACCTTTCTGGTGGTGCAACCACCCTCGAACTCCTTCGAAGAGGTATGGGTGTATCATCTTTATTTACTTCTTCAGTTTCTGGTTCAGGAAGCTCAGAATCCTCAGGAGATTCAATGAGTTCCTTTACTTCATATTTATCTTGACCCTTAAGGAAATCATTCTCCAGAAATTTCACATCTCTAGAAATAAAAACCTTCTGAGTCTCAGGGTCATAGAGTTGGTATCCAATACCATCTCTAACATACCCTATGAAGTAACACTCACGAGAGCGAGATTCCAGCTTGCTTGCATCCACATTCTTTGCATGGACCAAGCAACCCCAAACCCTCAAGTGATTAACACTAGATTTGGTTCCATACCAGAGCTCATGTGGAGTCTTAGGTACAGATTTGCTAGGAATCTTATTCAGGATATATATTACAGTCTCTACTGCATATCCCCAGAAACTAAGTGGTAAATGTGCTTTGCTCATCATGAACGAACCATATCCATGATGGTTCTGTTGCATCTTTCGGCAACACCATTAAGTTGGGGAGTTCTAGGAGGAGTGAGATTGGAAATAATTCCATTCTCTTTAAGGTATTCCTTAAATTCATCTAATAGGTACTCGCCACCTCGATCAGATCGAATTCATTTAATCTTCCTATCGGTTTGGTTCTCAACCAAAGCCTTGAATTCTTTGAACTTTTCAAAGGTTTCAGATTTATGACGTAATAGGAAGATAAACCCGTATCGCGAATGGTCATCAATAAACGTCAAATAATATCGATATCCATTTCGGGTCGCAGTACTGAAGGGACCGCATACATCAGTATGTATTAGGTCAATAATACCTTCACATCTTGTAACCTTGTTACGAAAAGGCATCCTGGTCATTTTTCCTTGAATGCAATTCTTGCAAGCAAGCAAAGGTTGAACCTGTAGAAAGTCTAAAGGTCCATCCTCAATTAATCTATTGATCTTATCAACAGACAAATGACCAAGCCTTTGATGCCAAATCTCATTTGAGAGATTTTCATTCTCCCTGGATCTTTTAGGGTTTTTATTAGTGCTTGTAACATTCATAACACATTTATCAATGCACAATTCATAGAGTCCTCCAGGAAGTCAAAATACCATCTGCAATATATTTATCATAACGGTTTATGACTAATTTATTACAGAACAGGAATGAATACCCACTTCTAACTAACTTAGATACAGATATTAGATTCCTTCTGACTTCAGGTACATAAAGACACTCTTTAAGTACTAGGACACTACCACTAGATAATGATAGTCGACAAGTCCCGACGGCGACTGCTGCAACACTTGCATCAGATCCCATCCGGATGACTATCTCCCCTTCTTCAAGCTTTCTAGTTTCCTGAAACAAATGCAACAAATTGCATACATGAACAGAAGCACCAGAATCAACTACCCAACTTCCTTCTCGTCCAACGAGAAAGCTGGTTTCAATGATAAGAGTAGATTTCATACCTGCTGGGGCTTTACCTTTGTCGACCGACTTCAGGTAATCCGGGCAATTACGCCTCCAGTGCCCCGGCTTCTTGCAGTGGTGACAGACGTCAGTTTTCTTTGACGCTATTAAATGTGGATGCATTGGAAGATGAGGCAACACTTTGTCCCTTCTTCTTTCTCTTCTGGACCGGACCCTTCCGAGAACCTTGCTTCCGACCGTGCTTCCCTCTGACCTGTGCAACCATTGCAGTGCCAGAGGGACCATCTTTCTTCATTACGTCTTCTGCAGACTTTAATGCAGCAAGAAGCCCAGCATTTGTCAGTTCCAGCTTATTCATGTGAATGACACCACAAAGTTATTGAAAGATTTGAGCAATGATAGCAGAATGAAATCAGATTGCATGTCTGCATCCATCGTCGCCCCCAGAGTCTCAAGCTCCGACACGTACCCAAACATTTTGAGTACATGCTCGCGGACCGAGGTCCCTTCCTGCATCTTGCAGCGAATGAGATCTTTCATAACATTGTACCGCTGGGTGCGGTTAATGTCACCAAACATATCCTTTAGATTCTGCATGATATCCTAGCAAGTACTCCTCCACATGTTTGCTTCAGAAGAAACATTGGAGAGAGAACCTAAGATATAGCACCTAGCCAAGACATGATCTTCATCATACTTGTCATTATAGGCTTTGTCTTCCTTAGATTTAGGGTTTTCAAGTTTGTTTTCAGAGAGCACATAACTGATAGCTCTGCCGAAAGCACAAGCTCCAAATTACGGATCCAATCCGAGTAATTTGGTCCGGTCAATTGGTTGACCTCCAGAAGCCTGTTCAGTGGGTTCATGGGCCTTCATTTTCTGAAATATGAGAATGCACTATATGAGAACATATTATCATATATTCAATTTAATTTTATTTGATTAAGGCATTTAAATCAAATTAGTCTTGCTATGTCAACTATGGAAAGCTTATTCCCTTATTCACTTTCAAAGTAGGAGATATACTTACCGATATATCTCAAGCAAGAACTGGGATCTCCTCTTTATCTTTGTTACATCCCAATAATATGAGAAACTGTAACTCCAATTAAAGAGAAGCGGGAACACATTCCGCCTTGCAAGTCCAACTTGCATTCCCAATTCGGTCTTTAATACCCAGGCCCACCACCCCTAAGATGATGTTGACCTGTCATTAATTGAACCAACCGTCAACAGGATTAGAACTCGCTATACGCAATCCAATATCGCCCCAATAATATGAGATCCGATATTGGGGTCACTACGCATACGGCCTTACTCTTTCGAGAAGCAAAGAGTCTGATCCAGATGCGCTTGTATATAGGAGCTGTCACTACGTACAGGCGTCTCCTATATACAATCCCTGGCGACGGAAACCTTCGCCTTGACAGGAGACCATGGATGTTACTTATGTGATCCTCCACCTCTTATTCAAATTTAATTAATTACTATGAATCACATTCATATAATTAATTCTTCCAAGGAATTATTAACTCTAATCATATTAGAGTATTTTCAATTGGATATAATTAACTTAATCATATTAAATTAATTATCAATCCAATTTAATCAATCAAACTTAATTTTACGCTTGAATATACATATATGATATTAATCTCAAAGTACGTATTAATTCGTATTTTAATATTTAGAAAAATACATCATAATCCCTCGGACATTATCCCGGCCCTACCCGCTGTCATGGCCAGTACCGACGGGAGTGGGGCGGACCACATACGTTGCAACCCGCTGACCAGCGATCCCCAACTAGACACCATATCCACCTCGGGAAAGGATAATGCCAAATTGATTATTTTGTACTTGATATGATCATCGATTCTTCAACCGAAATTATACCATATAGTAATCAAAACAATTTTGATTTTAAGGAAATTTGCTAGGCAAATTCCCAAATCCTATTCAAGCAATAAGTTTGATGATTGTAACTCCAATTAAGGTTTAGATCAAATCTAATCAACTAATTGGTTGGGGCCAAGTCAATTAGGCAAATAATCATGTTCAATATTTCACAAATATTTTTCAAGATTATTTCACGAAATTAACAATTAATTTCACTAATTGACAATCACTTGGTTCTAGATTAGGAAAGCAATTTCAGCAGTGACCCCTACTTACTAAAATTGGCGTATCTCAGTCATATTAAATCCAAATTAAGCAAAGTCAATTTCTAAAGTTTTCTAATTTGATTTAAGACAGAACCTAAGTGATGTTTCACGCATTTCGAGGCAAGTCTAAACAGTAATTAACATTTTAATCACGTTCAGATTCACAGTTCCCGCAACAGTGCATACATGTTCATTAAAACGACCATATCTCGAGCATACGAAATCCGATTTACGCAAACTCAGATCCTATGATTTCCTTATTTAATGGGGAACATAATCCAAGTATAAAATTCGTGTTTAAAAAATTTAAACAGTGCCGAATTTATTTACTAAACAGATCTGCGAAATCAAATGCGATGAAAACTTTCGCGACCTAAACGAACCCAAGTCGTCCTCGGTTAGCGAATCACTATTCGAAACGTCGACCTAAGGCTCTGATACCACTTGAAGGATATGGAGAAATCCTCAAGCGCATCACGGAAGCGTGAGCGTCGTATCGGATACGACGAAGAACGACTAGTCGTACTAGTTATTCGGTGCAGCGGAATTTTAAAAAAATTTTATTCGATGAAACCACATGATCCAAGAACCATTCTCGAATCGTTTCATCTATAACCACAACAAGTATAATGCAATACCTCTTGAAGCGTGGTTGATCGAGTCTCTAAGAGAAGAGACCTCTTGTCTCAAGTCCGATCGTCGGAGAGGATCGCTTGCGAGCGCGGGGATGAACCGCGGTGTCCTCGCAATCCAAGAAGTTGATCCAAGCACGGTTGCTCCTGATCTCGTCGCACGAGATCAAACGTCTCCTTCGCGGGCGAAGCACTCCAAGTAGATGAAGAACCGCAGAGCGTCGAAGCGGTAGCACGAAGGCGAGGGCGACGACGATTCCCTCCACTAGGGTGGACGGCCACCAAGAGGAAGAGGGAGAGAGGGCTGTCGAGTATGAGAGAAAGAGAGAGAGAGTTTTGCTACAATAGCATGTGTAAAGAGAGAGCCAAGAGTGCCTCTCTATTTATAGGGTTTTGGGATCCATGGATCTCAATCCATGTGTCACATAAAATCAATGGTTGAGATTGATTTATGCCAATCCAATGGTCAAGATTGTTGTTGGTAAAAGCCAACAACTTGTGATTTAATTTGATAAAATATATTTGATAAATCAAATAAATATTAATACCAAATCTAAATCAATCAAATAAGAGAGAGAGAAGACAAAGGAGATGCTCTCCTTATTTGGAAGAGGGGACGACCACCAATTCCCCAAGGGAATTGAGTGCCGCCCCCCTCATTCCTAATGAGGAGTGTAATCTCCTTATTTTTCTCTCTACTTATTTTCCAACAACAATTTGTTGGTATTTTTAATTCACCAAAATAATTCTCAATTAATTTTGGGAATATTGCAATCTTGACATTGGAATATTGTGAATCAAATTCACAACCCAAAACAAAATGTAATTTACATTTTCAATTAATTAAACAATGTGTATCCAATACACATCAATAATTAATCTACTAATATAAATTATATTTAACTCTCTCTAATACATTATAAATCACATTTATAATATATTTGGAATAATTAGATATTACTATCCACATTATTCTTATCCATAATAATTAAATCACATTTAATTATATTGGATAACTTCTCATACATCATGATAATTAAATCACATTTAATTATCAACTTCTCTTTGCTTAGATCTTATGGAATTGCTCTTAAACCATTTATAAACAATGCTATTTCTCCTCAGATACTTGGAGATAAGGACAGGGCGATTGTATTGTTCCACGTATAGTGACTTGGATATTGAGATCACATCTCAAATCCAGATCCCATGGACCTCTCATAGATGCTTGATTAAATCAAGACCGTAAATATAATCTTCTCATTGCATCTGAATCTCATTCAGATCAATGTCCACTACATGGACTAAGATTAGGTCACTTCTCTAATGAGAGGAGTCACTAAAATCCAGACCTGTTTCATCACTCCCTCAGAATGGAAGCGTCATGGTTATACAATCGTTTATGATCAAATCACCCTTCAGGTATTCCCAATACCTGCACATCCTGCATACTGGAAGACTCATGATCATCATGAAGATAAAGATCACTTTTACACTGTCATCTTCATAGTCTAATCATTAAGTTTCTCAATCTTGGTCCTTGGGATATGGCACAGATCATATGCTTTCACAAAGCATATATCTTACCTTCAAATTCATATCATGCTTCTAAAGCATGATGACCATGCATGGAATTTTGTCAATCCCAATACCTCATGAGTGAGCTCATGTCTCCCGGTTCACAAGTGAACCTGTATGATCCCTTTGAGAGATCATATTACTCATATGCCCTTACATGCACACCAGCTCGTCGGTTTATAGACCTTGATTAGGTCATCAACCTACTGGTCTGCCAAATGTACATGCTCAGACATATAGTAATATATCTGTCTCTGGTCAGAGGATGTTTGCCTGTGATGTGACAGTATTCATCATAGGTCTTTGGTTATCTCGATCTCGTTAAGTCAACTCATTGACTCAACTAATCTGATACCTCCGAATCAATATTCCTATGCAGAGGACCTGCATCAAGAGGTCGATCAGATATCAGTCTAATGAGATGGGATTACCATCTCCCACTCAGACTGGAGATCACTACTTGTTAATCATTGATGATGCTTGATGAGTCCTCTATCTAACTCCTTAGATATTCATCCAAGCATCAGCCTCTATGATTCAATCATTGAATCAACAGCTGTATGATTATCAAGTTGGCCATGGTACATAAGCCTTATTGTACAGAGGGACCTTATAGTGCATTCATTCATTCAATATCAGAAAGGGAGTGAAACAAAATCAATAACTTTTATTGATAAATCATCTATTACAATAACATTTATTGTAGGAATGGTTCGCCTCAGGCTCACATTGCTAACACCTTGCTCTTCTACCCTCGTTCTATGGGAACACCAACGAGAAACCCTACATCCATCTTCAGTAGTTCTCTTGCATCTATTGCACCACTCACTACCCTAACATCGTGCCGGGCGTAGTCAAAATGATCGCATTCCCCTTCAGCCTTCAAGTGAAGTCTCTTTATCGGATCAACCATCTGGGGAAGGTTGTGTTGACCTCGGAGGAATTAAAGACTACATTCCTCAAGAAGTACTATCCATCAGGATGTTTGCATCAGATGCGAGAATGGATCAGTAATTTCTCCCAAGGCCCGCACGAGTTGATACATGAAGCCTAGGAGAGATTTCGTGATATGCACTAGAGGTGTCCCCACCACAACATCTCATGGATCGACCCAGACTAGCATTTCTTCGGGGGCCTATAGAAGAGGGAAAATTCAAGGGTTTAAATTAATTGAATTAATCAAGTGTCAATGCAATCGTAAATATCTCTCAATAAAAAAATTTATTTAATTCTCAAGCCAAAAATAAAAGAGATATAAGTAAGGAAATAAACTTTGCTATTTATTTACTTGTATAGGGTACAAGATCGAACTCAGGGAGGCTACAAATATCCTGAGGGTTATTTAAATCATTGACAAAGCCTAAAATAAAAGAGGATTCTCTTTATGCAATTCTTGGTTTTTGTGGAATTTTTTTATCTTCATTATTTTTTAAAGATTTTTAATTTTGTTATATTTTTTATGGTTTTATGATGAAGTATTTTTTTAATGATGTTTATTTTTTGCAATTTATTAAACTTTAAAAATAAAAGAAAACAAACAATTAAAAATAATAATAATATAAGAAAAGAAGGAAAGATTTTTGAGATTTTGAAGTATAAAATATATATACATAAAATTCAACTGAAATTCTTCTTTAGTTTTTGATATTTTTATATTATTTTTGTGAATTGTTGATAATTTTTTTATTTTAATTTTTTTTCAAATTAATATAAAATAAGAAATCAAGCAAACATAATATGCAGTGCATATTTTTGTGATTTCAAAATGAGAAATAAAATAAAAAATGTTGACAATATATACAGAAGCAAAGACGATTTTTCATTTTTCTGAAAGTGTTTAGAATTTTTATTTTCTATGATTTAATATAATTTTTTAGTATTTCTAGTGTTCTGCTATTTTTTTGGTTTTTGAGGAATTTAAAGATATAATTTGGATATAAATTAAAATAAATCAAATCAAACAATTAAGAATTTTTATGGATTTTTTGGATAGATTGTAATTTTTATTAATTTTCTAACACAAATAGTAAAAAAATTTTGGTTTTTGAATTATTAAAAATAATAAAAATAAAAAAAGTGAAACAAAAATTAGGGATGCTAAAAGGGGTTAACAGGATCTAAGGTGATTTTTTATTGATTTTTTAGTGTTGATTAGTTCTTTACTAACAATGATTTACAAACATTTAAAAAGATTGGCTCATAGGGGCATATCTACAAACAATATTTTTTTGTAAACAAATAACGAAATAAAGAAATATAGTGATTAAATCGTAATTTTCCCCTAAGAAGCTCATGCCAACACAAGTGAGTCACACTAGCACAGACTTTTATGTGATTATGTTATTCTAGGGGGAAAACAATAACAAACGAATACGAGATTTTATTGCAAATTTACTACAACGTCACGTGTTGTGCACGATCTTCAATTCAAAATGGACCCATATGCTAATAAAATAAATGACAGGGATGAGAACGCAAGTTTTCAAGCATAGAGGTTCTAACACACGTCCCACTAGGGACTTATTCACAAAAGAGGAAAACAAAGGGGGTGGAATGCAAAATTCACCGAGCATGTGACAAATGCGCGTGGATTTGACAGCTTGACATCGCTATGGAGGATCTGATCAATGGTCATGCTTTGGGGCTTTTTGTACGATGGAGTTCAATTTGAAGTCTTTGTTCTTAATTGGACGACGATTGGGTGTGCTGGAAGAACCCGGAAGAAGGAGATGACCGACGGCTTTGACTCGACCATAGGCTAATCTTGGTTACTAGTGCCTCCTAATGATCTACCAAGGTCCCTATGGTGCTCCTTCATCTCCTGAATATGCTCGTACAACTTGACGATGCCCTAGTCACGGAGTTGGAGCTCATTAGCTCTAAAAGTGAAATGTGACTCTAGCTGTGTTACCACTTGTTTCCTCCACATCCAAGAGCTACAAGTGAGTTGCTCTTGCTCATAGAAATATTCTGGCCGCTTTATTAGTTGCAAAACAAAAAATGGAAGGGGAGTGGTGTCTCAGGCGAACATGATCGGAGAGGAGACTGAGATCTAGATCTAGCAAGATCTGGTGTGATCAGGCATGCGAAGAAGGATGAAGAAGGTTGTGCGATGGTTATCGAATTATTGGAGGTGAAATCGATGAACATATAGCTCTGATCATGTAGATCGGAGCTAGAATGATGGATAAATGGATTTAACCTAACAAATGAATGAAAGCGTGAAATTAAAACAAAATTAGATCTACTGGATACCTAAGCAACCTACGGTGGAGAAGACGGGGTTACGCTTCTATCTGCTGTGTAAGGTGGAGAAATCGGATGCGGTGGTGGAGCTCTGACCACATGTTGGATCACGCCCTCCTATAGTCCTTCGTGCTCCAAGACAAAGATGATGTTCCTCGATCACAACCTCGACTCCTCAAAGCCACCCTTCGATGAAGATTTGCACAGAAAACCGATCAGCCAGAGCCGAATATGATCTTCAATTATAATCAGGCGTGGTGATGGTGAGTTTTTAAATTCAAAGTGCACGTGAATCGAGGCATGAAAGGAGGAGTCAATGATCTAGTGATGGAGATGGTTGTCGGGCAAAAAGAGTGGAGAAAAAATCGGGTGCAGTTTGGTGGCGGATTGATCAGGAAAAAATGGAGAAGAATCTCCAACGAGCGAGAGACATGGGTAGGCTATAGGATTGGGGAGTTGACTCGAGTCAATAGACCCATGCTCAACCAATCAGGACCCAGTCCATTATTGGACAAAAGCAGAAAACAACAAAAAAAATCTAAATTTTGAAATAACTTAAAAAGAAGATCAAAAATTAATTAAAAATAATGGTTTTGTAAATAAAAAATATTAGTAATTAAATAAGCTTTTTTGGTGATTTTTAAATAGTTAAATAAGTTATATACACGTAAAAATACACAACCTTTTATTCATAGCTTTATATACATATATATATAAACAAATCTTGAATTTGTAATATATTATTTTTACAAATATACATATAATTTAGTAATTTATTATTTTACAACATTTTACAAAGATTTTAACCATATTTTATTATTATTATTATGAAATTATTTATTAAGATAGATAAATAGGGGCATTTAACAATATACATAATGATACATATACGATATATACATGATTTTATTTTTGGTTATTTTTATTTTGTGATTTTTTCTATCTTATATAAGTCAAAAACAATATGTACAAATAGTTAAAAATACGATTTATACAAGAATACCAAAAAAATAAATATCTATACATAATATACATAGGCATAATATACAATAGCACGCCAAAAGCCATGTTTCACATCTTAACTCCAATTTTTCTGAAACCACTTCCATTTTAAATATTATTTAATTTCGAGTACAATAGAAGTGAGTTTTCTTAATTTTGAGTTTTTATGGAGAAGATATTGATTTGACAAGTTGAGCTTTGTGACTTTTTCAAAGTGTTGTTATTTCAACTATGTACAATGATTCTTCTTGCAATTATGTTTAATATTTACAACTTATTTTAATGTACAAGTTCCAGGAATAAAATATTTTTATTTGAGGTGAAATTGGTAAAAAAACAAAATAGAGTAAGGAATATGCAATAGATACAATAGTGTACAAGTAATGAATGATGGTGAGTATACATGTAAAGATTAATTTTCTTTGATTATTTTGGTTGATAGGCCTTATCACCCCCTACTTTATTCCTTGTCAATTAGATCAAGCCTTGACCTAATCTCGGGGTCAGAGTCAACCTGTATTTATTTCATATATAGTCCTTTCTTCTCTTTATTTTTCTTTTATTTATTTATTTATTTATTTTAGGTTAAAATAGTGATAAATAAACAATATTTACATAAGAATTAGGGTTAGTAAAATGAGAGATTTATTTATATTTACAGGTGTTTTATAAGAGATTTTAAGCTAAAATAAATGAATAAAGATGATGAAATGTGGATTCATCGTCCCCCTATGCTTTATCTTTGTTAGTCCCTTAGAAAACACTTATTTGAAGAATAAGTGACTAAAAGAAATAGATAAGGATAAAAGAAAAAAAATAAATAACTTAGAACAATATTGATTATTAAAATTTTCTTCATAAATCAAAGTACGGAGTTCGGTCAGACCATTGGATTATTAGTTTGGAGAAACCTTATTGGAATAGGATTTAAGACTCAACAACCCTCAAGTTCCACAATTTTATGTTCAAATCACCTCAAAAGTCAGGTCAGAACAATTCTACAGACGTAAACTCTTACGACTATGAATATTTACTTGTACTATGTAAGTGGAATATAGCTCTCCACTTCAAAAATGACAAAGAAACAACCTCATCTAATAAGGTAACCCTAATTCCTCGATCTAACTAGTCTTTCCTCAAAGAGCAGGGTATTCCTTCTAAGTTCAAGTACAACTAGCTCAAGAATAGGGGGCAGAGAAGAGAATGGAATGTGGCTAGTGTAGCCACATATCCTTGGAACTTGACCAGTCCAACCAAGTCTCTAGTTGCAAGCTTTTCTTAATATAAGTCTTTGAGACATATGCCTTATGATTTATTTTTATTTTTTTCTCTTTTTTGAATATATGCAAAGGTGCATCATGTACCTAAGGAGTTTTTCTTTTTGAGCCAGTAGACTATCCATCTTTTGAAGCTATATAGCAACCCACAATATCCCGTCGTTAAACGTCAACGCCACTAGACTAGGTTGAGACACACTGGACACTTATTGTGACTATGAATGTTTCTACTTGTGTGCTTCCCCAAGATAAAGGATTCTGCCTCCTCACCACCTCATCTAAATTGAGCTACATGTAGAGTGCTTATCCAAGTTAAGTCGGTGTCTAAAAGGGTCATGCATGTGTTGTTAAATATTATACTTAGACCAATCAAGATGACATGTGAACATAGACTTATGAAGTCAAAGAAGTAAGTCACTTGACCTAAAAATCCCTAACTCCAGTTCCTATAAGGTTCATCTGAAATTAAGTGGATTAAGGTCTAAACCAAGCTCCATTCTTTGGTTTTATTCCAGACTAGTTTAAATGTCAATACCATTTATGAAAAATGCACATGGAAATGCAACAAAAAATTTCTCTCTTTTTTTGAAAGAAAATAAAATAAAAGAAAAGAACATTTTTTTGAAATAATAGAAAATAGAAAAAGTTAGTAGATTTAGTGTATTTACAAGGATTAATAAGGATTATGTACATATTTACAAGGGTTTTATACAAGTATAAATACATGGTTTTATTTTTAAAAGTGAATTTTATTTACACGTTTTGAATACAAATTTATAGAAGAACTTTATAACCAACAAAGAACTCAGTTTACATAAATAGAAGTAATTACAGCTTTGATACACATGTAGATTTTACAACAAACAAATACATCCCATAATTTATATCCCATGTGACAAAATAATTTTACAAAAAATTACAAACCTTTTCAAATCAATTTAAAAAAGATTTTACAAATGTTTACAACATATTTTACAAAAGTTTTTACAAAAAGTTTACAAATGTTTCTCAAACTATTTTACAAACATTTTACAAATAATTTTACAACATGGTTTTTACAAACATTTTATTTTCAAAAAATTTACAAAAATTTTGTACAATATACATAATTTTGACACAAAAATAATTTACTAATCATTTTACAAACAAAATAATTTTTCAAATAATTTTATAAAAAACAATTTTATAAATTTTTTTACAAATAGTTTACAAACAATTTTACAATTTTTTTACAATATATTTTCCAAAGTATATTTTAAATTTTTTTACAAAAGATTTTTACAAATCATTTTACAAATCATTTTAAATTTTTTTAATAATAGCCATATTATTAACAAACAAAATATGAGTTATAGCTAAAATATATATACAATTATACAACACCCCTATACTTAGATCGAACTATGTCCATATATGATCGAGAAGTGACAAAGGAAGAATAACTAGTGCTAAGTATAGAAAACTAAAAAGAATCTATACAAGAACGACTCAAAGAATAACGAATAACAAGAATGGAAGTTGGTAATCCCCCTATGCTTAGGAAATAATCCTAATTATAAAGATTGTACAAACGGAGAAGACTGAGGAAAAGAATGTACACAACTTAATGACTCGACTTGTCCTCCCCTATACTTAGGGTAAAAGATCCCCAAGTGTAGAAAAAGAATATCAACAAGTTGAAGGACAAACAAGGGAACATAAGAAATAAAAATAATAAAATGCAAAAGAAGAACAAAATGAACAATATCTCTCCACCTATACTTAGGGTAAAGGATCCCTTAGTATAGGCAAAAACAACAGGAGTGATGAAACAGAAAAAAATGGAACAACTCAAATCATTCAGCCCCCATATACTTAGGATAGAGTACATCCTAAGTATAGCAAACACACGAAAAACATGTGAACAATAAAAACAGAAGAAGAAAGAATAAAACAAAATGAATATGTACAAGAGACTATCAACTCATGTGTCAGATGCAGAAAATGTCAAAGGTTCATCGTTTGACAACAAATGGGTGGAATCAACTACAGACAAGAATGCATCATGATTTAGATATGGCTCAGCAACCGTCCGTTCGCAACAAATGGTTGTACGTCAGATGACAACCCAGATATGACAATACTACCATTATCATGCATAGATCTAACAATGAATGGTCCTAGCCATTTTCTTTTGAGTTTGCTGGGGAATAACTTCAATTTTGCATCAAACAATGAAACTTTCTGATCAGGGGAGAAAGTCTTTCTTCTAGTGTGTCTATCATGCCAATGATTGACTTTCTCCTTATACATAAGTGAGTTGTCATTGGTGAAATATCAGAATTCCAACAATCTGTTCAGATCCGTATTCCTACTCTTGAATGCTCTCTTGTAGTCCAAATTACATACAAGGAGTGCCCATAAAAATTTGTGAATCATCTCAACTGGAAAGTGGCAAGGCTTTCCATAAACCAATCTATAGGGAGACCTACCTAATGGAGACTTGTACATCATCCGATAAGCCCATGGAACTGAGTCAAGCATCTGGGACCAGTTCTTCCTATCTTGACATACAAGTTTCTGAAGTATCATCTTGATCTCCCTATTAGAAATCTCATCTAAGCTATTAGTTTGTGGGTGGTAAGGAGATGAAACTCTATGCTCAATGGTGTACTCCTTCACAAGTTTTCTGACTTCTCTATTTATGAAATGTATACCCCCATCTGAAATAAGTATCTTGGGAATCCCGAACCGCACACTAATATTGTCCTTAAGAAAGGAACAAACCGTACGACTTTCAACGACACGGGTGGGGATAGCCTCCACCCAATTACTAACATAATCCATGACTAATAGGATGTACTGAAATCCCTACTGACAAGGAATGGGCCCATGAAGTCTATGCCCCAAGTATCAAAATACTGAAAATCTGGAAATATCTCAAGGGTACGGTATCTTTGGAATCGACGGGTTAACCCATTTTCTAACAATCACTACAACCTCGAACATAATATGTAGCATCCTTAAACACAGTTTGCTACCATAGGTTGTATTGTAAAACATTTGTTATCGTGCGCTTCCCCGAATGATGCCCACCAAACTCTAATCTATGACAATGAACAAGCACACTAGTGTATTCCTCCTGAGGAATGCACCTCCTCTAGATACAATCTGGACCCTCATGAAATAGGTATGGATCCTCCCATTGGTAAAAATGAATCTCTGACAGGAATCTGTCTATCTTGTGCTTCAGACAATATTGTGGAACTTTCTTGGAGATAAGATAATTCAAAACATCAACGCACCATGGGAATGAGGTAAAAAATAAAATAGCCTCATCTAGAAAGGTCTCGAAAATCGAAAATGTTAACTGTCTGGAGGAGTCTACATCTGTAATATGAGAAAGGTGGCCCGCCACAATATTTTTCACTCCAGGTTTATCTTGAATCTCTAAATCGAACTCCCGAAGAAGAAGGATCCATATGATAAGGTGTGATCTGGCATCCTTCTTTGACTTGATGTAGCGTATGGCAGTGTGATCCATGTAGACAATGACATGTGAACCAAGTAGGTATGAGCGGAACTTTTTTAAAGCAAACACCAAAGGCAACATCTCCTTCTATGTAACTGTATAATTACATTGTGCATTATCCAAAGTCTTGCTAGCATAGTTTATGGCAAATGGTATCCCATCCCTTCTCTACACTAAAATAGCTCCCATTGCATAGTCTGACGTATCCATCTAGATCTCAAAGGGGAGAGACCGATCATGTACTCGAAGGATAGGAGCTCTAGTAACCATGTCTTTTGTATGATTAAATTCAAGGAGGACTTTCTCATCAACTATAAACTCACTCCTCTTGAACAGAAGCTCAGTCATAGGTCTGGTCATCTTGCTGAAGTCCTTACTGAGTCGCCTATAAAATCCAATGTAACCAAGAAGTGACCCCAACTACATCAAATTATGTCATGGCTCTAACTTGGAGATCACATCAATCTTAGTTGGGTCAACCTCCTTACCATGTTTGGAGATGAAGTGGTCCAATACAATTCAATTAGTCACCATAAAAGTGACTCTTTTCCCATGAGAGCACTAAGTTTACTTGCAACAATGTTGAAGTACTTGGTATAAATGAGTAAGACATGTGTCAAAACTATCCCCGTAGACCGAGAAATCTTCCATGAAGACCATGAGGAAACTACCTACCATGTTGGAAAAAATGTCCAACATACACCTTTGGAATGTAGCGGGGGCATTACGCAATCCAAAGGGCATCCGTTTAAAGGCGTAGGTGCCAAACATACGAGTAAAAATAGTCTTCTCATGATCCTCAGGAGCGATTGCAACCTGCTTATATCTCGAGTACCCATCCAAGAAACAAAAGAACTCCTTCCCTGCCAACATCTCAATTATCTAATCAATAAAGAGCAGTGGAATGTGAACTTTCTTGGTCACTGAGTTCAAGCATCTGTAATCTACATAGAAATGCCATGAAGTGGGTACACGAGTCAGAATCTCCTCACCAAGGGTGTTCATCACGATAGTAATCCCAGATTTCTTTGGGACAACATGCAACGGACTGGACCACTTTGAATTTCAAATGGGATAAATAAAGCCAGAATCATTCCATTTCCTGATCTCTTTCATGACAACATCTCAGAGGTTTGGATTCAGACGGGGTTGACACTCACGGGTTGGCTTGCTATCATCCTCTAAGTAGATATGATGTGAGCACAAATCTAGACTAATCTCGTGGAGATCTGAAATATTCCAGCCTATGGCCTTGCAGTTTCTCTCGAGAACTTTTAGCAAGAGAAATTGTTGATTGTCGTTCAACTAAGAACTGATGATGACCGGAAACATTTGGGGTGCACTTGTAAGGAAGGGATACTTCAGTGTTGAGGTAAAACTTTGAGCTCAGGTGGGGTCTGAATCGGCTCTTTAACAACCACTGTAATTGCACTAGTAGAAGGTAGATGATTTGCACTATGTGAACTATCTACCATGGCTATTGTAGGCTCAACAAGTAATGGCTCAGAAAGATCGGGAATGAATTATCTCTGCTCAGAAAGGGATGGCTCATCAAGATGCTCAAAGATTGCAGAAAACTCATCAACAAAAATCATAGATATCTCAGCATGAGGTATGTCATCAGTAGTCTTAGAATAAAGTTTCTCAAGTATATCAAAATGTACCTCTAAAAGTAACTCAAATTGATCTTGAGAAAACATCTCAGATAATCAATCAGCTGGCAACTTAGAATAATCAACAAGGGAGCTAATGTCGACTGTGCTTTCCAGAGGTTCCTTTTGGGAAAGGAAATTTTGGGTGTGCATGAAATCTATGAAAATACTTATATCTCGAATCTTGGCAAGAAAATCACAGTCCTCAGAATCTGGTGTAATGGGATCTCTCTCATATGGTACAGTGGGTGGCGGTGATGGCTTCGGATCAGGGAACGTCTCTATCTTAACTTTATCACTGAGGGAGTGAAAGGTTTTTTATCCATTACCATAATCAACTACTGCTTCAGTCGTTTGAAGGAACGACCGACCAAGTATGATCGGGGTATCGAGTAACGGTGCAGTATCCATATCCATGGCAACAAAATCAATCGAGAATCTCATTCCTTGCATTGTTACGATAACGCCCTTGAGAATGCCCATTAGCCTCTTTATTGATCTACCGGCAAACTGAAGAATCATCCTGGTGGATCTAGGAGGCCCCAATCAAAACTCAGCTAGTAGCGAGGATGGCATGAGATTAATGGAGGCCCCAATTATGGAAGTGTGGTTGAGACAAAAAATGATATTGTAGCTGTTGGTGCTGGGGTTGTGATCTCCCACCCTGAAAATAGTGGATGGACCTTTGACTCGACTGCAAACCCAACTGACCTTGCCCTGACAGACGGGGTGATGAATCTCAGATTCATCACTCTAAAAATGATGAATTAAGCTCAAGTCCCTAAAATTCGTTGACATTTCTTTATTTATTCTGCATAATTAGCATTCATGCATGTTTTGATAAGAATTGCATTTATCACTTATTTTCACACAAAATAAGAAGCCAAAAATCACAGCCCAATTGACCTATAAATAGCCCAACTTCCTTGTTTTTTAACTAATTCATGCTAACTCCAATTAACCCGAAATGACCTCCATTGTGTACATATTATTAACAAGAATAAACGAAAAATACAAAAAATCACTAACCTAAATAAGTGGACCAAAAACCCAAACCTTAGTTCTACGATTTTTGGACTAAAACCTTTATATCTTCCTCATCTAGTGTCTGATTTGATCCTAATCACTTTTGAACTAATGTACATTCAAATACCTTCAAAGAAAGACTAAGTTCTAGTGAATCGAAGCTTATATGTGAAAGTTGGGTTTTAGGCCTCTTTTGTGCATTTTCTTTTTTAGCAGTTTTTAACCTATAATTTTATGTACATGATTAATACATTTTATTTTATTTCTTTTTCATTTGTCTTCTTTGATAAAACTTTTATTAAAATGCGTAAAAATCTAAATCCAAACTGAGCTTGAAATCAAAGAAACTAACTGAGTCTGAGTCCTCACTGTCTATTTGTACAAAAATTGTCTTTTTCGTATTTTTTATTTATTCTTTTTTTCTTACTTAATAAAAATCCAAAAAATTAGATTAATGTGTAATTGGGTGACTCGGCAATGAACCCAACTGACCTTCCCCTGACGGACGGAGCGAGTTACTATCTCAGTCAAACCAAATGTCAGTCACCTCTAGAATGAGAGGAGGCGGTGGAAACTGCTCAGATTTGTAGGAATACTCATGGTGTTACGGTACAATACATGTTGGAGGTGACTGTCGCAGGTCCTGATCCAGGGTCTGCACGTAGTAAACATGTTGAACAGTGGATAGTGCTCCGTACCCTGCTATACTGAAGTTGTAGAAGAAGTCTGCTCAGGAGTAGAAGTATCAGCTACAACATTCACACTCTAACATGAATGAATCGTATTAACAAGAAGCTCCAGATGCTTCGTAATCTCGTCTAGCTTATCCAACTGCTTTGTCATGTGCTCGAGCACAAGTAACTTTTCAATCTCTCTGGATCATTTCTCTATTATATCTACTTTGTATAGGTGATTTCTTATGATGGTCAGATCTGCAATCCACCCTATCCACATCATGAGGTGTCGTCATGTTGACGGCCTTGTAGGGAACTAAAGGAGAATGTAAAGGATGCTTCTGAAAAGCACATGAAGAAGAAAGAGCTACAGAGCTCTCTGTCATCTCCTCAAAAGCCTGATATTGGACATCCTCGTCCTTATTTAAATGGGACTCCCCACAAGATACATCTACCAATTTCTGATTTTCTAAGCTCAAATCCCCGAAGAAATTCTGCACAAGGCTTGCCTTTGGTATATCATGATGGGGTCACTTCTCCATCAAATATTTGAAATGTTCACATGCCTAGCGAATCGACTCATGGGACATCTGGAAGAAGTTGGCTATCAATGACTGCATCTGATAAAGTCATTGTAGAGGATAAATCTTGCTCAAGAAGGCTGACCTCAGTTCCTCTCAATGCGTGGCAACTTTTCCTAAATGATTAACCTAATGCAATGCCTTGTCCATTAGATGGGACATAAATGTTGTCATCTTCAAAACCTCTAATGGAATGTTAGGGCAGTGTATAGTGCTGCAAATATGGTCAAACTGCTGGAGGTATATGTAAATTCCTCATGTATGTGTCCGCGGAATATGGGGAGTAAAGGTAGAATCGCGGGCTTAGCTAAAAATGCCTATGAACTGTAGGTATCTGAATCCATGTCTTACTTTGTCCTGCACCTGGGTTATAGGCATCTATAAGTGTGAGCTTAGCCACTGGCTCTAGTTATTGCTCACCTCCTCCATTCCCACCTCCATTCAACTGCCTACCTTCTCTCTCTCTCCTATCTATTATATCATTCCTCAGCTCAAGATCATATCTCTCAACCGGCCTGGATGTCAGCTTGCTTATTCAACTATTCTTGACTAGCCTGAATAGAAGCAAATATCATACTGGTGATCTCACTCTGCTCTGCCATGGGATTCTTTCCCTATGGTGGTATCAAGTGCTCAGAATCTATCTCTGAAAATGTATACAATACTTTATTAGTCCTTAGAAATGATGGAGTATCAAATGAAAGTTCAAGATTAGAGTCAATATCAAACAAGGGATTTATTGATGAAAAGATTAGGGATGTAGAGAAAGAGGAATATTCGAGAAGTGAGTTTTCCTGAATAGAAGATGACCAAACTAGAGTGTGAAAGATGGCTTGCAAAGTCCAAACAAGAAATATTCCAATCTGACATCTTTGATGACAAAAGGAGAGATGCGAGAACACGATGTCAAGACAAGAAGAAAAATGAAGAAAATGTGATAAGGACACGAAGGGATCTTTACCCTAACTAACAAACACAATACAAACCCCTGATTCACTAACTGAACACAATGTGAGGACTATAAGAGTTTGGTCTTTTATCTTTCCAATTTTAGGTTTAGTGAATCTACAAAAAGTTACTACCAAGCACACAAGGTGAGTTGCCGCTATCGCCCAAAGTACATCCTCAAACCTCCCCAAATAGTGGAACCATCTTCTTTGATTGCCAGGTTCAATATCAGTCCCAAAGGTAGATAAGAGGTGGATCACACCAAAATGAATTTCTAACATCTGAGGCAAGTGCTTGCATTTCAACCGTTTACTAAAGAGTAATGCACATGAGCATACAACGCAAATACTGGTATTTGACTTTATCCTTATGGCTACATATTCACCCACTCTGTCTGATGGTAAGTATCTATAAACAATGAGGTGGTTACTTTCTCCAAAATAATGATTTGATCGTTACATCTTTTTTAAGTCAAGTATAATTAGCAGTCCCTTTTTGGGTTCACTTTTTTGGATTTTTTTTCAAGAAATCGATCTACCAAATTTTCCAATTCCTTTTTTCATAAGTGATAAAAATCAAGGGATGAGATAACAAAAGTAGATGCGACAGAAATCAATGATGCATGCACGAGATAAGAAATGTGTACCTTACACCAACAACTTACATGCAAAATGATACTCACATAAAAATAAAGACAGAAAAATAAACTAACCTAATGATACATGAGAAGCATCCTAAGCAGTAACCTCTATTAGCGGGCAAGAACCAATTCATTTAACTAAGTCCAATCCTACGATCTAGTCTATAGGAGCAGATATTCTTATTTAGGGGCTTTGGACCTAATCGATTACCTAGCTCAGGCAAGAAAGTAAAACCTACTTCTAAGAGCTTAAGCACATGAAAACTGCGAGAAACAAAAAATAAAAGGGGTTGGAAAACAAAAGCTGGTGAGGTCTCCTAAGTGCATCGACACTTAGTTAAACAGACCCTGCAATCCACAAGGGTATATAATGGCCTTAGAACAAATATAAAAAGAAGAAAAAATAATGATGGAAATAAAAGTATAAAAAGAAATAAAAAATGCATGTGCAAAATTCTGCTATAAAATCTTACAAGTCTTTTTCTTCCTCTCCTATGATCTTCTGCTGCTCGATAAAGAAACAAGCCACCTCTGCTTCGATCGGGTGTACCAGTGCTCCTAAGAATGCCATCCTCGCTCGTCGGGCTCTTGCAAGAAAGCGAGAAATAAAAGATATGTTAGATCACATTTATGAAAAATATGAGCAAAATAAAAGAAAGAAAATAGAAATATAAAAAGAAAACAAACACACATGCAAACACAAATGTGGACAAGTAGCTAAATGAGAAGAGCAAGAGTAAACATTCTCAAATGAATTCCAAAGTCCAATCTTGGGGAGCTTTTGGTGTCCAAAAAATTGGATCATGTAAGCGTTGTGTAAGTTCCCTCACAACACCCGGTATTCAATATGAGTGCTCACTCCTCAACACTAAGCAATCCATGATAATATATATAGAAATATAAACAAAAATAAAATGAACAAATGATAGAAAATAAGAAATAACTGACATAAATATAAACAAGGAATAAATAACAAAAAAAGAAACAAAAATAAAAGAAAATGAGTATATACAAAATCCAAGAATAATAGGCTAAAAGGAGAAGAACCTCGCTACCCTCGACTTGCCTCCCTAGCAACAACGTCATTTGTTGAACATGCAAAATACATGGGTTTAACTAATTGAATTAATTAATTATCGATGCAACCTTAAATATCCCTCAGCAAACAAATATTTAATTCCTAAGAAAAAACAAAAGAAATGTAAGCAAGAAAATAAACTTGGCTATTTATTTACATGTATAGCGTACATGATCAAACTCAGGGAGGCTACAAATATCCCAAGGGTTAATTAAATCAATGAAAAAGCAATAAAATAAAAGAGGGGTCTCTTTATGTAATTTTTGGTTTTTGTGAAATCCTTTATCTTTTTATTTTTTGAGATTTTTTTATGATTTATATATTTTTATGGTTTTTATATTATGTAATTTTTAATGATTTTTAATTTTTGCAATTTTTTAGATTTTTAAAATAAAAGATAATAAACAAATAAAATTAATAAAAATAAAAGAAAAGTTGGCAATCTTTTTGTATTTTTTGAAATATAGCAAAATATACATAAAATTCAAATAAAATTCTTTTGGGGGGTTTGATATTATTATATTTTTTAAATTTTTTTGATAATTTTTAGATTTTTTACGGTTTTCAAATTAATTAAAAATAGGAAATTACGCAAACAGAATATAAGGTGGATATTTTTGTGATTTTAAAATGAGAAATAAAATCAAAAAGGGAGGAAATATATACAGAAGCAAAGATGAATTTTCAATTTTTCCAGAAAGCAATTTTGTGAATTTTTGGATTTTCTGTGATTTAATATAACTTTTTAAGTATTTATAATGTTTTCTTTTTTTAGGAGGAGTTTGAAGATGAAAATTGAAAAGAAATTAAAACAAATCAAATCAAACAACCATGAATTTTTATGGAATTTTTGGAAAGTTTTTTATAATTTTTATTAGTTTTCTAACACAAACAAGTAAAATTTTTGTGATTTTTGAATTATTAAAACAATAATAAATAAATAAAAAGTGAAACAAAAATTAGCAATGCTACAAGGGGTTATCTAGAGCTAATGTGAATGTTTGTGCAATTTTTAGTGATGATTAGCTATTTATTAAGAATGGTTGAAAATAATTAAAAAGACTGACTCACAAGGGCATAACTACAAACAATGTTATTTTCTGGACCAAATGAATAACAAAACGAAGAAATGCGAGGATCAAATCACAATTTTCCACTAAAAAACTCGTGCCAGCACACGTGAGTCATACTGCATGGACTTTTATGTGATTATTTTATTCTAGGGGTGCTAACAATAACAAATAAATATGGGGTTTTATTGCAAATTCACCAAAACGCTACATGTTGTGTCACAATCTTCAAATTTAAAACGAATCCACATGCAAATAAAATAAACAATAGGGACAAGAATGCAAGTTTTCAAGCACAGAGGTTCTGAGACGCATCCTACTGAGGACTTATTCACAAAAGAAGAAAACAAAAGGGCCATAATGCAAAATTCATCGAGCAAGTGGCAAGTGCATGCAGATATGATGGATTGGCTTTGCTCAGGAGGATTTGATCAACGGTAATGCTTTGGGGCTTTTTGTACGATGGAGATTCAATCTTAAGTCTGTGTTCATGATCGGACGACGGTTGGGTATGCTGGAAGAACCCAGAAGATGGGGATGATCGTCAACTTTCCATCGGCCTTAGATCGACCAATCTCGATTTCTAGCACCTCCTCATGATCTGTCAAGGTCCTCTATCTCCTGAATATGCTCAGACAGCTCGACGATGCCCTAGTCACGGAACTGGAGCTCATAAACTCTGAAAGTAAAGTGCAACTCCAGCTATGTTACCTCATGTTTCCTCCATGTCCAAGACCTGTAAGTCTCTTGCTCGGAGAAAGTTGCAAAACAAAAAAATGGTGGGGGAATGGGGTCTCCGACGAATGTGATGGGAGAGGAGATTGAGATCTAGATCTAGCAAGATCTGGGCTGATCAGACATGGGAAAAAGGATAAAGAAGGTCGTGTGATGGTTGTCGAAGTGAATGGAGGTGAAATCATGAACATATGGCTCCGATCGTGCAGATTGGATCTAGAATGTTGGATAAATGGATTTAACCTAACAAATGAATTAAAGCATGAAAATAAAATGAAATTAGAACTACTGGACACCTAAGCTACATAAGGTGGAGAAGATGGGCTTATCTCCTCGATCCGCTATGTAAGGTAGAGAAACGAGATGCGGGGGTGGAGCTCTGACCATGTGATGGATCACACTCCCCCGTAGTCCTTTGCACGAAGATGTCGATGCTCTACCACAGCATCGACTCCTTGGAGTCACCCTCGAACAAAGATTTGCAAAAAATCGATCAATCGGAGCCAAAGATGATCTTCAACTATAAATATGTGTGGTGATGACGAGCTTTGAAATTCAAAATGCACGCGAACTGAGGCATGAAAGGAGGAGTCGATGATCTAGTGATGGAGACCGTTAATTAAGCTAACATAGTGGAGATGAAATTGGGTGTGGTTAGGTGGCGGATTGATTAGGAAAAATGGAGAAGAATCCCTAATGAGCGAAAGACGTGGGTGGGATGGAGGATTGGGGAGTTGAACCAGGTCAACAAGCCCTGGTTCAACCAATCAGGACCCCGTCCGCTACAGGACAAGCAGAAAATGACAAAAAGGCTAAAAAATGAAACAATTTTTAAAAATAAAATAGGAAATGAATTAAAATAGAATTTTTTTAAATAGAAAACATTAATAATTAAGCTTATTTTCGTTGATTTTTAAAGAGTTAAATAAGTTATATACATCGGTAAAAATACATAAAACCTTTTATTCATAGGTATATATACTTATATATACAACGCTTGGATTTTTAATATATTATTTTTAAATATATATATTAGTAATTTATTATTTTACAACATTTTACAAGGATTTTGCCATATTTTTATTTTATTCTTATGAAATTATTTATTAGGATAAATAAATAGGGGTATTTAACAATATACATAGTGTACATATACAATATATACATGATTTTATTTTTGTTTGATTTTGATTTTGTGATTTTTTTGTATTTTCTATAAGTCAAATACAATGTATACAAATAGTTATAAATATATTTATACATGAGTAAAAGAAAAATAAATATACACACATAATTTACATAGGCATAATATACAATTGCACTCCAAAAAGCCATGTTTCACATCATAACTTCGATTTTTATGAAACAACTTCCATTTTTAAGATTATTTAATTCTGAGTAGTGAGTTTACTTCATTTTAAGTTTTTATGGAGAAGATATTGATTTGACCAGTTGAGCTTTGCGGCCTTTTCAAAGTACTGTTATTTCAAATATATGCAATGATTCTTCTTGCAATTATTTTTAATATTTACAACTTATTTTTATGTATAAGTTCCAAGAAGAAAACATTGTTATTTGAGGTGAAATTGGTAATAAATAAAATAAATTAAGGAATATGTTATATATACAGTAGTATACAACTAATGAATGATGGTGATCATATATGTGAAAATTAGTTTTCTTCGATTATTTTAGTTAATATGCCTTATCTCCCCCTACTTTATTCCTTGTTGATCAGCTCAAGCCTTGACCTAATCTTGGGGTCTGAGTCAGCCAATATTTATTTAATATATACCTACTTTTGTTTTCTTTATTTTTGCTTTATTTATTTATTTATTTATTTAAGTTAAAATAGTGATAAATATATAATATTTACAAAAGAATTGGGGTTAATAAAAGGAGAGATTTATTGATATTTACATGTGTTTTATAAGGGATTTTAAACTAATATAAATGAATAAAGATGATGAAATGCAGATTCATCAGGGACCTACTCTTGAAAGTCATAGGCTAGTAGATGTCGCATGTGGTGGCTTGCACTTCAACAAGGATGAAGATGTTGTTTGGCAGATTTTCAAGGAGATGGCGGAAGGAGAGGCCACTCTATCCTCATCTTGTGCATATTAGTGACAGTCACAAGTCCACCACAAGCTAGTCAATATGGTGACAACCAACAAGCAAGACAAGGACGAGAGCTCCAAAGCATCATCTGGAGCCACCTGTCTAAAGTTGATATTACGAAAAAGCGATCGCATGACTTGGAGAAGTTTTCTATGATCGAACAAAGGACCCAGCACCTGTACAAGCTGGATCATATTACATAGCAGTTGGAGCTGCTTGTGAGCACCATCAATGCCATGCAATTTGTGAGCATGACCGCCACCACTCCTACTGAGCCAAAGGAACCATCATCTCCAAAACAGCCTCAGTCGAGTGCTAGTCAATCGTAGGTCCAACATGTATATTACGTGCAGGATCATGATGAATCGATGTCGCTATCTCAACAGATTGTCCTCTACCTGCTAGAGCTCTAGTCCTCATCTTATGATCTATTCTCACGACCACCACCAATTATCCAAGAGGTCAACGACATCTGGAACAATGATGTCCAATTAGCTCGTCCAGATGGATATTAGTAAGGCTAATCTTCAACCATTCGACTGTATCACCAGCCTCAGGGTGGGTGATTTGTCCAGCCCAACCAACCTCAGTAGCACCAGCCTCTGCAATATCAGAGTAATTAGAGGCAGAATCAATAGTACCGGCAATCTGCATACCACAAATATAATCAATACCAACAATATGAGGGTACTTCTTATAACCAGTATCCTCCTCCTCTACAATTTCATTAGCAGCAACTCCTGCCTCCTCACCAAGATTCTCAGAATTCCCCACCTCAGTAGTATCGTTCTCAACGTGGTAAACACGTTGAATCAACCGAGGATGCTCCAGTGAACCCAATGCTCGAGTACTTGGCCCAACTCATCAAGGGTCTCATAGAGATATCTTAGAAGCTCGACGACCTAACTGCCACCAAAACTCCAATCCCAGTATAGGTTGAGGCGAACCCCAACATTTTTAAGCGCAAAGAGCTAATAGTTTGTGAATTTTCAACCGATCCATCAAAGTCAGATTCTGATTGTGCTTTATCTCATGCACTGACTCTTAGAAGCAACAAAACTTTTCATCCATCCATCACTACCAAGGGGAAGAATAAAGCGACTTCTGGAGAGTCGTCTTCTGCATTAACTGGTCCAACAGCCAAGTTGGGTGAGGAAGAATATGGTAGAGGAGTAACACCAGTCACCATCTGCCACCACCATTAAGAGAAAATTATACAAAAAAATCAGCAAAAAGAAAATTCACAAAAATAAATGAAGAGCCCAAGACGAGAAGGAACAACAATGGAGGAGCTAGGACCAGCAACACCCGATCCAGAGCAGCCCGACAAAGCCCATGCTCATGTTGATAAATTTTACATGTTTTCCACGATGGCCCATCTGTTGTCCAATCATCTATAAATAGGCATGTAATTAAGAACACTAAATTTTCTTCTATGAATTTTTCTCTTTCCTGATGCTATGAAAAATACCAAAAAAAATTAAAATTGAAAATTGCATTGTCCAACCTTGGAGTGGTTGAAATTATTAAAAATCTTGTTCTAAAAATACCACTTGTAAAGGTCATGAATTACATTCCAGCTTTCAAGAAAGGGTTGACAAAAGCATGCATCTCCAAGCATCCGAACCACAAGAACAAGCACAGCAAAGGAGAGAAACATATCTTGACCATGGCCATATTGAATGCAATCAGTGACCCCCTGCAGAAAAAGAAAGACAAGAATTATCCAACATCAGATGACAGATCTTTGATCAAGTTTTCGAGCAGGCTCTGCTTGATAGAGGGTCTTCAATACACCTCATGCCTTCCTCACTACTACAAGAATTTGGGCTTGGACCTCTTAAGCCAACAAGAATGATCTTATAGTTTGTAGACAAACTGTGAAGCAGCCCAGAGGTATGTTGGAGAACATTGTCGTAACTATGCAGGACATGAAATTTCCAGTTGATTTTGTACTCCTAGACAAGGACTCACCCGCACCATTACTCTAGACCCCCATCATTCTAGTTCGACCATTCCTTCGCACAGCTGAGGTGGTTGTTGACTACGGGTCTCAGAAGGTCACATTCCACTCTATCTTTGACAAAGTTACCACAGATTTGGTCAGTGAACCAAAAGCAGCATATGACATAGGGAAAGTAGAAACAACGTCGAGCTATGTGTTAGCATCAATATCTTTCTCTAAATGGTACCGTCACATAGGAAATCCTCTCTTCGGAGGAGGATCTGGAATGCATAGTCAACCCCTGCCGCCATGCTGATGGGGAGATCAAAATAGAATTCGAGTCACTGAGTAAAATTTCCGAAGAAGATTCATTCCAATCTGAACATAAAGAGTTCATTGTAGATATGTTTGTCACATTCATTTCAAAGCCAGGAGTGACATAGGAGAGCATCACCTCATTGAAACTAGCAGATCAACCATCTACCATCACTATTTCTAAAGTTACCGTAGAGCAAGCTCAACAATTACCAGAACTCAAACCGCTCCAGGTAGGTCAAAAGTATGCTTTCCTTGCGAGCGAAGAATACATGTATCTGATCATCATCAGCACCTGGCTGACCTCGGATCAAGAATATAGACTCCTCGAGGTTCTATAAAAGAACTGCAAGGCACTTGGTTGGAAAGTCTCAAATCTTCAAGGGATAAATCTGAGTATGTTCTCCCACCACATCTGTTTAGAATATGATTGCAAGTCATCCAAGAATTTCATAGAAGACTGAATGTAAACTTGTGGGACGTAGTAATGAAAGAAATCATGAAGTAGTGTGAAGCAGGATTTATTTGTCCCATCTCCGACTCCAAATAGATGAGCCCCGTGCATGTAGCTCCAAAGAAATTAAGGCTCACTTTGGTGAAGAATGACCAAGGAGAGGAGATCTCCACATGAGTACCAACATCTTGGAGGGTGTGTGTTTACTACCTCCATCTGAGTTTAGTGACAAAGAAGGACCATTTCCCTCTATCTTTCATTGATCAGGTTCTTGAGCGACTTATTGGGAAACACTACTTCTACTTCTTAGATGGGTATAACCAAGTGGTGATCGCCCATAAAGACCAAGAGAAGACAAACTTCACCTACCCGTTCAACACCTATGCTTTCAGAAGGATGACCTTTGGCCTATGTAAAGCTCTAGCAACTTTCCAAGATGCATGCTTGCCATCTTTGCTAATATGCCTGAGAGTTTTATTGAAGTCTTCATGGATGATTTCTCCGTCTATAGTGATAGCTTCGATTCTTGTCTTTGGCGCCTAGACAGAGTACTCCAAAAATGTCGTGAAGTCAAGATGTACTTCATGATTACAGAAGGAACCATGTTGGGCCATGTCATCTCCAAGTGTTGCATGGAGGTCGATTTGATGAAGGTTAATGTGATCTCTACACTCAAGCCACCTCAGAATGTGAATAACATGAGGTCATTCTTAGGGCATGCCGGCTTATATCACTGATTCATCAAGGACTTCAACAAGCTTTCCCAACCTATTATAGAGTTTATTTGCAAGGAGATCGAGTTTATTGTTGATCAGATGGTTCTCCAATCTTTTTATCAGTTGAATGACCTAGTCACTCAGGCTCTAGTCCTACAACCATCAGATTGGTCTCTTCCGTTCGTGATCATGATAAATGCATCAGACTTCACAGTTGGGTTGTTCTAGGACAAAGAAGGGACAAGTTTCCCTATGTTATTCACTACGCCAACAAGACACTCGAAGAAGCACAGAGAAAATATATAGTCACAGAGAAGGAGATGCTGGCGGTAGTATTTGCTTTAGAGAAATTTAGATCCTACCTTCTTGGATCTAAAGTCATGGTTTTCACTAACCACTCTGTCATCTAATATTTACAGCAGAAGAAGGATGAAAAATCCAGACGACTCAGATGGATCCTTCTCCTTAGGAATTTGACTTGGAAATCAGAGATAGGTTTGTAGTATAGAATGTGGTGGTAGATCATCTCTCCAGAATTGAAAGCCAAGATACTCAACTGGACAGTACACCAATCACAGACACCTTCCCTAATGAATCAATTATTAGCGTGGCATCTGTTCCATTGTATGTTGATATTGTGAATTATCTCATCTCTGGGGTAGTTCCATAATATTGGACGAGAATCAAGAAGGACAAATTCATGTCTGATATTCATTTCTACTAGTGGGAAGATCCACACTTGTTCAGGGAAGGAGCGAATTTTATATGGCAATGGTGTATTCCTCATGAGGAGTACAAGCATCCTCGAGCACTGCCATAAGCTTGGATCTGGTGGACACCATTCTAAAAGGAGAAAGGAAGAAAAGATACTGCAGTGTGGTCTATGGTGGCCCACACTATTCAAGGATGCGAACAATTATGTGAAAGCCTGCATCTATTGTTAGAAAATGGGAAAACCCCTTGGTGTTAAAGACAACATGCCCCTCAAATTCATCCATATATCTGATGTGTTTGATACATGGGCATTGATTTCATGGGTTCATTTCCTAATAATAAGGCCTTCTAATACATCCTTCTTGTTGTTGATTATGTGAGTAGATGGGTGGAAGCCATTCCAGCTCGAGCCGCAGATAGCAGAACAATCTGCAAATTCCTGAAAGAAAACATAATTTCATGGTTCAGAATTCCAAAAATTCTAATTTTAGATGGTGGCAACCACTTCCTCAATAAGGAGGTTAAGAAATTAATGAAGGAGTACAACATTAATCATCGAGTCACTTCTCCTTATCATCCACAGTAAAATGGCTTGGTAGAACTGTTGAATAGAGAAATCAAGACGATATTGTAGGAACTAGTAAGGTTGGACATAAAGAACTGGCCATAACTCCTAGACTCAGTCCTCTGGGCATGCAGAACGACCTACAAGTCTCCCTTGGGTATGTCACCTTATCGCTTTATTTATGGAATGCCATGTCACCTGCTAGCGAAATTGATTCACAAATCATTATGGGCAGTTAATATCTGCAACCTTGACTCTTAGAAAGGTGGTTAGCAGATAAAACTAGATCTAACCATACTCTTGGGATTTAGAGATTACACGTACTACAACTTCTTGATGTACAAAGATAAGGTCAAACGTTGGCATGATAAACAGACTAGAAGAAAGACCTTCGAACTTGGACATAAAGTCCAACTGTTTGATGTGAAATTGAAGATTTTTCAAGGAAAATTGAAGAGAAAATGGACAGGGCCGTATAGAGTTAGGACCATGCGTGACAATGGAAGTGTTCTGATATCAAAATTGTCAACTGATGCCCAACCCTTCATAGTCAAAGGTCGGTTGCTGAAGCCGTACTTATAGCATGGCACATTCCTAGCCATTGTCGACTATGTACAAGTAATTTTTGATGATGAGTTCACTGCTGCAACAGCTTCACTGGAGCCAGACAATGCTCCTATAAATGTCTTTGATTAGAATAGATTTTCTTATTTTCTTATTTTCACTCTCATTCTTCTAATTCTTTCTTCCTTGTTGCCCTCACCCCATTCATCAGTGTTATACTTAGGATATTCTTCAACCTAAGAATAGGGGTTGAGTGCCCTCAGGTTATTCATTATTCTTTCCCTCGCTTGTCTTTTGACATTCGGTCTATACTTAGATATTTTACACTAAGTATAAGGGGTACAAACCGAGTCCAGTGATTTTGTGAATTTTGATCCTCGATCAGCCCCATTTTGTATAAAGCCTGCTATAATTAAGATTAATCAATCCTATGTATAGGGGGTGACCGACTTCTCATTCTTTATTCTTTAGTCGTATAGACTTTCCTATACTTAGCATGAGTTATGTCTTCCATTTACTCTCTAACCTATGAGGACATAACTCAAGATAAATATAGGGGGGATGTATATATGTTGTATATACTTTAGCCATAACTCGTACTTGTGTACTTTCAATAATATGGTTAATATACCGTACAATTAATCAAGTATAAAGAAAACATTATAAATATGCATAATTTTTTTCGAAAATTATTTTTAAATAGTTAATAAACGAGGTTAAAAATGCTTTATAAAATATTTAAAAAATGTTGAAAATTCTTTGAAAAATCTTCTGAGTTGTTTGGAAAATATTTTGTAAAATGTTTTCAAACCTTTGACACTATTTTTTTGTAAAAAATTCTTTTTGTTTGAATAAAATATTCTGAAGATTTATTTGCAAATGATTTGGAAAATGGTTGCAAAAGCTTGAAAAATCTATACATACCATTTGAAAAATCTCTGGAAAATGATTTCAAATTTTGTAAATATTTGCAAAAATTATTTGCAAAATAATGTTTTCAAAATGTTTGTTAAAATATTTTCAAAGTATGTTGAGAACCTTGTACATAATTAAAATAAATAAATTAATTCTTTGCAAACTTTGCAGATAAAACTTATAAATAATAACTGACTTAATACCTAAAGTAAATTCTTGAACCTAATTCTTGCAAATAACAAGATGCACTCCCGTGTAAATATATGCACATAATCCTTTCACCAACTCTTTTATCTTTCAAAAACCCATAAAATGTACAAATGATTTCAAAATTGCATAAAAAATTGCAAAACTTTTTCAAAATCCCATAAAAGTTCAAAAATAAGAAAATTACTTCACAAAAATATTTTCTTGCAATATACATAGCATCTGCATTTTTCAGAATAATCTAGACAATTGAACAAGTCAAAGTAAAGTCTGAAGATTGGATTTGATATAGACTTTAATTCACTTAGAGGAGCCCATTGAGAACTGGAATTGGAATACTTCAGGTTACCTTGACTTAATTCTTTAGGTTTCATGATTCTATGTTTACGAGTCGATTCAATGTGTCTCAATTGAACCCTTCATATAATCTGTAAGACTCTTGAGATAGTGGTTTGCACTTAAATCAACCTAGGTGGATTGTAGAAAAATCTTGGAGTATAAATCGAGACGATGCTAGATTGCTTTGTCAAGGGTGGCTCGGGAACCATTCTTGGGGATTATATAAACCTTTACTCTAACCCACTTCTTTTGGTAATAATGATATCTAAAGACTGGAGACTGGATTGAAATAATGCTTCGGATGGGGAATGGTTTGCCAGCACTACTTTTTCCAAGACTCTAGAAAATGGGCAGACCAAAATATGTTATATCCTCAAAGGTACAAACAAGAATGTAGAGCAACGTAAAGTCAAAGAAAATATCCAAAAGAAGCCTACACCAAAAATTCCACAAAAAGTTTGAGCCTTAGAAAAAGCCTGCTTCTTGATGAAGACTCCGTTACACTGACCGAGCTTCACAAGGGAATGAAGACTACACTGGTCCATTCCCACTTCTCTTCCCTTTCTTCTAAATTCTTCCCCCATTCAGTTGTAATGACCGGCAGTACCTGATCTTAGATCGAAATATCTGTCTCCACTAGGACGAATTAGCAAAGGAGCAGACTCCTTGGCAGTTCAATGGTTTGTCTGGGAAGAGATGAACAATTCACACACATGGTTATATCATTTCATGGTTGCAAAAGTATGCGACTGAGAGGATCGTTCTGACCTGATTGCGAATAGAACTAAATAATAGGATTATGGAACCAAAAGGTTGTTGTATCACACTTCCTAACCTTAATGCGATTCCAAACACAACAATAATCCAAAGGTCATCTCTGAGCTCCAAACTTTAACATTATTAATACAAGTATAAAAGTCAAAAATTGTTCAAAGTTATTTATTTTCCTTTTCTTTATTTTCTTTTTACACATATAGTCATAAGTGTTTGCTAGGGACTAGTAAAGGAAAGTATAGTGGGTGACGAATCTCCATTTCGTCACCTTTGTTTTTTAATTTTGACCTTGAATCCCTGGCTAAATGCATGTATATATCATTAATTTACTAAAATAAATATTCAATAATTCACAATTCATAACTGTATAAATAATATATAAATACAAAATATGGTATTTATGCAAAAACAAAAGAATAAAGAAAAAAAGAAAAAGAATGAGGTGTCAAAGACACTTAGTGACCTTAATCCCCGAGACCCAATCATCATGATGACTTGGTCGACAAGGAATAAAGTAGGGGAAGATATGGCAGCCAATTGTACAAAGAATATACTAAAAAACACTACTTTTTATAGGTCAATAATTACATTTTGGGACCTATTTTATTTTCTAATTTTATAATTCAAATCAATAAACTTTGAACATCTATGTTATACATAAAACTTCAAAGAAATTACAAAATTTATTTCAGGCAAAAAATAATGCACAGTGTGCCGGGACACACAAAATAAAAAGTGACAAAGAAAACTTTGCGGCCTACATCTTTTCCATATAGATTCAAAATTGACCAAACTCACCTTTATTTCTCATAAAATTAAATAAATGAAAGTAATTTCATTAACTTGGAGTTAAGATGCAAAAACTAGGTTTTGGTCTCCCATTGTGCAATATACTTGTATATTATTATGAATATATTTATTCTTTATCTTTTCAATTTATTTTATTTATTTGCGCATCCGCTCCAACTATCAAAAATCTCAAAAAAGCGAATGCAAGTAGTTCAATATAATCGTGATACTCCTTGAGAAAACCTTGAGGCTAGGTCAGAAGGGTACTGCATTTTCGTGGAAGAAGAATATTATAATAGCCAGCCTCCAGGGATCCAAAAAGAGAATGAAATCCGGTGGTTGTTCGCTCTTTGATCAGTGATTTACCATCTCCTACATTCAGGGATCCCACCTTATTCTCAAACCTGGTGGCTCGGTTGATTGGCACTCCTGTAGGATCATCTTGCATACTGGCTTTCTTAGCAACTCTCATTCTATAGGGCCTTGAACGCTGTTCGTCCCTCCCCTCGCATAGTCCTCATGAACAAGGAGTTCGGCTCGTACCCTTGCTTGATGGTCAGCGGTACCCCACCTTCCACCAGGTTAGCTTTTGAAGGCTGAGTTTTGCGCCGGCAAGCGATGCTTATGCCTTAGGAAAGCGAACAACCTTCTAGTAGATAGCAGTCGTACCTCTCAGGGTGTTGGTGAGACGTAGAGGCAAGGGGACTATTATATTAAACACCGCTGACGGTGCAGAGCGGGAATAGGCGAATAGTCTACACAGGCGGCTATAAAATTGTAAATATTAATTAAAACACATGTACATAATTAAAATAAAATAAAAGCATTACAATAAAATGCAATAGATAATATACCTTAATATATTGATAAAGTATACGTGTATATACCTATAAGATATATGTATATAATTGATTAAGTGTATAAATAAACTATGAAAAATACAATAAAAATACCTAAATATGTAATTAAATAAATTAAAATATATAAAATACCAATATATATTAATAAAATTAAAATACAAAAAAAATACTCAATATATAGGTAAATATACATATAATTATGCTTATAAAAACCGACATATAAAAATTAATTCGAAAAAATAAAAATCATAATAAAATACTAGAAAAGTATTACATAAAATACTATTTTTTTGTTGTCTAACTTTAATTTAATAAAACGATTTCTATTTTTTATCAATTTTACAAAACATTTATTTAAGTCTTTTTCCTGGTTGGTCCACGTGGACCAACCACGAGCCTCTGTGAGTTGACCTCAGTCAACTGCACAATCTCCAACTTCAAGAACTCACCAACCACCAACTTTCTCCCCATTTTCATGCCTTTCCCTCTCCTCCATATCCATCTATCACCTACCACACTGTAGCCCCTCCGTCCTTGACCCTCACCCATGTGAGAATCTCCACCTACCACCTTTCCATCATCATCTCTTTTCTGCCGGAGACCACCTCTATAAACCCCCCTCCGACCTTCATTCTTCGATATCTCTTCAGCCACTGTAAACCCCTTAGGGACCTCTCATCAAGCTCCCGGTGACAGCAGGATGAACTCTGACCCTTTGTGGCGTGGATAAGGTGTTCTAGGGCTAGATCCAGGTCCACCGTCGTTCACCTCTGACGAGCCTTCCCTGATCCGAGTTTCAGAGCTCATCGAGCTACCAGGTATGTTTCTATTTCTTGGATTAGGTTTTAATCATGTTTTCTAATCACAAACTTAGTTTAATTTTAAAAATCAAATGGCGGAGCTTACAGCTCCGACACCAAATTCATCGTGACCCTCCGTTGTTTCGACTCCATTTCACCTTCATTATCTTCCCATCATCTTCTCCACAAGAGCCCCTTGTTTCCCCCTCAATTGTTACACGGAATCTAGTCGTCAGATCTCCCTCTACATCCTTCATCGAAGCTCCCATTGCCTCGCTCATTACTTGCTTTTGCAACTTCAATAGAGGGTCGTGGAGATAGCCCTCAACCCCCTTAATATTTTGATGCAGGTCCGCGATCTCCAAATCCACCTGGAGCTCCACTCCAAGCTCTGAATAAGAGCTCCAGGTCAACCAAGCTCCAGGGCTCTTCTAGTGAGCCTTAGACATCAAAGAGGTGCCTGCAAGATGTGTGACATCCCTAGGAAGATGAGGAGCTCCTTCATTGAGGAGAAGGAGGCCGGATGTGGCTAGAACAAGAGATTCAAACTTGTCGGCGGTGAGTTCTTCCGAGTTCATCCAGTCTTCCTCTCCTCCGTTCGATCCAAGGTGCGGCCCATATCTAATCTGGGTTGTTGAGATTATTTGAAGTGAATCCCCTCCAAGACAGAAAGATCTGCCACGTGGATCATTCTCCAACGTTCGATGGTGCACTTTTAAAGGGGTAAGTTAACAAGTAACCCGTCACTTTTTTTTTAATTTTAATATTTAGCTTGTAAATATATATTAACGTTTAAAATATTGTGTAAAAATTGTGCATGTGTCCCCATACTTGTTGAATATTACATAAAGGTCCAGTGCCACGTGGACTCACTTGGCACCCTACATAAGTTGGCCATTTTGCATCCAAGCCCTCCTAGGTATGGATATTTAGGTTTAGTCTTAAACTTTGTAGATTAAGTTCAAAATTTTAGGATATATTACATGAGTTTTATTATTATTACAGTTATATCCATGTCAGACCATGTAAATTAATTTTATAAGGAGGTGTGTGGAAGAGCGGGTAGTCCTGATTTCTACGCGGAGGAATGTATATGAAGAGAGTTGCATGGGAACGAAGTTGAAGCTCCTAAGATTGTAGTTGTTAATGTTCCACCGTGGATAACACGAACTCTATAGCGTGGAGAGTAGAGCTGCTACATGACCAGGTGGGTCACAGATCACACTGAACCTTCTCCTTGTCGTCACCCAGAGAAGCTCCTAAGGCTGTTGTCATCGGCAAGAACGAGTTTAGGCTGGAGGGTAAGGTCTCTAACATGGTGGATAACTTGGAATCTAGTGGCGGCAGAGGTTTTGTAGAGGGACGGAGTGGAAAGGTTAAGGTTGTTAGTGTCGACCTAATGAGTCAGCGAGGGTGAGGTCTGAGTGGGGGTTACATGCATGGTAGAATGATGGAGGTTGATGGTGAGAGGCATTGGGGAATTAAAGGAGAAGACGTGGGCGGTGTAATAAAGGTGCAACAAATGGAGGAAGGGGATGAAGCATGCATTTTTGGATCGATTGATCCAACGGCCCATAGAAGCACTACGTGACAAACACGGAAGACCAAGTCAACAGTCCATGCTGACCAGGAAGCAGAGTGGGAGAATGAGATGTTGATGCATAGCAGATAGTTGATCAAGGCAGTAATTAGGGAGTAAATAATAAAGAAAAATCGAAAAAAAGAAGGAGATGTCAAATGAAAAAGTGGTCGGCATGAAAGGTGTTGATTTTAATGAGATCTACAACTTCCATTAAGGGCCAACAAGTAAAAGAAATCATCTATACAAAATATATTTTTGATATAGGTGTTAACTACCAATTAACCCATGTACTTTATATTTTGATATTTTTTTGTATTTTTCTTTGGTTTTAATTTGAGGATTAATTTATATACAACATTTACATATTTAATCTAATTTTTAAGGATTTTTATAGGTTAAGAAAAAGGTGAAATAAAATAAACAAAATATATAGTGTCATATTTTTGTGTTTTCTTCTTGTTTTTATGTGTTTTGATTCTTATTGTTAAGTTAGTTAATTAATAAAAGAATATACTAGAGAAAGAATTAGATCAAAATAATTAATATTTGTACATAAAATAATGAGTTCAATCAAGGTCAAAAGCATGGCTATTTAGTTATATGTTTTAACCCTTATTTATGCATAGTTAGAGAAAGTTAATTAATACATTTTAGGAGATTTAATTAGCAAATTGTTATAGCGATTTTGATAATATTTCCACATAAATTAGATGAATCATGGATTCGTCACACCCTTATACTTAGATCTTTGCATGTTCCCAAGCAATTTTTCAATGAGTTAGAAGGTTGAACACCTAATTATGCATATGCGAATTCAACACTTATTTCATCAAGAATCATTAGTTTCAATGGTCCTAAAGTTCTAATTTGAACTAAGATTTAGTCAAAAGGAATCCAACTTCCCTAATCATCGGACTCTCTGTTTATACATATAGCAAATAGATATGAAGTTCAGTGTGCACTGTATTTTATGAGAGTCGAGCCAAAATGTCACCCAAAGTCTTGATCTAAGATACTCTCCTCAAGTCCCAATCCTCAACACTAGGGAATAAATAAGTTCTTGCAAACAATCCACCATCTTTTTAGTTCATTGGGCTTGAAAGTGTAGACAGCAGGACAAATGATGGAGGGTAGGTTCATGTTATTTCTTCTCTTCCTCTCTTTGGAACAAGGATCCTCTCGAGTGTCGTATACGCAATAATTGTATATTTTTGGTCATTGACCAGGGTATCCATCAAGAGAGTTTGGAGTCATCTGGACTTATTTTCTTGGGAATACAGGGTGTGGCTCTTTTGAGTATCTATTATACCTTCTACACATAGACTTGTAACATTTATGATGCAGAGCCCTTTTTGGGTGCTATCCCGATTCCTAATCCTAGTAGATTTGGTCCAACTGGACACTTTTAAAAGGTTGGGAGCGATCTTCAGTTATTCAGCTCATTTTGTGTAATTTTTTCTCTTTGATCTTTGAGCTTTTCCTTTGAATTTTTGTAATGATTTTGGTATGTCTACCTCCACTGCTTTTACCAAGTTGACGCACACTGATCAACAATTTATTAAGTTTCATCACATCCTGGCACATATGTCAATATCAAAAGATAATATAAGAACTTGTTCTCATACTGGCTAAGGTTTGTTTTCACTCAAGTTTCACGAATATTTCATCGACTTTATCCCATCCTCGAGTATCATAAAATCAGGTCCAGACTCAAATCTCAAATCCCAATCCCTCAAGTGAAATCTCAACTCATCTCATGATTCATGCAGTTGTGTATGTGATGTGCACATCATATTCTTAAAGGTAGAGATGAGGTGTGCGATATAGCACTCACATCTTTCTAACCTGGGATGTGTGTACTATTAAGTCTCAAACCCTAATGACTAAGGTTGGTTAACTCTAAATCAAATGACCTCATAAACAAACGTTTTCTTTGTTCCTCAAGTCTTGAGAAATAGTGAAAGTGTCAAGGATAAAACCTTAATTTAGTTAGATTCTTTTTCAAAGTGACTTAATGGCAGGCTTGAATTCATATGGCTATTTACATCTATTTTCAGCTAGTATGGGTGTAAGTACAACAATAGAATGGCTACCCATGTTACTTTAGGATGGTGCCTTATGCATTGTCCTTTAACCATCCAATCTGCTAAGGGAGATCGTAGTTCCCTCACTTAAAAGTAGCTAGTCATTTTTAAATTTAGTAGTCAAAATATTATCACTTAAAGAATTTTATTTTTACAAATGGTTTGTTATACCTCTTGATTTTTACAAAACATTTGCAAAATAGGTATTATATACATAAAAAATGTGTATAGTATACATAATATAGACAACTTATACCCATTCCCAATTAATGGTTTGAAAAAAATTAAAGTACAAGCTATGGATAAAGTATATAGAATATATACACACACCCCTATAATTAGCATGTGTTATGTTCTCATGCTCAAAGTGAAATGCAGACATAGCTCGTATCAAGCATAGTCGAGTGACATGAATAGGAATCAACTCATCACTAAGGCTTTTGAGGGCCTAAGCATAGCAGAGGAACAAGAAATGATGTAGTTGAGGGTGAGAAGAAATAATAGAAATGATATATTCATAATGATGTCGGTCCCCCTGCACTTAGTCTCAGGTCAGCCTAAGTATGGAATAGTAATCACAGGTTGAGGATCACGTAGATATGAGATGGATGTACAAATGGTCGACTAAATCTTCTATCTGCACTGAAGAGGATGCCTTCCTGTATAAAGGTTTCATACAGGCCAGGGGAGTTTCTTGTTTGAATCCATGCTCCATCTGAATAATATCTACTCAACCTGGACCAACTGCTCATATGATTTGACGAATTAAGCTGCTGTCCATTAACTAGGGAAGTGTTTGTGCTATCTGTTGTCTCAAAAATTGTAACACTACCATTATTGTGTATTTCCCCGATGATGAATGGTCCCATCCGTTTTGATTTTGACTTCCCTTGGAAGATCTTCAACCTTGCATTAAACAACCAAACTTTCTGACCTGGGGCAAAGTTCTTTGTTCTGATGTGTTTATCATGTCATTTCTTCACTCTGTCCTTATAGATTGTGTTGTTTTTATAGGCATGGTTTTTTTATCTCTGTGAGCTTTGTTAGATCCATATCTTTGTTCTTCTTTCCTTGGTGACAATTTCAGTTGATATTCTTGATTGCGCATTTTGATTTGTGCACTAATTCTGTGGGCAAATGACATGGGTGGCCAAATACCATTCTAAACGAGGAGGTTCCCAATGGTTGTAAGCCATCTTGTAAGCTCACAGAACTTAGTCTTGGAGTTGGGACCAATGATTCCTGTCAGGGCGGACTACCTTCTATAAAATTCCTTTGACCTCCCTATTTGACACCTCATCTATGCCGTTAGATTGTGGATTGTAAGGTCTAGTGACATGGTGCTCTATGTTGTAGTCCTTGGTCAACTTCTTCACCTCCCTATTGACAAAGTGGCTATCCCAATCAGATATTAGAACTTTAGGAATCCTAAACCTCGAAATAATATGATCTTTTAGAAACTTGCAGATGCTCTTGTTGTCTGTAGCTTGCGTAGGAATAGCCTCCCCCTACCTTAATAATTAATCTACCCCCAAATGAATATATTCAAATCCGTGGCCATTAGGGAATGGGCCCATAAATTTAATGTCCCATGCATCGAATACATCACAGATGATCACTAGTTGCATGGGCATGGCATCTTTGGGACGAATGGCCCCTCGTATTCTCTGATAGATCATGCATGACCTGACAAAATTATATGCATCCTTAAACAAGGTCGGCCAATAAAATCCACATTGTAATATCTTATAGGCTGTCCTCTTCCCAAAGTGGTGTCCTCCTTCCTCCAATGTGTGTCACAGAGTGAGGACACTTTGGTATTCCTCATAAGGAATACATCTTCTCCATATACAATCCAATCCTTCAAAGAAAAGGAACGGATCTTCTCGATGGTAGTGCCAGGATTCCAACTTCAGTTGGTCAAATCTATTCTTGGGCCAACCCTTGGGAACTTTCTTGGAGAAAAGATAGTTAACCATGTTGGCATACCATGGGAGAGAGTCAATAACATAAATTGACTCAACTGGGAAAGATTCACGGATCGATTCTGACTCAATGATTTTAATTTTCTTGATTTGGGACACATTGGTTAGCCACCACATTCTTCACCCCATGCTTGTCTTTAATCTCCAAATTAAATTCCCGGAGAAAGAGAATCCATCTGAGGAGATGGTCTTTTGTATCTTTCTTTGCCATTAAATAACAAATGAATGAGGGATCCATAAAAAGTATCACCTTCGACCCAAGAAGTAGAGATCTAAAATTTTCCATGGTGAAGACTACGACAAGCATCTATTTTTATGTCACAATCTAATTTTTCTGAGGTGGATCCAAAACTTTGCTTGCATAGTGAATAGCATACAAAATCAAAGGCATCGGTCATGACCTCGAAGGAAAGAGACCAGTCAGAAGCTTGTAGTACAAGAGTTTCTATGATCTTTCTTTTTTAGTAGTTCGAAGGCCTCAAGACACTTATGATCTACAATGAACTACGTGTCTTCTCCTAAGATCTCAGTCAGCGATCGAACAATTTTAAAAAATCTTTTATAAATCTCTGATAAAATCCGACATGTCCTAGAAAATACCGCACTTACTTCATGTGGGTTGGTGGCTTGAGTTTCTTGATCGCATCCACCATAGCTGGGTCAACCCCCATTCCCTTCTTGGAGATGACATGCCCCAATACGATGCCCTCCTTTACCATGAAATGACTTTTCTCCTAAGTGAGCACCGGATTAACTTTCCTACATTTCTTGAGGACTTGGTTTAGGTGCACGAGAAAATCATCAAATGAATCACCATGGACCGAGAAGTCATCCATAAAGACTTCCAAGAAATCTCCAACCATTTCGACAAATATCACAATCAAGCATCACTGAAAAGTGCTAGGGTCATTACAAAGCCCAAAAGGCATGAGCTTGAATGTGTAAGTACCGAAGGGACAATTAAATGTTGTCTTTTCCTAATCCTCGAGGGTGATGGGTACTTGATTGTAGCCTAAGTATCCATCCAAAAAGCAGAAGTATTCACTTCCCACCAATCTCTCCAAAATTTGATGAATAAATGGCAGTGGGAAGTGATCCTTCTTCATCGCAGCATTCAAACATATGTAATCTACACAAACATGCCACGACGTGGGTACTCATGTTGTGATCTCCTATACCTCCTTGTTGTTGACGACATGGAGTCTCGACTTCTTTGGAACTACGTGTAGGGGCACCAACCACTTAGAGTCTTAGATGGAATAAATGAATCTTGCTCCACACCATTTCTCTATCTCTTGAATTCACATGAGGGCCTGGCATTTTCTTCAAGCTATATATGGTGTGAATAGAGAGCATGGTTAATCCCTTGGAGATCTGACAATCTCCAGCCTATTGCCTTGCGATTTTTCTCTAATACTGCTAGCAGGTGGGTTTCCTACTCTTTGATCAAATGTGAGCAGATAATGACAAGAAACTTTACCTTAGATCCCACAAGGAAGGCATATTTGCGAGTAGCGGAAATGATTTGAGATCTGGTATATCTGTATCATCCAAGAAATCTAACTCTACCAATGTTTAACCTGCTTGTGTTGCTGATGTGGTTGGATCCTTTGTAGTATCATCTTACACCAACTATAAGTCTTCGGGGGTCGGATCACCAAGATGTGACATATTTGGCAAAAGTCACATCTGACCTATCTTCCTCACCCCTTGATTGTCCTGAGAGAAATGGAACTGACAGGTCAAGATGGACCTGTAAGTCTTCAGGAGTGTAGGGTGATGCATAGAGGTTGTTATTTTGAATCCGTTGGTGGCATACTGCTGTGTCGATAATATCCTCTCCAGAAGAGAGTGATTCTTCATCTACAATCAAGTTCGGTCTCCAGGGCCCAACTGTTGTAACTATACTACATTCTGCCTCAGACCTGGAAGAAGCAGACTCGGTGACGGATTCTAAATCAGACTTCTAAAATATTGTTAGTTGCATTTCTGGCGTAACATCAACAAATTGTATATTCTAGAAGTGTAGTCAAATAGGGCTCCTGCTGTCCTTAGGAAGGGTCGTCCTAAGATCATCTAGGAATCCTTCCAATTTCTAGGGAAATCCTTGTCTAGAACTGTGTATTCCAAAGGATAATTTTGTCCCATGATGTTTATTACAATGTTCCTAATCTCGCCCTTGGATCTCTTAGTTGACGTGTCTTCAAATTGGAGTGTGGCTCTTGATTTACTAGGAGGACCCAGATTCAGATGCTCAAAGAGTGTAGTGGGCATAAGATTATTGGAGGAACCGTAGTCTAACAAGATTCTTACAAACTTGATATCATTGATCTGACTTATTACAAAGTATGCACCCATGTCCCACTTCTTTCTAGAGAGCTCATTTTTGATAAATCGAGATGTTGTGATGGAGAGAATATGCTTCTTTGTCCAATTTGAATTCTTTCTGCTAACTCTAGTTGGTGTGCATCTTACCTTAAGATATTTCCTAAATGCAGGGTCCCTATCTATCATCTCGTCTAAGGGTAAAGTGACCTTGATATTGTCTTTACAAATTCATGCCATCTCTTCTTCATTTTTTTAACTTTTTCTTCCTTCCACCCGCTAGAGAATGGAGAAAAGGGATTGAGTAATCAAGTAAACATCACTTTTATTGAAAACGGACGTCTGTACATGACTCGAATGTGTACTGACTGAATGACTATGACTCGAACTTGGAAAAGAAAAAGATTCCTGATGTTGCGGGGGATGTTGCTGTTGAGGTTTGTCCTCCTCTTATGATTGGACTTGCTTGACTTCAGTGGGATTTAGTGCTCTGGTGTTGGTGTTGGTTACCTCTCCTCCTCTTCTTACCAAGATGTATGCTCAGGTGTGGACACTGGGGCTATGTCATTGTGTTCCCTTGCTCGATCAAGCATGGTTACAGTCTTTCCTCTCCTATGAAAAATATGATTGGTGACATCATGCAAGAAAAATCTCGTATTCAGATAAATAATATTCTGAGAGTACTACCGATAATCATGTCCAAGGCTATTAGGGGTATCCTAGACTTGAGCTGGGATTGTGATTTGTGAGGCAGTGAGATCGTCTTTCCATCTCGAGAGTTGGTTGATATCAACTGTCATATCATGTAGTTTGTCAAGTACTCTATGGTGTTCGAGAGAGACATACGAGGAGGACCCCTATCCCTACTTGTCATGGGGTTGTTTATATTGATCGGTGTGGTGAAATTAGCCCTGCTGGACCTAGCGCTGGAACTACTGCTATTATGGTTGTTGTAAGTAGGACGGGGTTGTTGGTAGGGATATTACTAGTGCTCCTACTGTTGAGGCTGATAGTCGGGATGAGAATGTGGTGGATGATGGTTTGGAGTTGAATTGGGATCCTGTCAGCTTACTGGATCGAGATTGTACAATACTTTGTTGATCTCCATGACTTGTGGAGGTTCCTCGTAAAGCATCTGGGCAGAAGTTTCTTCTGTCTAATGGGTTAAAGACTGGTCTCCACCCCAACTTCTCTGTTACCCTACCCCTTGCCCTTGAATGTAGTGAATCTAGTGTATGGGGGCAAGGGTGTAGTCATGGTGGATATCTGGATCTTGGATACCCTATCAGCAAGCCATTCCATTTGCTTGGGTAGTTTGGATAGCTTCTGCAGGTCGGTGAATTTATGGATTTCATCTATCTTCTTATGTATATGTTCCATCACTGTTAGCTAATCAACTGTGATCCCCATGTCGAGACTTTGATCGGTGGACATATTGCTCACAATCTTTTTTCATCCTTATTTTGATATGAATGAAAGAGGGTTGGGCATGTATACCCGACTTGTGGTTTGAGCATGGCTTGTATCAGCTAGTTCTTCGAACACCTTGTATACTGTGTCCTTATGACATCCCCTGTAGCTTCCTCTACAAGAGGCACTATCTAAAAAGAGAAAAACATGGGTTTTAATTATACAATTGAGAAAATGGAATGTCGATGCAACCCTAATCTCCCTCAAATAAAAATTTATTTTAGAAGATCTCAAGCAATGAAAATAGAAGTAGAAATGTAAGAAGGAGGCAAAGTTTGCCATTTATTTACATATATAGTGTATAGGATCGAACTTAGGGAGGCTACAATTCCCAAGGGTTATTTAAATCAATGACAATACAACGAAATAAAAAGGGGTACCTTTTATGCAAATTCTTGGTATTTAGTAGATTTTTGTCTTTTCAATTTTTATGGTTTTTAATTTTTTATTTTTTTATGCTTTTTTTTATTTTATATTTTTTATGATTTTTAAATTTTCAAATTTGTTGTATTTTTAATTTTTAAAACATGAAGAATAAGAAAAAGAATAAGGAAAGCATGATTTTTGGATTTTAAGATAAGGTAAAAATCTGCAGAAAATTCAATAATACTATTTTTGGGGTTTTGATAGTTTTTACTATTTTGTGATTTTTAGAGATTTTTTATATTTTTAAGCATTTTTTAAACATAAAAACAAGAAAAAAAAGAAACAGATAACAATGCAGATGTTTTTGGATTTTTAAAATAATAGACAAAAATGTAGAAAATATATACAATAACATAGATAATTTTTCAAAGTTTGCAAAAGGTATTTTATGATTATTTTGGATTTTTTGTGATTTTATATTAATTTTTTAGCGTTTTCTTTTTCTAGTTTTTATAAGTAACTTAAAGGTAAATTTATACATAATAAAACATACAAAAACAGACAACCATAAAATTTTCAGAATTTTTCAAAAAAAATATTATTTTTATTTATTTAATACTAGACAGAGGAGAAAATTAACGTGTTTTATTTATTAAAAATACTGAACAAAATAAAATTTAAAACCAAAATTAGTACTTAAAGAGATGATTTGCAAGAATCTAAGATGATTTTTAGGGAATTATTAATGAATATTAACTAATTATTATGCACAATTAACAATCATAATATTAAACTACTTCACAGGGACTTAGATGCAACAAAACTTATTTCTAGGACTAAAGAAATACATGGATAAGATTGCAATTTCTCCTAAAAAGGACATGTTAGCGCACGTTATATGCACTAGAATGCACTTCGATGGAATTGCTTTATTTCAAGGTCAAATAGTTACAAACAAGATCAGGATGTATAATGCAAATAAACTATATGTCACATGCAATGCACACTTATGTAGGTCAAACAAGACTTATTTGTAATAAAAATAAAACACATGGATACTAATGTAATTAATCAAATGTTCTCAAGATGACACATATTGTAATTAGACTTGTTTACAAAATTAAGAAATATTAGGGGCTAATGTGAAATATCCACCGATACCGGTGCAGCTCATGTACATGATGAATGACTGAATGTTGTAGATTTGACCTGAGGGCTGACAATTGGGGTCGTTTTGACCGCAGGGATTAAATCTGGGTGAAGAATTCCTGATCTAATCGGTTCTTGATATGGTTCTAAGAATAACGATGAAGGTCTGACGAGGCGAGTTTTTATTGGTCAGATCTCGGTCGATCTCCACTCAATCTGCCTCTTGTAAGTTCTGCTCACTCATGCAACTCTCCTCCATCGTCCATAGGGAACAATGATGTCAAATAGCCTCCAGCAAAAGATCTGGAGGCTCCTCAGGTCTGCAGCTTCAAAGTGACCTCCAGATGATGATCTACAACTCCAGGTTACGATGTAGTCTATGTAAGTGAATTCTTGTTGCTCGGAGGTGGCTCCGACCAAATTTATTAAGAAGAAAACCAAATGAATGGAGGTGGAAGAGATCTTCGGTGGTGAGTGGTCGGGGATAGAGATCATATCTGGAGCAATATGAGGGGGTCATGTTACGGGAGAAGGGTAAAGAAGGTGTAGCAAATATGATTGAGGGGTCGGAGAGGAAAATGAATGATCGGGGAGCTCTGATCAAGTTGATCGAAGCTCATGTGGAGATTATCAGAACACCTAATAACAAGATTAAAATGCAAAGATGAAATTCGAAATTAAAACTAGAATTATTTAGACTAACCCACAGATGGAAGGACAGGGGTCACAGACTCAGTTCACGATGAAAAAAATGAAGAAACTAAACTCACAACAGAGCTCTAGAGAGTAGATTGGATCGCGCCTCCAGGTGCTCGATTGCACTCCTAATTGTGGGAGACGAGACGTTGTCACTGTCTCCTCTCTCCTGGATCAACTACGGGCGAGAAAAATTTGTAAAGACGTATCAGAATGGCTGGCGGAGCTGGAGGGGGTATATATAGAAGATGAGGAATAACTGATTTGAATTTCAAGAGGCATGTAAATCAAGGTGAGTTATTTGAAATAAATATTCGGGTGAGATTTCTTATTAATAAGACTGCAAGATCTATGAAGGAGTCGGATGAATGGTAAAAGGAAAGTCTGGAATAAAAAAGGGAATTAGGTCGAGCGAGGGAAGTAAACGAGGCAGGTTGGCTTAAATAGAACAAAGTCCACTAAAAGAAAAAAATCAATAGAATATAATAAAATACAGATAAATTAGTAAATGAATTTAAATAAATAAATTATATAAGTACGATTTGGAATTAATTAAAGTTAATTCAGGTGATTTTAAATAAATATAATAAATTAATTACATGGGTTAAAATAAATAATTACTCTTATTCATTGGTATTTTTATCTATATATACAATACTTGTATTTTTAGTAAATTATTTTTACAAATAATCATATAATCTATTATTTTTTATTTACATCATTTTACTAGGATTTTATTCATTTTTTATGAAATAATTTATTAGGTTAAATAAATATGTATATCTACAATAAATACATAGTGATACATGTACGATATATACATCAACTTATTTTTGTGAATTTTTTTCGTTGTTTTTATTTGAATTTTTCTTGGATAAAATACAATATATAAATATTTAAAAACATAATATCAAAGAATAAAAATAAAAAAATAATATATTCAAACAATATATAGTATAGGCACAATATACAATACACTCCAAAAAGCCACATTTTACATCTTAACTCTGATTTTAGTGAAACTACTTTCAGTTTAAAGCTTATTTTATTTAGAGTACAATAAAAGTGGGTTTGTGTTACTCTGAGTTTTTATGAAGAAGAAATGAGTCTGATAATTTTAGTTCTGCGGCTATTTTCAAGGTGTCATTATTTACACAATGTCCAATGATTCTTCTTGTAATTATTTTAATATTTACAACTTATTTTTATGTACAAATTCCAAGAAGAATTTATTTTTATTTGGAATGAATTGGATGATAAATAAAATAGAATAAATAATTATATATAAAATAATGATGTATGTGCAATGATGAGTAATGATAAATGGAATTGAATTTTCTTTATTTTTCTACAAGTGGCCTTATCTCCTCCTACTTTATTCCTTGTCTATCGGATCAACTCATGACCTTCTCTTGGGGTCAGAGTTACTTGTATTTATTGCATATACAATCTTTATTTTTCTTTATTTTTCTTTTATTTCTTTATCTATTTATTTAGGCTAAAAAAATATTTGTACACTATTTAAAAAAGAACGAAGAATAATAAAACCATGATTTATTAGTATTTATTGGTATTTTAGAATGAATTTTAAGATAAAATAAAAGAATAAAGATGAGGAAATTCAGATTCAGCATCCCCCTATACTTTACCTTTGTTAGTCCCTTAGCAAACACTTATTATCATAATAAGTGATTAAAAAGAAAAAGAAGAAAGGAAAAATAAAGAACTCTGAGTAATTTTGATTTTTAAACTATTCTTCACAAAATCAAAGTATGGAGCTTGGTTAGACCTTTAGATTATTAGTTTGGCGGAACCTTATTGAGAAATGGAGCTACAACCTTACAGACTCTAAGTTCCAAAAGAGTCCTATTCAAGTCAGAACAAGTCCTCATATACAAATTCCGATGACTATGAATCTTAATTGTATTGTGTATGTGATATATAGCTCTCCACGTTAGAAATGACAAAGATCGGCCATCTCTTAGCAAGGTAACCCTAATTCCCTTGTCTAGCTACACTTTCTTCGAGGAGCGGGGTATTTCCCTCTAAGTTAAGGTACGTGTTGTGTCAACAATCAAAGGGGGAGAAGTAGAAGAATAAGATGAGAATTGGAGTGTGGTCAGTGTAGCCACATCTCCTTGTGAAAGCCGTCATGTGTATCCAAGTCTCCACTAAGATCTGCAGTCTCTCTGTAGCTAGACCAATGCTGTCAAATATATACATGAATGATTTTTTTACTGGAATACAAATTACTTCTATTTGGTGTAAAGAATTGTTGCATTGCATAGATATTATTGTTCCCCTACGGATATATAATCTTTCTTTCTGCACATATTTTGGGATCTTAGAAAATTGTGCCAGTAGACCATCCCTCATCTGAAGCTTTATTTCAACCCACAAATCCCATCATTAGACATCCATGCCACTAGACTAGGTTGGGGTGCAATACCCACTCAAGGTGGATGTGTACGTTTCCATTCGCGTGTGTCTCATGCTAGAGGATTCTAACCCTCACATCCTCATTAGTGAAGAGCTACTTGTAAAGTTCTTGTCCAAGTTAGGTCACTATCTAAAAGAACCATGCGTGTGTACGAAATATTCTATTTAGATCAATCAAGATGACATGTGAACATAGTCTTGTGGACTCAAAGAGTTAAGTCATTAGACCTGAAAAGTCTCAACTCCATTTCCTATAAAGTTCCTTTGAAATTAAGCGGATTAAGGTTTTAACCAAGCTCCATTCTTCAATTTTATTCCAGACTAGTTTAAGCATCAATATCACTCTGAAAATGCAAATGCAAGAAATATACAAAACATTTTTTTCAAAGAAAAGAAAATAAAATAACAATAAAAGGAATGACAAATCTTTTTGAAAGTTTTTCCAAAGAGATTTGCACTTTTATGGATTTTAATTTTTCAATTTTTATAAAGTTTTTAATAAAGAGAATTATACACATTTACAAGAATTTACAAGGATTTTATACAAATTTACAAAGACTTTTATACAAACACTTTATACAAGATTATACATACTTTATACAAGATTTTACAAAAAGAATATGTAGAAGTTTTATGTACAAATTTTACTAGGGATGTTATCTACAAAAGCATTTTATTTTCAAGTTTTAATAAATAATTTTATATACACTTTATATAAGTTTTATACAATGCTTTTATTAAAGGAGTTTTATGGACAAAAGGATTTATATTCACAAATTTACATGGTGATTACAAGTTCTATTTATAAACATTTTATACAACTAGTATATGCACCCAATATGTACAAACAAGTTATTTATATACAAGGTGATAAAATAATTACAAATAATTTTACAAAAGTTCTACAAACATTTACATAATATTTTAGAAAAATTATTTACTAAACAATTACAAAATTTACAAAACCATTTTACAGATAATTTTACAAAAGGTTTTTAAAACTAGTTTATAAAATTTTACGAATCAATTTTACAAAGACTTTATTTACAAACATTTTTACACTATAATTTATTTTTATTAAAAATAATTTATAATTATTTTACAACCAAAAAATGTTACAACAATTTACAACAAATAATTTTACAAAGATTTTTACAACAATTTTACAAAGATTTTTTAAAAATATTTTATAAAGCATTTGTACAAAGTTTTTTACAAATATTTTACAAAACTATTTACAGAAGAATTTTTCAAAGAATTTTTACAAACCTTTTACAAATCATTTTTATTTCAGTTTATTAGCCATATTATTAGACAAACAACAGTACGAGTTATGGCTAAAGTATACATACAATATATATGACACCCCCTTATACTTATCTCAAACTATGTTCTCATAGTGACCAAGAAGTGACAAAATAAGACATAGATCATGCTAAGTACAAAAAATAAAAAAGAATCTATATAATAGTGACCCAAAGAATAAAGAATAAAAAGAACAGAAGTTGGTGATCCCTCATATACTTAGGAAAATACTAATTATAGAGATTGTACAAATGTGGAAGACTGAGTAAATGAATATATAAACTCAATGACTCGACTTGTCCTCTCATATATTTAGGGTAAAAGATTCCTGAGTATAGAAAAAGAATATCAACATGTTGAAGGATAAACGAGGAAACTGAAGAAAGAAAGAAAAAGAAAATAATAAAAAAATGAAATGAAAAGGAAGGAAATGAATGACATTACTCCCCCAAACTTAGGGTAAAGGATCCCTTAGTATAGGCAAAGATAAGAGTGATGAAACAGAACGAAAAGAACAACTCAAGTCATTCACCTCCCCTATACTTAGTATAGAGTGCATCCTAAGTATAGCACACACATGAGAAAGTGGTGAATAATAAAAATAGAAGAAGAAAGAATAAAAAGAAAGGATATATACAAAAGAATATCAGCTCATGTATTAGATGCAGAAGATGTCAAAGGATCATTGTCCGATACCAAATGAACGGAATCAACCATGGATGGGAATGTATCATATATAGACATGGCTTCAGCAACTATCCATTCACAACAAATGGTTGTGCATCAGATGACAACCCATATATGAGAATACTACTATTGTCACGCACAAATCTCACAATGAAAGGTCCTGATCATTTGTTTTGAGTTTGTCAAGAAACAACTTCAATTTTCCATTAAACAACCATACTTTCTGATCAGGGATGAAAGTCTTTCTCCATATATTTCTATCATGCCAATGCTTTACTTTCACCTTATATATGAGTGACTTGTCATAAGCGAAATCTCTGAATTCCAACAATCTATTCAAATCGACCTTTCTACTCTGGCCTTCTCTCTCATAGTCCAAATTGCATACATGGAGTGCCCGTAAAGATTTGTGAATAAGCTAAATTGGCAAGTGTAAAGGCTTTCCATAAACCAATCTATAGGGAGACATTCCCAATGAAGACTTGTACGTTGTCTGATAAGCCCATAGAACTGAGTCAAGCATTTGGGACTAGTTCTTCTGATCTGGACTTACACGTTTATGAAGTATCATCTTGATCTCCCTATTTGAAATCTCATCTAAGCCGTTAGTCTTTGGGTGGTAAGGAGACGTGACATGATGCTCAATGGAATATTCCTTCACTAGCTTTCTGACCTCTCGATTGATGAAATGCCTTCCCCCATTTGAATTAAGTACCTTGGGTATCCTTGAACCATGCAATAATGTTGTCCTCGAGAAACAAACAATGCATACGACTATCAGCGGCTCGGGTGGGGATCAACTCCACCCAACGACTAACATAATCCATGTCAAGCAGGATTTACAGAAATCCCGGATTGATAGGGAATGGGTCCATGAAGTCTATGCCCCTAGCATCAAATACATCTAAAATATGGATATATCTCAGTGGCATGGTATCTTTGGAACCAATGGTTCCTCCCATTCTCTAGCAATAAGTACAATGTCTAACATAATCCATAGCATCCTTGAACAGAGATGGCCACCATAGGCCACATTGAAGAACCTTCGTTGTCATGTGCTTCCCCAAATGATGCCCACCAGCCTCTAATATATGACAATGCTCAAGCACATTGGTGTATTCCTCCAGAGGAATGCACCTCCTCCAGATACAATCTGCACCCTTGCAGAATAGGTATGGATCCTTCCACTAAATGAATCTCTAACAGGAATTTGTCTACCTTAAGAATGGGCCAATCTTGTAGAACTTTCTTGGGGACAAGATAGTTCACAACATCAGTGTACCATGGGATTGTGGCAACATACGAGATTGCCTAATCTGGAAAGGTCTCTGATATAGGAAATATTAGTTGCTCAGGGGACCCTACATGTATGATCCGAGAAAGGTGATCTGCCATAACATTTTTCACTTCAGATTTGTCTCGAATATCTAAATCAAACTCCTGGAGAAGAAGGATATATCTAATAAGGCAAGGTTTGGCATCCTTTTTTTCTTATAAGTACCATATGGCAGTGTGATCCATATAGACAATGACATACGAACCAAGTAGATATGAGCGGAACTTCTCTAAAGAGAACATTACTGCTAACATATTCTTCTTTGTAACTGTGTAATTGTGATGTGCCTCATCCAGAGTCTTGCTAGAATAATGTATGTCAAATGGTATCTCATCCCGTCTTTATCCTAAAATAGTCCAACTGCAAAATTTGATGCATATGTCATGAGAAACCAACCAGGTGGCTGAAGGACAGGAGCACTAGTAACCATTTCTTTCATCTGATGAAATGCAAGAAGGACTTTCTCATCAACAATAAAGTCACTCACCTTGCACAGAAGCTCAGTCAAAGGCCTAGAAATCTTGCTTAAGTCCTTAATGAATCGCCTTTCAAATTTAACATGACCTAGAAATGACCTCAACTGCTTCATATTCTGCAGCAGGTCAAGCTTGGAGATCACATCAATCATAGTCCTGTCAACCTCCATACTATATTTGGAGATAACATGGCCCAATACAATCCCATTATTCACCATAAAGTGACTCTTCCTCCATGAGAGCACTAAATTTACCTCACAACATCTCTGAAGTACTCAGTCTAAATGAGTAAAACATGTGTTAAAACTATCCCCTTAGACCGAAAAATCGTCCATGAAGACCTCTAGAAAACTACCAACCATGTCAACATAAATGACCAACATATACCTCTGGACAATCCAAATGGCATTCGTCTAAAGCTGTATGTACCAAATGGACAAGTAAAAGTAGTCTTCTCCTAATCCTCAGGAGTGATGAAACTGGGTTGTATCCCTAGTACCCATCCAAGAAACAAAATAACTTCTTCCGTACAACCATATCAATAATTTGATAAATAAAGCGCAGTGGAAAATGATCTTTCTTGGTCGCTGAGTTCAGACATCGATAATCTACACAGACATGCCATGAAGTGGGTACACAAGTTGGAATCTCCTCACCACGGTCATTTGTCAAAATTGCAATCTTGGATTTCTTTGAGACTATGTGCAATGGACTAACCCACTTGGAATTAGAAATGGGATAAATGAAGCTGGCATCACACCATTTCATGATCTTTTTATGACAACATCCTAAAGATTACGATTCAGATGGTGTTGAAACTCAAGTGTTGGTTGGCTATCATCCTCTAAGTAGATATGATGCCATACAAATCTAGACTAATCCCACAGAGATCAAAAATACTCCAGCCAATAACCTTGTGGTTACTCTCAAGATCCTCTAGCAAGTGGGATTCCTGGTTATCGATCAACTTCAAACTGATGATGATTGGAAACATCTTGGGGGGCATCCGCAAGGAAGGAATACTTCAGAGATGAGTTTAAAGCTTTGAGCTCAGGTGGTAGAAGGTATATGATCTGCACTCTGTGAACTGTCCACCATGGTTAATGTAGGCTCAGCATGAAGTGTATCAAAAAGGTTTGCAAGAAATGCTATCTACTCATAAAGGAATGGCTCATTAGGACGCTTAAATATATCAGTATACTCATCAATAGAAATCTCAGTTATCTTAGCAGGAGGCATGTCATCAGTAATCTCAAAAGAATTTAACTCAAGAATCTCAGAATGTACCTACGAAAGTAACTCAGAATGAATCTCAAGAAACTCAGTAGTAATCTCATTAGCATGTATCTAAATCAACTCATTGTGTGTCTCAGATGTCTTAGCAGGAGGTATCTGATCAGTAATCTTAGAAAAATGTATCTCAAGAATCTCAAAATGTACCTCCGAAACTAACTCAGAATAATCCTTAGAAAACAGCTCAAACAATCCATTAACTAATAACTCTGAATCATCAACAATGGAGCAAAAATTGACTGTGGTTTCAGGGGTTCCTTCTGGGAATGGAAAGCCTGGGTATCCATGAAATCAGTAAACAGATCAGTGTCTCGAATCTTGGCTAAAAACCACAATCCTCAGAATATGCTAGTGTTGGCTCTCTTGCATCTGTTGCTAGGGCAATAATGGCCTTGGATATGGGATCGTCTCAATCCTCACCTCATCACTGCAAGAGTGAAAGGTGATATCTCTAATACAATAATCAACTATCGTTTCGATCGTTTTCGTTGACTAAGTATGATTTGGGTGTGAAGTAAAATTGCAGGTGTATCCATATCCATGACAACGAAATCAACCGAGAAGCTCATGTCTTGCACCATTACGATAACGTCCTTAAGAATGCCCCTCGGTCTCTTGATTGATCTACCAGCAAACTGAAGGATCATCTTGGTTGATCTATGAGGCCCCAACCCAAACTCAATGAGTAGTGAGGATGGCATAAGATTGATCGAGGATCCGCTATCGAGTAGAGTACGATCGAACTCCTGATCAAAAATCATCCAACGGATGTGAGGTCTTCCCTTATCTTTCGTTTTGGTGGGAGGTTGCTGATGGCGTGAACTGCGGCCATGGTCAATATGTGCTTCTCGATCCTCAAGCATCTGTTCTGCTTTAGCTAACGCTTCCTTGTACATGCTTCTTTCATTCTCTTTTTAATTGTGGGCATGTCCTCCAGGGCCTTAAGGAGTGGCATCTCTAAAAATATGTTCTGAAGTATCTCTACCACTCCATGATCAAATTGGGTTGTTTTGATTTTTTGGAATTTTCTTTTATTCATGGCAGATGGAAATGGAACGGAATCGGGTAAAACATCAAATTGCTCATTTATCTTATTAATCTCAGAATTAGCATTTACAAAAGGATGATCAGAAACAGGTTGTACAATATCATCCAATATATGAGTAGAAACTAAAACAAAAGAGAAAATAGAATGAGCTGCTCGGTCTGCTGGTGCAAAAGAAAAGTCCACGGTGGGGATGTTCTCCTTCGTAGTTGACTCGGCATTGCATCTTCCTTTATTACCTTTTTGTGATTTTCTGGAATATGAAGATGGTGGTAGTAAAGAAGAAGAAGGTGATCCTCCGTGGTCTAGAACTACAACACTGGACCGTTGCTCAACTGGTGAAGAATATGATGTAGTCGGTGTAGCTCTCTCAGCGGCTCAATCCCTCAATCCCAACTATTGTGCAAGCATCTGCATCTCCTACCACTCCTAAGATGAATGGTGTCAGATAAACAGGTAAAATAAAATGTCATACCTGTCTCGGGGGTGTATGGATCCTGGGCTACCTGCTCCTTGCATCTAAAGTTGTTGGGATTGGCTTCGACCTGGGATGGAATAAACATCTTCATGCTAGTCAGGTCGTCAAGTCTCTGAGTCAAATAAGTCATATTCTTCATTAAATGGGCTAGCGGGTCTAGTGTTGAGTTCACTGAAGGTGCCTCAGTATGCTCAACAACGGGCTGTCGAGTCTGGTAGTCTGGAGGCTGGTACTCAGAATATGCTTGCTGCTGATAACTATAAGGAGGAGGAGGATGCGAATAATATTGCCTAGAATATGCAGGATATTGGAAATATTGTTGGTAAGAATGTGCATGCTACATCAGTTGTTGATATCCATGTCTCCAAGTTTTAACATGTGGTGGAGACAAATACTGGTGAGGTTATGAAGGCTAGTGCTAGGGTTGTGTTCTCCCTCCCTGAAAATGGTAGAGGGGCCTCTAACTCGATTGTGAACCCAACTGACCCTGCCCTGATGGATGAGGCAGATTGCTCTCTCGGTCAAATTAAATGTTGTTCACCTCCTGGATATGAGGTGGAGGTGTACACTATTGCTCAGGAATGTACCGGTGCTCTAGATAATACAACACAAAACAAGATGGAGGAGACAGTTGTTGGACCTAATCCAGAGTCTGCACGTAGTACACGTGCTGAACGGTAGAAGGAGGAACTCCGATATTGCTCCACTGTAGGTGTATTAGATGTGGCACTCTGTCTCTAGCATGAGCTGATGGTACTAACTAGAAGCTCCAGATAATGGGTAATCTCATCTAGCCTATCTAACTGCTTCGTCCTCTATTAGACCACTTGTAGTTCATCTAGCTCTTGTGATCGCTTTTCTATTATATCAACTTTGGATAGGTAGTTTCCAATAATGGTCATATCTGTGTTGTCCACCCCATCCACATCATGAGATGTTGTCATGTTAACAACATTGTAGGGTGTTGAATAAGAAGTAGGAAGAGGATGCTTTTGGAAAACAGGTGAACAAGGAAGAGACGTAGAGCTCTCTGCAATCTCCTTAAAAATCTGATAAAGGATCGCCTCATCCTTGTTGAAATGGGATCCCCCACAAGTGGCATCTACCAATCTCTAGTTTTTTAAGCTCAAACCCCCAAAAAAGTTATGTACTAGGCTTGTCTTAAGAATATCATGATGGGCACACTTCTCCGTCAAATCCTTGAATCTTTCCCATGCCTCGTGAATAGGCTCATGGGACAACTGGGAGAAGTCGACTATCAAAGATCGCATATGATTCAATCGTCCGTGGGGATAGTACTTGCTACCCAAGACGTGTCCCAACTGGTTAATCTAATAAAGTGCCTTGTTCATCAGACTAAACAGGAATGTCGTAATCCTCACTACCTCTAATGGGATGCCAGGGTAGTGGATGGCGCTTCATATGTGATCAAACTACTGGAGGTGAATATACGGTTCCTCGTGAATGCTTAAATGGAATATCAGGAGCAATGAAAGAATAGTGGGCTTCCACCCGAAATGCCCATGAACCTCATGTATCTGAATCCATGTCATAACGTGTCATATGCCTAGGTTATAGGAATCTCTAAGTGTAGGCTTCGACTTTACTCTAGGCTACTATAAATTGGCTCCCACATTCCCACCTCCTCTCATATGCCATCCTCCACTCTCATCTCTCCTCTGTCATATCTTAGCTCTAAGATCATATCTCTCAATCCGACCTGTATGTTGGCCTGCTCAGTCATTGGAACTGGATGGCCTGAATAGAAGCCAACACCATAACGTTGATCTCACTCTGCTCTGCCATGGTGGTCTTTTCCTTTGGTGGCATCAAGTCCTATATAACCGGATGTGTATCTAGAAATGTCAAAGGCACTTGATCCATCTTTAGAAATGATGGAGTCTCAAATGATAGCTAGAGAAGAGGGTCAATCTCAATCAATGGTTCATTAGTGATAGATCAGGTATGAAAGAGAATGAAGAGAACTTGAAAAGAGAGTCATATCGAGTGGAAGAAAATGAAGATGAATGAATTGTAGAGGAAAGTGTTAAGTCTGTAAAGTCTGAACACAAATCACTCCAATCTGCCATGCTCGATAAAAAGAGGGAGTATGAGAGAACACGAGGTTAAATAAGAATAAGAAATGAGAAGAAGGCATGAATGGTGTAGAGGGATCTCTACACTAGCAAACAAACATAATACAAACACCCAATTCACTAACTGAACACAAGTGAAGACCATGAAGGTTCAGTCAATTATCTTTTCAATTTTATGTAAAGTGAGTCTACAAGAAGTTACTTACTACCAAGCACGCAGGGTGATGTCTCCCTAGCACCCATCATACAACCTCAAACCTCCCAAATAGTGGAACCATTTACTCGAGATGTCAGGTTATATTAGGCCCAAAGGGAGATAAGAGGTGGAGCACACCAAAATGATTTTCTAAGGTCTGAGTCAAGTGATTGCATCTCAACCATACATTAAAGAGTAATGCACTGGAGCATAGGGCACAAGTCCAAGGATTTGGGTTCTATCCTTAGGGCAACGTCCTCACCTACTCTGTCTGGAGGTAAGCACCTACAAACAATGAGGGGGTTACTCTTTTCAAAACAATGATGATATGATCGTTACATTTAGCTTTAGGTCAAATATGATTAACAATCCCTTTTTATTGGGTTATCAATTTTTGGATTTTTTAAAATAAACAATCTAACGATTTATCCAATTCCTTTATTTCCTAAGTGAGAAAAACAAGAGAGGAGATCGAGAAAGCCGATGCAATGGAAATTAATGATACATGCAAGAGATAGAAAATGTGTACCTTACGCCAATAGTCTACATGCAAAATAGTCCTTGCATTAAAATAAATATAGAAAATAAACTAACCTAAATGATGCAAGAGAAATTTCCTAGTAGTAACTTCTACTATCGGGCAAGAACATGTTTATTTGACTAAGTCCGATCCTACGATCTACTCTGTAGGAATAGATATTCTTATTTATGGATTTGAAACTAATCAGTTATGTGGATCAACTAAGAAAACATAATCTAATACTAAGGGCTCAAGCACAAGAAAATTGCGAGAAAACAAATAAAAATAAAAGGCGAGAAAACAAAAACCAGTGAGGTCCCCTAAGTGCATGGGCACTTTGTGTAACAGACCCTGCAATCCACGAGAGCCTAATTTCCAAATAAAAATGAAAAAAGAGGCAAGCTCTTGAAAATTATTACAAATTATTTACAAAAATAGAAATAAAAGACTAAAATAAAACAAAAAATAAAATCCTTCAAGAATCCTCCAAATCTTCTGCTCCTCCTCTCCTATGCTCTCCTACTTCTCGACGAAGAAACGAGTCACCTCCGCTTCGCTCGGGAGTGATGGTGGCATTGTCGGACCCTTGCAAGAAAGAGAGAAATAAAAAATATGTCAGATCAAAATTATGAAAAAATGAGCAAAAATATAAGAAAATAAAATGGAGCAGAAATAAAACAAACAAATACTAAACCAACAATGTGGATAAATAGCAAAATGAGAAGAGCCATAGAAAGTAATCCCATATGAATACACAAAGTCCGATCTTGGGGGGCTTTCAGCATCTAACAAATCGAATTCTACAAGCGTTGTATAAGTCCCCTCACGGCACGGGGTACTCAATCTGAGTGCTCATTCCTCAACAACAAACAGATCCACAAACAAGTATAGACAGAATATAGATAAAAATAAATGATACAAAAAGAAGGCAAAAATAAAAGAGAAAATATGTACACAAAATGAGAATAGTAGGCTAAAAGAAGAACCTAGCTACCCCTGTCGTGCCTCCCTAGCAAGGACGCCATTTGTTTTAATAAGAGAAAATTAGGCGTTTTAATTGTACAACAAAGAAAATGGATTGTCAATGCAACCATAATCTCCTTCAAATAAAAAATTATTTTAAAAAATATAAATCAAATAAAAGAGAAGAAGAACATAAGCAACAGACTAAGTTTGCTATTTATTTACTTGTATAGCGTACAAGATCGAACTCAGGGAAGGCTACAATTCCCGACGGCTATTTAAATAAGAAAATTCAATGCAATAAAAATGAGTTCCTTTTATACAAATTCTTGATTTTTAGTGGAGTTTTATCTTTTTAACTTTTTATTGATTTTAAATTTTATTTTTTATACTTTTATGATTTTATATTTTTTAATGATTCTAAAATTTTCAAATGGCTTTGTATTTCTTATTTTTAAAACAAAGTTATAATAAAGAATACGAATAAGGAAAGCAAACTTTTTGGATTTTCTTAAATAAGGTAAAATATGCAGAAAATTCAATTAAAAAAATTTTTTGGGCATCTGATATTATTTTACTATTTTATTATTTTAGATGACTTTTAGATTTTTTAGGATTTTTAAAACCATTATAAACAAAAAAGAAATAGAAAATAATGTAGATGTTTCTGGATTTTAAAAATAATAGAAAAAAATAAAAAATGTAGAAAATATAAGTAGTAACAGAGATAAATTTTAAGATTTTCAAAAAAGGTATTTTATGATTTTTTTGGATTTTTGTGATTTTTTTAGTGTTTTAAATGTTTTTTTCTTTTTTTTGGTTTTTATAAGGAATTTAAAGGTAAATATTATACAGAAAGTAAAACACACAAAAACAATCAACAACAACTTTTTCAAAAATTTTTATTATTTAGTATTGCAAACAGGAGAAAAATTACGGTGTTTTTTTAATTACTAAAACAAAATAAATTTCAAAACCAAAATTAGTGCTTAAAGATGTGATTAGCAGGAATCTAAGATGATTTTTAAGAATTTTTAATGAAGATTAGCTAATTATAAAGCACAATTAACAATTAGATTATTAAATTGCTTCACAGGGACTTAGAAGCAATAAAACTTACTTCTAGGACTAAGCAAATAACATATAAATAAACACATGCTTAAGATTGCAATTACTCTGAAAGCGGCACGTGTCGAAGCACGTGATATGCACAGGCACAGACCTCGAGGGAATTACTTTATTTCGAAGGGCCAAGCAGTAACAAACAAACTCATGATGTATAATGCGAATACACCAGACGTCATAAGCAATGCAAGCTCATGCAACTCAAACAAGACTTATTTCTAATAAAAATAACACACATGGATACTATTGCAATTAATCAAATGTTCTCAAGATGAGACATCCTAATGAACGACTGGATCTAGTTGCTGCAGATTTGATTTGAAAGCTAATAATTAGGGCCGCTTCGATCGATGGGATTAAATCTGGACGAAGAATTCTTGATCTGACAGTTATTGATATGGTTCGAAAAATAGCGATGAAGGTCTGGCAAGTTTTGATCGGTCGGATCTCGATCGGTCTCTACTCAATCCGCCTCTTGTAGGCTTTTGGTCACTCCTGCAGCTCTCCTCCATCGTCCAGATGGATTGATGATGTTCAATAGCCTCCGACGAAGGATCCGGAGGCTCCTCAAGTTTGCAGCTTCAAAGAGACCTCCAAATGATGATCTACAGCTTTAGGTCATGCCCTAGTCCCTACAAGTGATCTATTATTGCTCGAAGGTAGCTCCCGCTAAACTTATTAAGAAGAAAACCAAAGAATGGAGGTGGATGGGATCTTAGGTGGCGAGTTTTAGGGGATAGAGATCAATCCCATATCTGGAGTACTATGAGGGGGTCAGGTTACAAGAGAAGGGTGAAGAAGGTGCAGTAAATGTGATCGAGGGTTCGGAGAGGGAAATGAATGGTCTGGGGTATCCGATCAAGCTGATCAGATCTCAAGTGGAGAAGATCAGAACACCTAATAACAAGATTAAAATGCAAAATTGAAATTCTGAATTAAACTAGAATTATTTAGACTAACCTACATATGGAAGGATGGTGGTCATGGCCTCGATTCGCGATGAAAAAATAAAGAGATTCAACTCACGGCAGAGCTCTGACGAGTAGATTGGATCGTGCCGCCAGGTGTATGATCGCACTCCTAATTGAGGGAGATGAGACGTTGTCACTGTCTCCTCTGTCCTGGATCAACTACAGTGAGAATCTTCTGGAAAGACGGACCAAAATGGTTGGTGGAGCTGGAGGGGTATATATAGAAGATGAGGAGTGACTGATTTGAATTTCAAGAGGCACATGAACCGAGGTGAATTATTTAAAAGAAATAATCATGCGAGATTACTTATTAATCAGACTACAAGATCAATGAAGGAGTCGAGGGTGAATAGTAAGGAATGGTCGGATAAAAAGGGTAAATAGGTCTAACAAGGGAAGTAAATGGGCGGACATATAAGGGGGCGAGATTGACCTGGGTCAAAAGACCCGGGTCTGCTAATGGCAGGTAGGTCCGAATTGGACAAAGTCCACTAAAAGATAAAAAAGCAATAAAATGTAAATAAATTAAAGATAAATTAGTAAATGAATGTAAATAAATAAATTATATAAATAAAAAATGTTAGGAATTATATAAAGTTAATCTATATGATTTTTAATAAATTAAATAAATTAACTACATATGTTAAATAAATAATAACTCTTATTCATAGGTATTTTTACCTATATACAATACTTGCATTTTTAATAAATTATTTTTACAAATAATTATATAATTTACTATTTTATTTATTTGCAACATTTTACAAAGATTTTATTTATATTTTTATTTATTTTTTATGAAATACTTTATTAGGTTAAATAAATAGGTATATCTATAATATATACACAATGATGCATGTATAATATATACATTAATTTATTTTTTGTCAATTTGATTTGTAATTTTTATTTGCATTTTTCTTAGATAAATACAATATTTACAAATATTTAAAAATACAATGTGAACAAATATGTACATAAAATAAATAAAATAATATATTCAGACAATATGTAGTATATGCACAATATACAATACACTCCACACAACCACATTTTACATCTTAACTATGATTTTAGCGAAATCACTTTCATTTTAAAGCTTGTTTTAATTGAAATACAATAAAAGTGAGTTTGCTTTATTTTTAGTTTGTTTGGAGAAGATACAAGTCTGACAATTTTGGTTCTGTGGTTTTTTTCAAAGTGTCATTATTTACACAATGTATAATGATTCTTCTTGTAGTTATTTTTAATAATTACAAATTATTTTTATATATAACTTTCAATAAGAAAACATTTTTATTTGGAATAAATTGGATGATATATAAAATGGAATAAAGAATTATATGCAAAATAATGATGTGTGTGTAATGATGAATGATGATGAATGGAATTGAAATTGCTTTATTTTTATGCAAGTGGCCTTATCTCCCTCTACTTTATTCCTTGTAGATCAGGTCAAGTCTTCACCTTCTCTTAAGGTCAGAGGCAGCTTGTATTTATTGCATATATACAGTCTTCATTTTTCTTTTTTTCCTTTTTTCTTTATTTATTTTAGTATTTACAGGTGTTTAAGAAGGGATTTTAAGATAAAATAAATTAATAAAGATGAGGAAATGCATATTCATCACCATCGCATCTCAAGGTTTAAACCACTTACTAGACTTTGGACTATCATCATCTTGCTTCTGCCATGACCTGGGCATTTTTGGATTAAATCCGCTAACATCTCCCAGGTTTCATGAAATGGTTCGTTGGGAAGCTGGGTGAAGCTTCTCATCTTGATCCTCATTTGATTGATTCTACTTACTGGGTATAATTTCTTTAAGAATAGAGTCTTGAATGTGAATGTGGCCCATGTTGAGACCACCTCCCCTAAATTCTTCAGCCAATATGTCTCCTTATCAGTCAAGGTGAAGGGAGCAACTCTCAACCTAATATCGTCTTAACTAACCATGGGATAAGAGAGGTTATCATAAACTATCTCAAAATCCCAAAGAAAAGAGTATGGTTCTTCATGGTTATTTCTGCTAAACTTAGGGAGCAGCATGAGGAATTGTGGTTTGTGTTCAAATGCATGCTCGGGAGGAACTGGTCTCAGCCAATTGTAGTCCTCATCAATATCTAGAAGATATGTATCTCCCACTGCAACTTCTTCATGATCTACGGATCTTTGCAATTTCGTTAACCGTGCTTTGATTAATTCATCTACTGCTTGGCTGCATTTATCTAGGCCAGGATCGCTATCATTGGATCATTGTTATTTTTTCTTCACCGTGATTCTTCTTTGAAGGCATATTGCCTTCCTCTTCTTCACCTTCAGATGTAAAGAGATCATAATTATGTGTAGAAGGATGAAAGGTTCTACCAAAGATAAGTTTTTCCTTGGTAGATGAATGAAAGAAAGGGTTAGTCCAGGACCTACTGAACCCTGATAATAACTTATTGATCTTGGTCTTGAGAAGAGAGTCATCCCATGACCAAGTGGGTTCAAGAAAAGGGTGATCTTGAACCTGATGAGACATGAAATATAAGGAATTCTGTGAAGCATTTGCAAAGTCCAAAATCTTGAGATAAATCCATCTCTGATGTCAAGAGTATTGGTAAGAGAATGATGATAGCGTCGAGAGAGAGAGAGAGAGAGAGAATATACAGAGGGTACAAATGTATAGTCATTGAACACACAAAACAAACACAAATTAAACCCGTAGATTCACCAATTGAACACTTGTGACGACACGTTAGAGTTCGGCTGATTATCTTTTCAGTTTTAAGGATTATTTTTCAAACAAGTTTTCAAATATAGGACTCAGTTGACCTATAGTGATTGGTGGTCGAGGTATACTTGGATAGACCCGAAGATTCCTCACTTGAGGTAACAATGAATCAATCCTCATATACAATTTACCACACATAACCACGATTTACCTGAGAATGAGTACTAGTAATATCAAAACAGTCACCTGCAGACTCAAGTGTGCACGAGACAATGGTCTTCACCGAAGTCCCAATGAGACAATACCATTATATTCAGGTGTCCAAGTAGTAAACGTCGGAGGGGGCACGGTCACTATCAAGATAGTTTCAGCAATACTTCGGAAAATCCAACAACAATTGCGGGGAGTTCCTACTCTATGCAAGTGCCGATAGGCAGCTCTCTGATCCACAGCCTTGAATAAGGTTTCTTACAACATGATATTCCAGGCAAACACCTAGGGATTTGAGCTATAATCCTTAAGTGTGGCATCACCTTGCTCAGACCGGGGAGTACATGTGTACAATGATGGATATTATTTTGATTGGCCTTGTAATCCGTCTCAATTTTAATTTAGGCTGTCACTGAGGGTCTTAATGAGCACAAAATATTCGTTTACTGATTAGTCTCAATTCCTTTTTAGCTTAAGTGGGAAAAAGCAGAGGAATCGAGAAAAACCAATGCACGACGAAATCAATTATGTATGCTCAGTTAGAGGACTTACAATGCTTTCCAGCGCTCTTCATGTGAGATGCATAATAGAATTCAATTTACTCTAAATGAATGCAACTGATGAAAATGCTCCTAAGTATACGGTTTTATTAGAGGTGAAGAATTGATTTAGAATTTGGCTAAGTTGAATGATCTACAATACATATAGTTTGTCTGATGTGTGTCCTAACGTTAGAACCAAGCACAGGCAAATAAATATTATTCCACCATGAGTGTAGGTCCTAGATCTACAAAACAACATACTTCGGTCCCTGGCCACATAGTAGGGGTCAAAACATGCTAGTGTCCCCAAAGATCAGTCCAGTTCAGTTATAAGTCCGAGGGTTCAACTATATCCGTGAAAAGAAAATGCATAAAATAAACCTATTCTAACTCTCTCTCTTACACACACACAGACTCACATAATTAGAAATTTGAAACTTCTTTGTAAACACTTAAAATTTTTCCAAAATTGCTCTGTGCTAGCTGCAAAGAGAGAAAATGAGGTTAGTAATTGATGAGAGAGAAATGCATAAAATAAAAGAAAATTTAATGCAAAAATAAAAAATAAAATAAAATAAAATGGACATAAAAATTAAAGACAATAGTTAATTACAAAAATTAAACTAAAACCCTTAAAATGTATCATTCCCTAACAACAACGTCATCTGATGAATCAATTTTTCTACCTCTTTAAGAGTGTACAATCGTAGTATAGGAGGCAAAAATTAGATCATAAAAAACCACAAATTTGGAATATGTAGAAAATTTTAACTTGGTAAGTGTACCAAGGTTAAACTCAGGGAACAGTGGTTTTAAATTGCATGGTTTCAGAGTAATTTATTAATTATGACAATAATCTTTTTTGTCAAAAAGAAAAGAAATGTAGTTAAACAGAGAAAGAAATGAAGAACATGATCTGTCATTTTGCTATCTTTAATCCTCAATAAAAAATTAATCCATTAGTCCACAAAATAAATCACAGATCTAAGGATGTAAGCTTACTAAAGATTTGTCAAACTAATATCCCATTTGTAAGACAAAAAGATCAATACATTTCTAGCACGTAAACACAAAGATCAATGAAACAACTTATGATATTTCAATCCGATTTCCTTATAAGTTAACCCTTAAATAATGATCAATAAAATCAATGAAGTGGATCTAATAATTTATCCTTGAATAAGCCTCTATAATATGTCAATTTCTCCTCAAATAGAATTATAGATATCTCAAATAGAGCTTGCAAAAGATCAAATGAATCCTTTAAGGATATTCACTAAAAATTCAGGTATGATATGTTCACAAAATATCTATAATGAAAGAGTATTAAACAAGCTTCAAAGTGACATATTATAAGTAAAAATTGGAGTTTGAATGCCAAAGATATTTAAGAAACAAATTCTAGGGACTAAAGTCCAATTAAAAATAAAGTTTAACTCTCAAAATAGTCCATGGAAGGACTTATCTGTCATAATGAAGAGTCATCAAGGGTTCTATGAAATTTTCCCCAAGCAGGTATGTTTGTGATTTCCTGAAGGTTCAAAGGCTTGGATGCAGAATGGCCCAGGTCATGCGCGTATGGCACGTGATTGAGCTTTTTTGTGATTACTATGGAAGCGGGGGTGTCAATACAAAATTCCCTCAAGAACGGGTCAAGACATGTGGGGCTCTGGTAGGCTCGGGTCCACACCTCCACGTGGTGTATTCGCTATATTTACGCTTCCCAAGGCTGATGGCTCGAAGTTATGCTTTGAGGGAGATCCGGATCTTTCGATGAAATGTAATCCGGCATCTTTGTTTTAGGCACGAATTGACAACGTCGATTTACCTAGTTCTTGATCTAGTTTAAAATTTATTCGTTGTTCCTCCGCAAACGATGATGTGGAGGCAGGGCTCCGACAACCCCCTTTGAAGCTCAATTATGGTCCTATGGGCGAGCTGAGGGCCAAGGTAGGTTGAGAATGGTCTGGAGGAAATGTGGGTGGAGTCGATGAGTTATTGTGAGGTTTGTGGTGTCGTGGAGGTGGGCGCTCGTCCGAGGTAGAGAAGGAGATTGAAGCTCCCTTCGCTCCTCTGATTAGTGATGGGGTAGAGGTCCTGTAGGTGTTAGAAATCAGGGGCAATTCGAGGGGAATGGATGGAGGTATGAGTTGGGTGGAAGAATATGAAAACCAACTCATGTCTGTGCAAGACTCGTAGGCAGAGCAAAGTGGGGAAGGTTATGGAGAAGGGAAGGGGGGTCGTGAATCGATCAACAAGGATGAGTGAAGAGAGGTGAAGGTTATGATACTCTCAAGACGGTCGTAAGTTGTTGGGGTTGGTGTGAAAAATAAATGAAATTGGGGAGGAATGGTAGGGGTTACCTGGAGGATAAGCAACGAAGAAGTTGCTCGACGGAGTGGGTGGTCTTGATGTCAATGCTAAGGAATTTGTATGAAGCGAGTCACCTGGGGAAAGAGTTGAACCTCCTAAGGTCGTAGCTACTAAAGTTCTTGCATCGAGAACACGAGCTCTACACTAGAAGAGAAGAGCTACTATGCAACCAAGAGGGGTCATGAATCGCACCGAACTGTCTCCTTGTCGTTGCCTGGAGAAGCTCCTAAGGTCGTTGTCACCATCATGAAGGAGTCTAGGCTGGAGGGTAAGGTCTTTGACATTGTGGATAACTTTGAATGAAGTGGCGGTAGAGGTTTTATAGAGGGACGGAGAGGAGAGGTTACGGCCTCTAGAGCCGACCTGATGAGTCGACAAGGGTGAGGTCGGAGCGGGGGTTACATGCGTGGTGGTGTGATGGTGGTTGATGGGGAGATGCATTGAGGAATTAAAGGAGAAGACATGGGTGGCGTGGTAAAGTAGTAACGGTTAGAGGAAGGGGATGAAGTAGGCATCGTTGGATTGATCTGATCCAATGGCCTAAGATAGAAGTGCTATGAGACAAACGGAGAAGACCGAGTCAATAGTCCATGCTGACTAGGAAGCAGAGTAGGCAAATGAGATGTTGAAGCATGGCAGATACTTGACTATGGCATTGACCAAGGAGTAGATAACAAAGAAAATTCGAAATAAAATAGAAGGATATATCCAGTGAAAAAGACGTCAGCATAAAACTTGTTGATTTCAATGAGATTTACAACTATCATAAAGAACAAAAAGCAAAAAATATCATCTGTACAAAAATATCTTTTGATATACAAATTATTTGCTAATTAACTCCTATATTATAATGTTTTGTGATTTTTTGTATTTTTCTCTGTATTTTATTTTGAGGATTAATTTATATACAACATATATATAATTTTTAGGGATTTTTATAGGTTAAGAAAAAGGTGAAATAAAATCAACAAAAATAAAGTATGTACAAAATATATAGTATCGGATTTTTGTATTTTCTTCTAATTTTTTGATATTTATATGTTTTGATTCTTTATGTTAAGTTAGTTAATTAGTAAAAATATATAGTAGAGAAAGAATTAGGTCAAAATAATTAATATTTGTACATAAAGTAATAGGTTTAATCAATGTCAAAAGCGTGGTTACTTAATTAAAAGTTTTAACCCTTATTTCAACATAGTTAGTGAATGTTGATTGACACATTTTAGGAGATTCAATGAGTGAATTATTAAGTGGAATTTGCTTAGATTTCCATATATAGTAGATGAATCATGGATTCATCAGATGGGCAGATGGCAAGGCTTCCCAAAGACAAGGCGATAGGGAGATATTCCTTGGAGTCTTGTAGGAAGTAAGATAAGTCCATATAATAGACTCAAGGAGTTGAGACCAGTTCTTCATATCCGATCGTACAAGTTTCTAAAGAATAGTCTTGATTTCCCTTATTGAGATTTTAGCCAAACCATTAGACTATGGGTGGTTAGGAGATGCGACCCAATGATCGATGTCGTACTCCTTAACAAGTTTCATGACTTCTATGTTTATGAAATAGCTACCCCCATATGATATTAAAATTTTGGAGATTTCCAAACCATCAGATAATGGTGTCCTTGAGAAAGCGACAAACCGTACAACTATTTACATATCAGGCGGGGATAGCTTCCACCCAACAACTCACATAATCTACAATGAGCAAGATGTATCCATATCCTTGACCGCTGGGAAACATGCCCACAAGGTCAATACCCCAAGCATAAAATACATCAGATTTTTGGATGAACTTGAGTGACATAGAATCTTTGGACCTAATGGTTCCTCCCAGTTTCTGGCAGTCAATGCAACCGTTCACATATGTTTTGGAATCCTTGAAAAGTGTAGGCCACCATATGCCACAGAAAATACTTTTGTTGTTGTTATACTTCTAGAATGGTGTCCTCCTGCTTCGAGCTTATAATAGTGCTCGAGGACACTGGTGTACTCCTCCTAAGGAATGCACCTTTGCCAAATGCAATATGCACCTTCCCTGAAAAAGGTATGGATCTTCCTATTGATAGGAATTGTCCTTCTTTACTCAAGTCCAATCCTGCAGAACTTTCTCAGAGATGAGATAGTTCACAATATAGGCATACCAGGGGAGAAATACAACACTCAAAATTGATTCATCTGGAAAAGTCTCTGTGATCGGTACACTACTCAGTGGGGTCTCTGAACTTTTAATTCTGGACAAATGATCTGCTACTACATTCTTAACTCCAGATTTATCTTTTATATCCAAATAAAATTTCTGGAGTAGAAGGATTCAACGGATCAGACGTGACTCAGCATCCTTCTTTTGTTGTAAGTACCGGATAATAAAGTGATCATTGAATATTATGACTTTAGATCCGAGAAGATGAGACCAGAACTTCTCGAGGGTGAAAACCATTGCTAGCAGCTCTTTCTTTTAACTTCATAATTTTTGGGGCCTTATCAAGTGTCTTGATGGCATAATGTGTAGCAAATGGTAATCCATCCCTACGTTGTCCTAATACAGCCTAAATAGCAATGTTGTAAGCATCCATCATGATCTTGAATGGGAGATACCAATCGGGTGGTTATAGGTGTGATGCCTCCATGTTATGAGTTTAATTCACAATAGTTCACATTGAGTACAAAAATGCAGGGAAAATTTTTTTCTCAACTTAAATGACATTCACAATAATATAACAAACCATATACAATCATATGTCACCATAAGAAGAAATGCATTCCACCAAGACAACTCTTCCAACAAAATGTTTGAAACAAGCATCAAGTCCCATATAGTATAATATGTATTAAAAGAGAACTAAGTTTTAGTATATAAAAAAATTGTTAAAAGTGAGAGCAAGCACAGAAAAAGACAACTACAGAAGATGATATCATGTATACCATTAAAAAGATGTCTTTACCCATCCACCAAGTGCTAAGAATCTTGTTACCCAAACTACTCTGTTAGAGGCACCTTCCCTGCCATCCATGTTAGGGACAAGGAGATGTCAACAATTATTGAGTACAAGCATTTCATATTAAAATTAAACATGAATTTAAGTGGATACAATATAGGAGAAGCAAGTAGATGGGCAATGATAATATAAATGGAATTAACCACTTGCATGAGAATAAGGTTATCCAACAACACATGACTCTATGACTTGTCCAAGTTCTAACGCCAACACTAACCACTCGGCACACTAACCCACTCTCTCACTCGCCACACCTCAAAACTCAACACTTAGCAAATTCATTGTTGATTATGAGACGATGTGGGAGTAAGAGATCTAGAGATAGGTTGTGTCCTTCCATTGATTTCATTTGTAGGATGTAGAGATGGATCTCATTAAGATATAGATGATTGATAATGATTTCCATGTCATGATCTTTTCCTCGTCAAATCTTAATGGAGAAATAGTAGCCAAACTCAAAGTGGTGAAGAATCCCCCTAAGGGACTCATATGTCTCGCTCCGCTAGTGGAAGGGTAGTCTAGGAGGGAGGTAGGCCAAACTCCAACTATGGCCCTTGAGATGTGTAGGAGAGATTCTCTGGTCCAAGTCACCTCCACTCCAGCCGGAACCAATGTAGGAAAGGGACCAAAGAAGCTCGAAGAAAAACCAAGGGTCCTCCGGTATAGGAACTTTAACATAAACTCAGGGCCATCAGGATAGGTCAAGTGAAGGCACATGGATCCTTATGAAGTAGGAAAATTGCAAGCTCCAATAAAATCGGGGAAGGAACTGGGATCCTAGACCCGCGCACAAGTTGATCACTGCCCAATCTGGGAATCCTAACTCCAACACAGTTGAGGGTCACCACACCTTCGCACAGTCAAGTGTAAGTAACACCTCGATTGGTACAAATATCTGTTATTACTGATTCTCATCAAACTAATTATCCAAATCAACACCAATCAGTTAAATTTTCATCCTAAGTCATTACTCATCATTTAAAATAATCCTCTTAGGAAGAATCAACAAGTCACGCATTCACATAGTACTTCATATGTCTATAATATCAAGTCAAACCATGTAGTCAAATGTAAAGAATAAAATTACACTATTGAAAGTTGTGTAAATGTGGTATTAACTTGACTCTTAATATTCAATGCAAATTATTTTAAACATACAGTCTTGACCATTAGAAAAAATGTACACACATGTTCACATGCACACACATGCATACACCCACATATACATACTTCCCACATGTTCACAACCATCAAGAATTGTGTCCAAGCATATGCACACACCTACATGCCTATCTGAACACATAGCACCCTCTCCCAAGCCTTACACAAGCCAATAATATGCAACCTTTTTTGAGGCATTCGTCAAACACAGGGTAGGCATTATCATGACCATCAAACTATGGTCAAACCCTCCCCTAACCCTAGCCTTAAACCATTGAAATATTCACTTTAACATTAATATGGAATCAAAAATATGTAGAAAATACATGAATGGAAGTAGGAGAGTTATCTTGGTACCTTTGAGCACTAAAATGGGGAAGGGCATGGTTGGAGAGGAGGGTGGAGGGCACCACCTATCGCTAGTTGTCGCTATCACTGCGAAGTCATCGCCGGTGTGTAGTCGCGCTCGCTAGAGCACGAGGGAGGAGAAGGAAGGAGGCTGGGTGGCGGTGGTAAAATGGAGTGGGGAGGGGTCAGGTTTTGTTGGGAAAGAAGGGGGTCGGGGAAATGCACAAGGGAGAATGCAGGTGGGGTGAATTGGGAAAGTGGTCGTGTGTTGTGTTTTTTTATTTTTTCCTCATTTCCATCATTAATGAAACACTAATATGCTCGCAACTAACACCTCGGATCTCTGATTCAAGCATGTTGATGAATGTGGATCCAACCTATTTAATAGTCGATGAATGTAGTATAGGTGGTGGAAAGAGATTCGTCAAAAATCACAAATTTTGAATTTTGTGGAACAAGTTTTACTTCATAATTATACCAAGGTCAAACAAAGAGTATGGAGTATTTCTAGTTATGTGGCTCTAAATTAATTTCAATAATTAATTGATTTTTATGTTAATATATGTGTCATAAAAGTAAAATGAAAATAAAGGAAATACAATAATGAAAATGCAAGAAAAGGGAGAAAAGAAGCACATGATCTATGAATATGCTTTTAATCCAATAAAAAATGATCAATTAATCTAAAAAATTAACCACAGATCAAAAGAGAACAATTATCTTATTTTCTATAAATATTTATCAATTGATTTTCAAGTTGCAGGCTAAAAGATTAATCCATGAATAGTTCTGTAAATAATGAGATCACATGATGATTTTTATCAAAGAATAGTTGAACTTGGGATTCCATGTTAATTATTTCTCAAAGATAATAGACTTTAATCACATCAAATATTAGGGGAATCGTATCTCATAGAATGAGCCTCTACAAAAGATCGAATTCCTTGAAAAACAATAATGATTGGATTAATCAAATTGAAATTCCTAAAAAAATATCAGAGAAATAAATTAATCCCTCCTCCCCAAATATGCCCCTGCAAAGATTAATTCCTTAATTAAAATGATCAATAATAATCAAAAGAGGATTAGTCAAATTAAACCCCCTCAAACAATTCCTTACAAAATAAATCAGTAATTTTCTCTATATAAAATAACAAAAATCTATCAAAAATCAACCTACATTGATCAAAATAGATCCTTAAATTATATTCAACTCAATTAAGCTCGGATCTATCTATAAAGTATATAAGACGAAAGAACATAAAAATAGCTTCAAAATGACATATTGTGTACATCGGAGTTCAAATGAGAGAGATGCTAAAATGAAATTCCAGGAACTAAAATGCAATAAAAATAAATTTATTTCTTCAGAAAGGTCCGAAGGGACTTATCTGTAATATAGAAAACCCTCTTAGGCCTTCTTACAATTGCTCCACGGTGGGCACATGGGTGGCAGGTGATCTAGGTTGAGGGGGCTTTTGCAATGTTGGTAAACAACGAAGGGCAGAGCGTAAATTCCCCACTATTGCATGTGTGTTGGATGCGTGCAGTGAGGATCGAAGGAAGAGGTTGAAGCTTGGGGATTGAACCTCCACATGGCAGGCTGTATGTGCTTCGGATCCTCAAGGCTACGGTATGGGCTGCGGTGGAGGCTTGGGTGGAGCCTCGAGGTGTGGGCCTAGGCTCAGGGGTGGGATGCATGGGGGATTTGGAGCTATTGGATCAAGGCCAGCCCTTGATCCAATGGAGAGGGGTTTTTGATGATTGTCGGGGAAAGTTGGTTGGGGTAGCATCGCACGGAAGTCGGAAGAACACAGTGGGGGAGCTCTGATTTCCAACTTCGTTGACATATGACTGGAGATGGAGTGGTGAGACAGTGGTTTGTCGCACTGAGGAGGTTGAAGCATGAAGGTGGCAACTCGAGTGGCTCGGTGGTCGATGAGTGGGGCACGCAGCGCCATGGGCGAGCGGGAGGCGGAGGAGCTCGTAGGCTGAGCTAGGGTCCAACTGAGGTAGCAAACGTCTAGCGGTCGTCGAAGGAGATGGTCGTGCGACAGAGCACGGTGTGAGGCAAAATGAGATTTATGTTGAAGACGGAGGTGCGTTAACGATGAAGTTGGGGAGAAGAGGGTGAACATCGATTGCAAAGGAAGAAAAAGAATGCAGAGGAAGAAGGAGAGAGGGAGGGGGTCAAGTTTTTCTAGATTGTGAGCGGTGGAGGCATTCTCAAGGTGATCACCTTAGTGGCCTATGAAGAGGCCATGAGGATTGGCTGCAAGAAGGGCAGTAACACAGAGCTGACGCTCCATGGATCTCACCAAAGAGGAGTCGTCATTAGCGATGGAAGCCCATGTCACAGGCCTTCTTAACGAGCTCTCTCCCTCTCTTATCGGATCGCCGGATATGGAAGAGGGGAACGGTGAAGCAGGTTTTATAGGAGGTGGCAGAGTGTAATGACGGTAGGGGGAGGGTGAGGGGCAATGGATCATAACGACTGCGGTGGAGGTGCGAGGCAGAGGCGATGGTTGTGGGGGAGGCGGAATGGTTGGAGAGAAGAGGGGTTGTGGATCACGTGTTGTGTACATGGGAAGAGAGAGGGAGGAGGGGAGGGGGAGGTCACATGCAGGGCACATAACCTAGAGAAGAGAGAGAAGGGAGGAGAGGTCATGTGCCGGAGAATGGAAGTGAAGAGAGAGAGGAGAGAGAGGAAAGGAGAAGGAAAAGGAGATGGAAAATAAATATTAAATAAAATCAAAATAAATAAAATTTAAAATGAAAATGAAAATTAAAAATAAATAGAATAAAAATAAAAATAAATAAAATTAAGGATTAAATAAAACTAAATTAAAATATAAAAATGAAATAAGAAAGAAATAGTAAATGAAATCAAAAGAAAAAGTGGTTAACATGAAAGTTGCTTGTCTCGACAATATCTACAACTTTAGTAGAGGAACCAAAATCAAAAGAGGTTATCTGTATAAAAAGTAGTTTTGATGTACTCTATAGATAATAAAACACCACAATTTTGCATTTTTGTGATTTTTTTAAATTTTATTTTAGTTAGTAAATTTTATTATATACAATATATACATAATTAATCTAGTTTTTTGGTTAGAAATATATAAAATAAAAATCACAAAGATAAAATATGCATAAAATATACAATGTCATATTTTTGTATTTTCTCTTGATTTTTTGACTTTCATGGATTTTAATTCTTGATGCTAGGTTAGTTAATTAATTGAAGAAAATATTAGAGAAAGAATTAGGTCAAAATACTTTATTTTTGTACATAAAATAATAGGCTCAATCTAGATTAAAAATAAGGTTGTTTAATTCCTGATTTTAACCTTAATTTTAGCACAGTTAATGGATGTTAATAAATCAAATTTAGGTAATTTAATTAGTGAATTATTAAGGAAATTTTACTAAAATCATCATATAAAGTAGATGAATCATGGATTGATCACACACCTATACTTAGATCTTTGCTTATCCCCAAGCAATTTTTAGTGAGTTAGAACGTTAAATCCATGACTGTATAAGTGCAAATTCAAGAATTATCTCATTAAGAAACATTAATTTTAGTGGTTCTGCAATCCTAAGTTGAATTAAGCTCTAATCAAAAGGAATCCAACTTTTCTAATCATTAGACTCTTTGTTTATACAAATAGCATAAGAGATATAAAGTTTAGTGTGTACTGCAATTATGAGAGTCGAGTCAAAACGTCACTCAAAAAGCTAATCCATGAGACTCTCCTCAAGAACCAATTCTCAACACTAGGGAATAAATTAGTTCTTACATTCGATCTATTGTCTCAGTAGTTTGTCAGACTTGAGAAGTATATGACATGACATATGATGAAGGGTATAGATTTGCGTATTTTCTTCTCACCCTCACATAGGTATAGGTGTCCTCTTAAGTGCCTTATTGTTCAACACATATATTTTTTGTTGTTGACCAGTGTGTCCATCAAAAGTTGTTGAGTCATTTGTACTTGTTTTTCTGAGAATACACCAAGATGTGTCTTCTTTAAGTATCTAATATACTTACACCCAGACTTGTATTGCTACAACGTAGAGCCCTTCTTGAGGTACTAGCCCGACTTATCGGTCCTACTTATCTTTGGTCCAAGTGGACACCTTGAAACAGTTGGGAGCACTCGCCTTTGATTGAAACTCTTTGAATTTGACTTCGAAATTTAGATATCTTTTTAATTCAACATTTTTTAGTAGGCTAGCTCCACTGCTTTTACCAAGTTAGCACGCACTGATCAACAATCACTTAGTTTCATCACACCCTGGCTGATTGGTCAGTATCGAAAGATAGCATGTGGACTTATTCACATACTGGTTAGGGTTTGTTGACACTCAGGTTTCATGAAGCCTTCATTGATTTTATCCCATCCTCGAGCATCATTAAATCGATTCTAGACTCAAATCTCCAATCCCAGTCTCGGATCATATTCTTTAAAAGGTAGAGATTGAGAATGCAATGTAGCGCTCATATGTTTCAAACTTAGGGAAGTGTGGATTATTAAGTCTCAACCTTAATGACTAAGGTCGGTTAACTATGAATCAAAGGACCTTAAAAACCTAAGTTTCTTTCATTCCTCAAGTCTTGAGTGATAGTGGAATTGTCAGAACCTTAAGTTAGTTGTTTTATTAACTTGGTACACCCCCTAATTTTTTGCTAGAAGTTAAGACATGTATTATTTACACAATAATTTTGTATAGCATACATAATATACACAATATATACGCATACCCCATCTTTGATGTGAAAACAATTAAAGTATGAGCTATGGATAAATTATATCGAATATATACACCCCCTATACTTAGCTTGTGTTGTGTCCTCATGGCACAAAGTGAAATGTATACATAGCTCATACCAAACATAGTTGAGCGAAAAAAGGAAGTCGACTCGCCCCCCACCCCTCCCCCCTATACGTATGCTTTTGAGGACTAAGCATAACAGAACAACAAGAAATAGGTTGGTCGAGGGTGAGAAGAAATAATAGAAATGATGTATACACAATCATATCGATCGCCCTACACTTAGGCTTAGGTTAGACTAAGTATGATAGAGTAATCAAAAGTGGGGGACCGAGTAGATTTGAGATGGACGTACAGGGGGTCAAGGAGGTTTTCGACGAGCCTTCTTGCGGAAGTGTGGTGGGAGATAGTATGGAGGTGTGCAATGGGTAAAAAAGGGAGGAGATGTAGAGGTCAACCATTGTCAGAGTCATCCCCAAAAGGGTAATAGTCATACGCAGAGGATCTCCAGCTATTTTCAACATGAGGTAATAATGAGAAAGATTTGCAAAGGGCCGTACGATTTCACAAGGCAAAACCGCAGTTGATGTGTTGACCACTCCATAGACCTCAATCGATCAAAAATCAACCTACGAATAAATCAAGCAACTAACAGCACAAAAAGTGAGTTAAATATTATTATTCTTTTTCTCTACAACTAGATGTAGAGCAAGTGTGTAGAGGTCGAACCACATAGAGCAAAAATGGTACCTATAGTTATTTTTAACCAAAGAGCACTATGTACAAGCATGTCATTCATTCTGTATATACATATATAAATATATGTTTTTGGGTTTTAAATTTTATATACATTTTTTATTTTGTGTTTTATATATTATTTTATAGTTGGTTTTTAATTTTAATATTATTATATTTTCTTTTTGTATGTTTATATTTTGTAATTTCTTTTTAAAATAAGTAATATAGAATATAATGGACTATATATACAATAATAGCTAATATAGATAAAAATATAACAAAAAATAAACAAAAATATAGAATAAAATATTTTTTGATTTCAAATAATTTTTTACTATTTTTGTGTTTTTGGTGAATTTTGCTAATATATATTTTTAAAGTCAAAAGTACCTTAAAACAGGGACTAATTAGATAGCCGGAATTGAAATGGAAACTGAAAATAGAAAATTGAGTCCAAAATTTTACAAATAATTTTAATATATAAGTAATAATATAGAGAAAATTATAAAGCATAAAAAACTATTTTTGGAGTCTTTGAGACTTTTTTAGATTTTTTAGAAAGGTTTTTGAGGTTTTTTGATTTTTAGGAGTTCTCTTTTTCTATTTTTAATGATTTTTGGTCTAAAAGCTAAAAACATTTAAGTACACATAATATATTTTTGAGATTTTTTCAAAAGGATTTTCTAATTTTTTTATTCTAAAAGCTTGACATGGGTAAAAACGTGCTTATTTCATTTTTAACAATAGCAAAAAGATCCAAAATTGTAAACTAAAATCATGCCGTGAAACTACAAGCAATCAAAAGCCTATAACTATTTTTTGTGATTTTTGGAGCATTGAAGCTATTTTAAATAAATCCATCAAGCACACAAAAATACCATTGCTGCTAGGGGTATACATGTAAATAAAATAAACTCTAGGGACCTCTGCGTAATTTAACCAAAACAACATGCATGAAATTTTCTTGGACTAGAAAAAACATAAAGTTTCATGGGGGAACTTGCAAAATTGCCACCTCACGTGGGACGACACATGAGGTGACCTGACATGGACCTAGATGTAATGTGACACAACCACAGGGGTCTACATGCAATTTAACCTATTTTATTTACACTGAATACTTTATTCAAATGACTAATTAATAAATACAAAAATAGGTGCAGCTTAGTATGCAAATTACCCCTTCGAGTGCAGGAGCGGATGGCTGGATACCATCTACTTAACACGTGTCGCAATATCGTGGCCCGATGATGCTTCGTCATCCACGGTTGAGATTAGATCATGGATCAGGATCGGGGTCAAGGCTCCACGTGATTTGACCGTGACTGCAGTCCTAGATGAAGGGGGATGTTCCAACAGGTGTGAGGCACAAAGGTAGAATGGTGGAGGAACATGTCCCCAATGAACTTTGATCAGTCGATTCTTCGAGTTCTTTAATCCCAGGAGCTTAGATCGTGGGAAAAATGCTTATGGGGGTTTTCTGCATAGACCAGGGGCATCAAAAATGGTCAGGGGATGGTGGGAGGCTCTAACAACGGATCTCGACCTGGAGGTGCTTCCTGCAACTTTATGAGGATCGATGAGTCTCCGTTCTGGTTCTTTCCTGCAAGCATTAGTCGTGAAAAGAGATGGTGAATCCCTGGAGAGCTTCAGGTGGTTGGATGAGTGAATGGTGAGCGGGATGGAGGATCTCCGACGACATGGAGAATTGGATGTCCGGAAGTCCAGATCATAGGTTTATCGGGGAGAGTGAAGTGTGTGGGATGATAAGAAGATGTCGGGTAACAAAGGAAAGTGGTTGGTGAGTCGATCAATGGGCGGAAGCGTGGTGAAAAAGTTCGTTGTAGCGGAGCTCCGACGAACTATAAATCGGAATTATTAGGCTACTGTAAAATAGCGGTCTAAAAACTAACGTTTTTACCTTGACTCTGAAAAAAATGAAACCACCTTCGTTGAATAGCTCATGAAAGGTTATATACAATTAGAGTGATTTTGATACATTTTGAGTTTTTATTTGAGATATATAGGTATGGGAAGTTGGGGTTTTGGCTTTTATTCAGAGTATAACTTTTACACTATCTATTATTTTTGTATAAACTCAATTTTTTATTTTTCTATACCTTATTGTCTATAACTTTTATGTTCAAAGTTTCTTTATTTGAGGTATAAAAAGTAGAAAATAAAATAGGTCTCAAAAATAAATAATGAATAATTGAATGGACTTTTTATTGTAGGGATTTTTACCCGGCAGACCTTATAAACTTTGCGAATCACCTCTACGACCTTTGAAACAACCTAATTCCCCCCTCGACCCCGTAAACTTGCCAACTCTTACCGCATGAACCCTCCGGGTAATATGTTCTAAGCCCATGGGGGTTCTTGGTGGTAATTTACAGGGTCGATGGGGTAATTACATTGTGCAAAAGGTCGTAGAGGCATTTTAAAACGTCTATAGGGTTTGTCAGGTAAAAATCCCTTTATTGTCATATTGGCCCTTATCTCCCCCTACTTTATTCCTTATCGATCTAGTCATCAAATGCCTAGGTCTCGGGGTTTAGGGTCATAAAATACCTTTGGAATCTTATTCTTTTTCTTTTCTTTTCTTTATTCTATAATTTTGGTATTAAAAATAGTTTTTTTATACACAATGTATACAACAAAGAATGGATGCTAATTTATGCAAATTAACGGTATTTACATGCATTAGCTAGGATTTTTAAGGCCAAAATGATAGAATAAAAGTGATGAAATGGATGTTCATCAGGTAAGTGACCTTTGATAAAAGTTGTACTTATTGTGCTTACCTGATGTACCACTTCAGGACGAGACGAGGACTTTTCAAAAATCACATGGTTATTAAGGTTAAAGATGACTTTCTTGGTTGGTTTTTTTCTGTACGAAGCTTCGGGTGGAAGGTCAGAGTTCTTCTCCTATCATGAGTAACCAGTATAGCGTTTATGAGTTCCTTGTCAAATGAATCATTGAAAAAATCGACCCATTCTTGTAGGGTCATAACACGTTTTGGGGGATTTAGCTTGTCTCTGGTGGCAGTGTGAGTGATGGTTGGGGACGATGATGTCACCTTCTGATATCCACGAGTGTTGGTGACATAAAAATTTTCCTCAAGCATAGGAGTTGGCTCCTTGCATGGTTCAAGTATTTCATGAATCACTACCGACTCAAAAATTAGACCACTAAAATAATCGTGACGATCCTCGTAAACATGGTCTAGTTACTCATAATATCCTATATATTGGTTCATTATAGGAGGAGTGTCAGGGTGGGATGTGTGGTGAGAATATAAGGTTGGTATAGCAGCCGGTCTCACAAGTGCCTCTCCTAGGGTTTGAGTCTGTGTTTCTTGAGGAGATGTCTGATCATGTGAAGTGATCGTGTCATGATCATGATTGTCGCTGTCTAGTTGGGTTGTCTCATGTTCATACATGTCATTGAGGATTTGTTTGTTGTTGTCCAAGTTTGGGAATCTTATGTCCTGAATCTCACAATCGATAATTGCCTTAGTAGAGGTTAAGAACGGGTTTCCTTGGATGATAGGAGACTCATACAACCTTCAGTGGTGCTCAATGTCAAGAACAATAAAGTCCACTTTATGTTTGTCACCTTGGAAGTTTACGACGATAGAAATAATTCCTCGCGGTCTTTGGTAGATCGATCTAGCAGTTGAACAATCACCCTAGTCTTTTTGAGTTGTCCGAGCTTGAGTAGATCAAAGATGGACTTTGGGAGGATGTTGAATGTGGAGTCGTCGTCTAACCCAACATGAGTGAATAAGGAACCCTTACTTCTACATGCAGTCCGAGTCAACCGCTTGACTTTACAGCTTTTCATTTTATGATTCATCACCAAAGAACTGGCCAGAGATATGATATGAAACTCAGTCCTTAATCGTTTCTTGCTCTTCTTTCTAGGGATTAATCAACTCTTTAGAAATCTCTTCAAATCGGGCACATACTCTATGGCCTTGATTAATGGAAGCGTTAAGATAAAACTCTTGCAAAATGCTTCCATTTAATAATTGTCCATTTTTCTGATATTTTTGGTTTTTCAATTATTTTGTGTTTTCGGTGTAATGGCCAATAGGTTGGTCAGAGGTCAGCGATGATTCAGTGTGAGTGTGTGTCACATGGTGGATATGTGGTTTACTTTGTGGTGCCCTCACTTTATCTTGATTTTGCATTGACTGGTTGACATCATATATTTGTTTAGTCAAATCATCTACTCTTCAGTTGATCTAAGTGATGTCATCCTGAAACTTCTCGTGACATGGGAATGAATAATTGCACTCCACATGTCGTGACTCTGGCATGTAACCTTGAGTAGAGTAGTGATTATTTTTTGTAGTAGTGGTCTGGTCATGAGTCGTATTTCCTTAACTTTGGATTTCTCGTTAACTGTCAAAGGAAAATTGGTCATACTCAGGAAGAGAGTCTGAGTATGTGATGGTTCAAAAAGTGGGAAGTCCATGGTAATCGAAAATAGTGCATTCTCTATTGAAATTGGTTACTCTATTTTCCATCCTCAAATCTGCTTGCTCTATTGTGTTCATTTGAAAGTCAGACTGTGAGAGTGATCTAATCCAGGAAGAAGTGTGGGTACGGGGTGGAGTGTATGGGGTAGAGGGAAATGATGGCTGAGGGGGATCGGTTTCGAAGAGAAGATTCCACTGGGATGAGAGAGAAGAAGAGTATCGGGACATGGTCGTGGTCGATGTACCTACGGAGTCTGGGTACGAAGTCCAATATGCCGGCATCTTCTTAAGAGAAAGAAGGAGAATGATTTGCAAACTACGATATGCTTGCAATGGTAAAGACTATGACACACACAATACAAACACAAGTCAAACCCAATTGTTTCACCAACTCAACATTTATGAAAGTCACAAGAGTCCGGTTGCTTTGTTGGACATGCGAGCCCACAGCGAGCCATTATGCCATGATTATTATTGTTAATATCATCCCCCTGATCTGAAATGAAGATTAAATAATTTGCATAATAGGTCCCTTAGTACAATTAGGGTTATGTACCATGGCCATCTTAATGATCATACAGCTGTTGATTCAATTATTGGATCATAGAGGCTGGTGTTTGGATTAATATCTAAAGAGTTAGATTGAGGACTCATCAAGCACCGTCTAATGATTTTTAAGAGATGATCTCCAACCTGAGAAGGAGATGGAAATCCTTTCTCTAAAGGTTTGTATCTAACCGAACTCTTGATGCAGGTCCTCTACATAGGAATAGAGATTCAGAGGTGTTAGATAAGTTAAGTCAAAGAGTTGACTTAACGAGATCGAGATAACCAAAGTCCTATGTCGTATGTTGTCACTTAAGGATATGGTAAGATCTTTAAGCGCATCACGAAAGTGTGAGGATCGCATCGTATGTGATCGGGAGCGACTAGTCTCACTAGTTGCTCAATGTAGCAGAAATTAAAAAAATTTCATGCGATGAAACCACATGATCCAAGAACACTTCTCGGATCATTTCATCTAAACCACAAACAAGTATAAGGGTTACCTCTTGAAGCGTGGTTGCGATCGAGTCTCTAAACGAAGAGACCTCCTGTCTCAAGTCCAATCCGACGGAGGAGACGCTTGCGAGCATGTTGATGAAACACGTGCTCCTCGCAATCCATGTTGACGATCCAAGCGTGAATCTTCAGATCCTGTCACACGAGATACGGCGTCTTCTTCATGAGTGAGGCACATCGAAGGAGACGGAGATCCACGAGCAATTGATCTGGCAGCATAACGACGACGCTGTGGCGAAGGAGACTCTCTCTAGGACATCCATGGTGGACGGCCATAAGAGAGAGATGGAGAGAGGGCGTGTAGAGAGAAAGAGGGAGAGAGACTTATGTTCTCATTAACATCTGAAGAGCAAGGGGTACCCTTCTATTTAAAATATTTTGAGATCCATGGATCTCAATCCATGGGCAACACAAATCCAATGGCTCTCATTGATTTGTGTTTCTTTTAATGGCTAAGATTTGTGTTGGAAAAAACCAACAACAATTAATTTAATTTGGATTAAATGTATGTTGATAAATCAACACAATTTAATCACAAAATTTAATCAACAATAGATGGAGATAATGGAAGAGAGAGCGCCTCCTTCCATGTGGAGAGGGGGGACGGCCACCCTTTCCTAATAGGAGTGCTGGTCGTCCACCCTCCTCCTTTAGGAAGGTGGCATTTTCATCTTCCATGTAATCTCCAAGATTTGCAACAACTTTTGTTGCAAATTATTCTACAAAAATAATTCATAATTATTTTGTGAATATTGCAATCTTGCCATTGGAAATTTGTGAATTACATTCACAACCCAAAATAAAATTTGAATTACATTTTCAATTAATTGTCTAATGTGAATCTAATTCACATCAACATTTAATTAACAAACGTAAATTACAAATTGCTCTCTCTAATATATTATAAATCACATTTATAATATATATGATTAATATCGATAGTGCTATACACATTATTCATATCCATAATATTTAAATCACATTTAATCATCTTGGATCTCTATTCTCATGTGCTCAAATAATATGAATCACATTCACATTATTCACATCTTTGATAATCAAATCACATTTAATTATCTAAGATAACTCTCTTTATAATATAAATCAAAATCATATTATTCATGACAATTAAATCACATTTAATTATCCATTTTCTCAATGCTCGGATACTTATATCAACAATGAAATTATCCTGAACTCTTTCAAGGATAATGTGCTTTCTCCGCGGATACTTGGAGATAAGGACTGGGCGATTGTTTTGTTCCACGTATAGTGACTTGGATATTGAGATCACATCTCAAATCCAGATCTCGGGCCTCCCATAGATGCTTGATTAAATCAAGACCACAAATCTAATCTTCTCATTGCATCTGAATCACATTCAGATCAATGTCCAACATTTGGACTAAGATTGGATTACTTCTCTACTGAGAGGAGTCACTAAAATCTAGACCCATTTCATCACTCCCTAGGAATGGAAGCGTCATGGTTATACAACCGTTTATGATCACATCACCCTCAGGTATTCCCAATACCTGTACATTCTAAATAATGGAAGACTCATAATAAACCTGAAGTATAAGATCAATTTTACACTGTCTACTTCAGAGTTTTATCATCAAGTTTCTCATTCGATCATTGGGAGTTGGTATCGATCATATACTTTCCAAAAGTATATATCATACCCAGGTGTTGATCATATACTTTCCAAAAGCATATATAGAACCTACAAATTCAGTCAAGCTTCCAAAGAGAGAGGATCATGCACGGAATTTGATTCTCCCCAATATCTCATGAGTGAGCTCATGTCTTCCGATTCAGTAACTGATTGTATGATCCCTTTGAGAGATCTTATTACTCTTATGCCCTTATATGCACACCAGCATGCCGGTGTATAGACCTTGATTAGGTTATGAACCTATTGGCCTGCCAAATGTACATACTCATACATATAGTAGAACATATGTGTCCGGTCAGAGGATGCGTGCCTATATTGTGACAACATATGACATAGGACTTTGGTTATCTCGATCTCGTTAAGTCAACTCTTTGACCTAACTAATCTGACACCTCCGAATCTCTATTCCTATGCAGAGGACCTGCATCAAGAAGTCGGTCAGATATCGACCTATTTGAGAACGGATTGCCATCTCCTACTCAGGCTGGAGCTCATCTCTTAATAATCATTTGAGGGTACTTGATGGGTCCTCAATATAACTCTTTAGATATTCATCCGAGCACCAGCCTCTATGATTCTATAATTGAATCAACAACTGCATGATCATCAAGAGGGCCATGGTACATAACTCTAATTGTACTAAGGGACCTATTATGCAAATTAGTAATTCTTCATTTCAGATCAGGGAATGATATTTGCAATAACATTTATTGCATAATGGCTCATCGTGGGCTCGCATGTCCAACAATCTCTCACTATCCCAAAGAGCCATTAATGGTCTAATCATTTAAACCCGCACTCATGTGACAATCATAGGTCATTTAGAAAAATAACTAGGTAAGATGATCAGTCACTCTGTTCCCAAGAGACTACGCCAAGTCCTTTTACGGCACTTGCATATCTCCGAGTAACAGTTCTCACATTAAATGTGAATTGTTGCATCTTATGCAACCAATACTCAATCATGTCAGTCATAGTGTCCTTGACATTATACCTCAATAATTATTATAACCAGTTTGTAATTTCTATTATCCTTATCAAAATAACCTTATTCCTGGATATCTCTATCTCCTAAGGTATCCTCAGTTAAGACCTTTCAGATCACTATGTATGAAGTCTTAATTTCTTGAAGATAAGACTTTGAGATCATTGTCTTAAAAGTTTTGTCATCTTTAAAGATATTGTTATTACTGCAATAAAGTGTTTTATCACCATAGTAGGGTTAGTAACAGTTTACTACTCCTACTGCATGGTAGACATCTGGCTTTTGTACACATCTAGCATACACACAGCTTCTCGGAACTGATGCACAAGGGCTAGCAGTTTTAGAATTCACATCCTCAACTCTTTGAGGTGTTATCCCTTTAGATAGGTCAGTACCATATATTGAGGGAAAGAAGCCTTTCTTGGAATTTTCCAAAAAATGGAAATGTCCAAGGTGTACCATTATGTGATGTTCCCAATACCCTCTTCTATTTGCTTCTGAACAACTTCAGAACTAAGATCTAAGAGGTATCCTTGAGATCATATCTCAAGGTATGGAACAACCAGATTATAAAACACCTATTATTATCATCCTTATATCATTCCAAATGATTAGGATATTATCTACATTAAGCACGATGAACACAATGGCACTCCCACTAAGCTTTACACGGTTCATGAAGATTCTATCTGAAATCATAACATTTATAATTTTATCAAATCTTATGTTCCAACTACAAGAATCTTAATTTGAGTCCAAAGATGGAGTTCCTTAGCTTGCATACCTTTCTTTCCTCAACCATGAAGCCCTGGGGCTACTTCATGTGAATGTCCTCAGAGAGGTATAGAGGAATGCAATCTTGACGCACATCATGAAGATGTCATAGTCAAGTTGCATGGCTATAGTTAGCAATATTCTGATGGGTTCAAGCATGGTCACTGAAGAGCAAGTCTCATCGCGAGCGATGTCTTCTCTTCTGTGTGCAACTCATGGCTACGAACCATGCTTTGAAGGTCCCTACCTTCTCATCAGGTTCCCTCTTTCTATTGAAGATCCATTTACACATTAATGGGTCTTACCCATATATGTGGATCCTCGAGGGTCCATATACAACATTTGTATATGAAGTCTACTTTAGACATTTATTGCTAACATCCATCTTTCCATGCTATGATCTTCAGAAGCTTCATCACATGAAGTCAGATCATTGTAAGATTCAACTGACACATGGAATCCATCTTCAAACTTATTTTAAGAGGTATTAGTGTTTCATCTTTAATTATCCCTTTAGTTTCCAATTTTAGGAGCCTTGTTATCTTCTCAAGATTAAATGAGTTCCTTCACTTCATTTTCATCTTGATTCTCAAGAGTCTCATCATCTAAGAATCACATTCTCATATATGAAATCTTTTAAGAATCTCAAGGTCATAAAGTAGGTATCCAATACCATCCTTTATTTTCCTAATGAAGTAGCACTCTCTAGTGCTAGATTCCAGCTTATATGCATGGAACCTTATTAAGGATGTATATTGTAGTCTCTACTACATATATACCTTGGAAACTAAGAGGCAATTATGCTAAGATTTGTCATTGATCAAATCATGTCACACATGATAAAAAAATTGTATCTCTACAAATCTATTGAGTTTAGGTACATTAGGGAGATTGAGATAGAAATAATATTCATATATCTATAAGGTATTCCATGAATTCATCTAATAGGTACTGACTACCTAGATTAGATCAAATTCATTTAATCTTCCTTCAGTCTTTGGTTCTAAATCAAAATTTTGAAATCGTTGAACATTTCAAAGGTTTCTAAGTGAAGAGAAGAAATCTCATATCACAAACAATCATCAATAGATATCACATATCCATAATGTTTATTCTGATATAGATGATCCACATATATCAATATGTATGAGATCTTGAATACCTTGACATCTTACACCATTCCCAAGAGAAGGGTGTATTGGACATTCTTCGAATACAATATTCACAGGTATGTAAGATTCGAAATTTTAGACATTCTAAAGTTTCATATCTTACTAGTCTATTTATCTCATCAATAGATATATGTCCAAGAATTGATGTCAAATCATTGTCAAATGATCTTCATCCTCCTATTGATCTTTAAAGGTTCTATTTTTCAGTATTAGAAATCATAATGAACCATTCATTAATTTTCTAATTTAGTATATTCCACTACATGCTAGATTACTATCTGAACTATATCCATCATAACTATATATGATAGGTTTATTCCAGAATTCATGTTTATTTCCAACAGCTAGAAATAAATAATGAGTGCATTCTAACGTCTAGGTCTTAGAGACATTCTCCACTAAAAATAACAAGTCCATCTATCCAATAGAGATTGTTGCAACAATTGCATCAATATCCATGTGGATGACTATTAAACCTTAAAATCAAAATCTATAGTCTTCTCATACATATGCAACTGATTGCAATTGTTATTAGAAGAATGAGATACAATTATTAGACTTTGATCTTATAAAATAAGAAAGTCAATTTCAATAATTATATGTAGATGTAGATTATTTCGATGCACCATCCAGATCCTTCTCTAAGGATCCTAGATAGACAAGATAGTCACACTGTCAGTACATCGGCTTATTACAGTATTGGCATTCATCCAACCACTTGGTCATATGGAAGTCACAAAAATATAGTCAACTCTTTGACTTTCCTTCTCACTTGGGTCCAACCCATGCTTCCACTGTGCTCCCTTCATCTATAAACAATCATTGCTTAAGACAAAGGATCTCTTATGCTGAATTCAAAAGATTTCAATATAAGAGCATTTCAACATGCTTCATTCAATTCATACAATATGAATATTCTGAAGCTTCAATGAATGACTAGAGTATAGATAGTAAAATGATAACACTCATCATAACTACATCCATCTAAATTCTTAAAACATTGGTTCAGGTAGGTATTCAAACATTTTGATTACATCATCTATTTTAGAGCCACCACTCTGTATGATGCAGTGAACCATGTCATTCATGATTGAATGTCGAGAGCACATATGCATGCCTTAAACATCTTCTTAGATTTTTATAAGGATTATTCGACAATTACGATCATCATCGACATGTCACTTCCAAAGTACATTCGATGAGATCAAGACTATAGAGACATACAAACCCTAGGGTTGTAGTCCTATTGTCTATTTAATTGTCATTCCTCATTATTATGAGGAAACTTGCACATTGCAACCACATACAATATGTGTCCAACTGCAAGTACAACATCTTGATCATGGATCCAATCCATGATATTATACTGGTTAATATTGAGTATAGCATTGAGTGATTTAATGAAGGATTATCTGAAATAAGAAATTTGCATAACTGTATATATTTTATATATACATATTTTACTTTTATTCATGAGTTTTTATTTAAAAGTTGTCTTGCCTTGTCAACATTGAAAGTTCATTCCCTTAATCACTTTCAATGCAAGAGATATACTTACCATTATATCTCAAGCAAGATCTGGGATCTCCTTCCTATCTTTTTTACATCCCAATAATATGAGAACTTGTAACTCCGATAAAAAGAAGCGGGAACACATTCCGCCTTGCATGTCCAACTTGCATTTCCCAATTCGGTAACACACGGGCCCACCACCCCTAAGGAGATGTTGACCCGTTATTAATTGAACCAACCGTCAACATGATTAGAACTCTCTATACACAATCCAATATCGCCCCAATAATATGAGGACCTGATATTGGGGTCACTATGTATACGGCCTTACTCTTTTGAGAAGCAAAGAGTCCGATCCAGATGCGCTTGTATATAGGAGCTGTCACTTCGGAAAGGCATCTCCTACATACAATCCCTGGCGACGAAACCCTTCGCCTTGACGGGAGACCAAGGATGTCACTTATGTGATCCTCCATAATCATATTCAAATTCTAATTAATTATCATGAATCATATTCACATAACTAATTCTTCCAAGAAAAATAACACATCTATTGATAACATAGTGTTTTAGTTTTAATTGGATTCCAATCAATCTAATCATATTAAATCAATGATCCAATTAATATCTAACAAACAATCTTTATTGTTAGTTGAATTATGGTATTATCTCAAATACGTATTATTCTGAATTTTAATCATTAGAAAAATACACGGTGATCTCTCCTGCATTATCAAGTCCCTACCAGCTATCATGGCCAGTACCGACGGGAGTGGGATAGACCGCACACGGTGCAACCTGCTATCCCAATGCTCCCTGACTAGACACCATATCCACCTCAGGAAAAGATAATGCCAAATTTATTATTGTGTACTTGAGATTATAATCATTTTTTCAACCGAAGTTATACCATATAATAATAATCAAAACAATTTTTTATACCATATAATAATAATCAAAACAATTTTTATTAACATTATAAGGAGATTTGCTAAACAAATCTCCAATCCTATTCAAGCAACTATGTTTGTTGGAATGTAGATCATGCAGATCAAGTAATCAATTTGTGATTTAGATCACATCTAATCAAATATTGATTAAGGCAATGCCATTTAAGGAAATAATTATTATTAAATATTTCACAAATATTTATCCACAATTATTCCAGGAAATTAAACATTTAATTTCACTAATAAATTAAATGACAATCACAAGGTTCTTGATTAAGAAAGTAATTTCCAGCAGCGACCCTCACTTACTAAAATTAGCATATCTCAGTCACTTTAATTCCAAATTAAACAAAGTAAGTTTCTAAAGTTTGCTAATTTGATTTACAACAGAACCTAAGTGATTTGCACGCATTTTCATCTTCCATATAATCTCCAAGATTTGCAACAACTTTTGTTGCAAATTATTCTAAAAAAATAATTCATAATTACTCTGTGAATATTGCAATCTTACCATTCGAAATTTGTGAATCACATTCACAACCCAAAATAAAATGTGAATTACATTTTCAATTAATTGTCTAATGTGAATCCAATTCACATCAACATTTAATTAACGAATGTAAATTACAAATTGCTCTCTCATATATTATAAATCATATTTATAATATATATGGTTAATATGGATAGTGCTATCCACATTATTCATATCCATGATATTTAATTCACATTTAATCATCTTGGATCTCTATTCTCATGTGCTCAAATAATATGAATCACGTTCAAATTATTCACATATTTGATAATAAAATCACATTTCATTATCTAAGATAACTCTCTTTATATTATTAATTTAAATTCATATTATTCATGACAATTAAATCACATTTAATTAACAATGAAATTATCCCAAACTCTTTCAAGGATAATGTGCTTTCTCTGCGGATACTTGGAGATAAGGACAGGGCGATTGTATTGTTCCACATATAGTGACTTGGATATTGAGATCACATCTCAAATCCAGATCTCGGGCCTCCCATAGATGCTTGATTCAATCAAGACCGCAAATCAAATCTTCTCATTGCATCTGAATCACATTTAGATCAATGTCCAACATTTGGACTAAGATCTCGTTACTTCTCTACTAAGAGGAGTCACTAAAATCCAGACCCGTTTCATCACTCCCTAGGAATGGAAGCGTCATGGTTATACAACCGTTTATGATCACATCACCTCAGGTATTCCCAATACCTATACATCTTGTATACTGGAAGACTCAGAATAAACCTGAAGTATAAGATCAACTTTACACGGTCTACTTCAGAGTTTTATCATCAAGTTTCTCATTCTATCATTAGGAGTTGGTATCGATCATATACTTTTCAAAAGTATATATCATACCCAGGTGTTGATCATATACTTTCCAAAAGCATATATCAAACCTACAAATTCAGTCAAGCTTCCAAAGCGAGATGATCATGCACGGAATTTGATTCTCCCCAATATCTCATGGGTGAGCTCATGTCTTCCGATTCAGTAACTGACTGTATGATCCCTTTGAGAGATCTTATTACTCTTATGCCCTTATATGCATACCAGCACGCCGGTGTATAGACCTTGATTAGGTCATCAACCTATTGGTCTGCCAAATGTACATACTCATACATATAGTAACACATATGTGTCCGGTCAGAGGATACGTGCCTATATCGTGACAGCATATGACATAGGACTTTGGTTATCTCGATCTCGTTAAGTCAACTCTTTGACCTAACTAATCTGACACCTCTGAATCTCTATTCCTATTAAGAGGACCTACATCAAGAGGTCGGTCAAATATCAACCTATGTGAGAAAGGATTGCCATCTCCTACTCAGGATGGAGATCATCTCTTAATAACTATTTGACGGTACTTGATGAGTCCTCAATCTAAATCTTTAGATATTCATCCAAGCACCGGCCTCAATGATTCAATAATTGAATCAAAAGCTGCATGATCATCAAGATAGCCATGGTACATAACCCTAATTGTATTAAGGGACCTATTATGTAAATTAGTTATTCTTCATTTCAGATCAGGGAATGATATTTGCAATAATATTTATTGCATAATGGCTCGTCATCGGATCACATGTCCAATAGTCATGATATAGGAATGCATCCTCTGACCAGAGATAGATGTTTTACTATATGTCTAAGTATATACATTTGCAGACCAATAGGTTGATGACATAATCAAGGTCTATACAACGGTACACGGGTGTGCATACTAGGGCATATAAGTAATACGATCTCTCAAAAGGATTATACAGGTTCATTACTGAACTAGAAGACATGAGCTCACTCATGAGATATTGGGAAGAATCAAATTCTGTGCACAGTCCTCCCGCTTTGTAAGCTTGACTGAATTTGTAAGGTTTGATATAGACTTTTGGAAAGTATATGATCGACATCTGGGTATGATATATGCTTTTAGAAAGTATATGATCAATACCAACTCTCAATAGTCAAATGAGAAACTTAATGATAAAACCCTGAAGTAGATAATGTAAAATTGATCTTATACTTCGGGATTATTCTGGGTCTTCCAATATGCTGGATGTACATGTATTAGGAATACCCGAGGGTGATGTGATCATAAACGATTATATAACCATGACACTTCCATTCCTAGGGAGTGATGAAACGGGTCTGGATTTTAGTGACTCCTCTCAGTAGAGAAGTAATCTAATCTTGGTCCAAATGTTGGACATTGATCTAAATGTGATTCAGATGCAATGAGAAGATTGGATTCATAGTCTTGATTTAATCAAGCATCTATGGGAGGTCTGCAAGATCTGGATTTGAGATGGGATCTCAATATCCAAGTCATTATACATGGAATAATACAATCACCATGTCCTTATCTCCAAGTATCCGCGGAGAAAGCGCATTATCTTTGAAAGAGTTCAGGATAATTTCATTGTTGATATATGTATCCGAGCATTGAGAAAATGGATAATTAAATGTGATTTAATTATCATGAATAATATGAATTTGATTCATATTATAAGGAGAGTTATCTTGGATAATTAAATGTGATATAATTATAATGAATAATATAAATTCGATTCATATTGTAAAGAGAGTTATCTTAGATAATTAAATGTCATTTGATTATCAAAGATGTGAATAATGTGAATGTGATTCACATTATTTGGGCATATAAGAATAGAGATCCAAGATGATTAAATGTGATTTAATTATAATGGATATGAATAATGTGGATAGCACTATCCATATTATTCATATATATTATAAATGTAATTTATAATATATATAAGAGAGAGCTATTTGTAATTTACATTTGTTAATTAAATGTTAATGTGAATTGGATTCACATTGAATATTAAATTGAAAATGCAATTCATATTTTATTTTGGATTGTGAATGTGATTCACAAATTTCCAATGGCATGATTGCAATGTTCACAAAATAATTTGGATTTATTTGTGAAATAATTTTGCAAATATTGGAGAGAATCATGAGATAATGTAATCTCTGTAATAAGGAAGAGAGATCTACCTTCCATATAGGAAGAGTGGACGTCCACAATTCCTATAAGGAATGTGGTAGCCGTCCACCCTCCTTATGGAAGGAGGCTTGCCTCCTTTCTATTTCTCTAATGAAGATTGATTTAATATGAATCAAATTATATTAAATATATATTTTATTAAATTAAATTAATTATTGTTTTGTTTTTTAACAACAAGATCATAGCCATTAAAAGAAACACAAATCAATGTGAGCCATTGGATTTGTGTTGTCCATGGATTGAGATCTATGGATCCCAAAATATTATAAAAGGAGAGGCACCCCCTTAGCTCTTCTTTACACAATGAGAACATAAGGCTCTCTCTCTCTCATTCTCTACACACCCTCTCTCTCTTATATGGCCATCCACCATGGATGCCCTAGAGAGAGTTTCCATCACCGCAGCGTCGTCGTCATGCTGCCGGATTGTTTGCTCGTGGATCTCAGTTTCCTTCGGTGCACCTCACTCGTGAAGAAGAGATCGGATCTCATGGGACGAGATCAGGAGATTCACTGCTTGGATCATCAACATGGATTGCGATGAGCACGTGTTTCATCAACACGCTTGCATCTCCTCCGTCAGATCGGACTTGAGACGGGATGTCTCTTCGTTTAGAGACTCGATCGCAACCACGCTTCAAGAGGTAATCCTAATATTTGTTTGTAGTTTAGATGAAACAATCCGAGAAGTGTTCTTGGATCATGTGGTTTTATCGCATGAAAAATTTTAATTTCTGTTGACTCGAGCAATTAGTATGACTAGTTGCTCTCGATCGCATACAATGCAATCCTTACGCTTCAGTGATGCGCTTAAGGATCTCACCATATCCTTCACGCTTATCTTTTCGGTTTATTTTAATGACAAAGCAACCTTTGAGTTGATTAAGCGGAGCCTAGGATTTGGAGAGTGTCATATAGACTAGCCCGAATTCATACATCTAGTTGCATCCACTTTCAGCCAATATGGGTGTAAGTACGGATCGTAGAACGGTTGCTCGTATTTCATCAGGACAGTGCCTTACACATTGTCCTTTAACCAACCAATCTACTAAGGAAAATTGTTGTTCCCACATTGGCAAGTAGCTAATAGTTTTTTAAATTTAGTAGTCAAAATGAAGCCCCCATGATTTGGCTTTACCCTAAGTGTGTGATTCTTTCCTACATACAATGAGTGGGTTTCTCTCCACCAGTCACAAGGTTGATTTTATGTCAGTTTATATACAATCACCTCGATTAGAAGTCCCAATTTAAGTTAAGGTTATCACTTAGTCCTTTAAATGAGCACAAAAATATTACACCTAACGAGCAGTCCCAATTCCTTTAAATCCTAAGTTGTAAAATTGAGGTAGAGAGGATCAAAAAAGCCAATGCAAGCATTAAATCAATGATGCATGACAAGTACAATGATTCCTCATGTTCTTTACGCAAGATGAAAGACAAGGAATTAAAATTTACATTAAATGGTATGCGCAGTTGAAAATGCCATAAGAAGATAGTTGTATTAGTGGGAAGAATTATGAATTAAAATTCGTCTAAGTTGAATGACCTACTAGTGCATCTTATTAGTGAAAATGTAAGGCCTAAAAATTACAAGCACAAGCAAGGATAAATAATTTAATATACCGTATATGCACCTAATTTCTAGGCCACTCAAAGCGGGTCCCAACCTTACAGAAGGGGTTGAAACAGACCCGACACACCACAAAAAGTTCAATCCAAATTATTGCAAAAATTAGGGTCAAAAATAAATGATGCAAAAAATTAAACCTAATCTAAGCTCTCTCTAACATAAATAAAATTAACAGTCTTCTTTGCAAGTCCTTGAGTTTTGTCCAAAAATTTGCTCCGAGTTATCTGTGAAGAGAGAAAATGAGGTTAGTATCTGAAGTGAGACAGAAATGCAAATAAAATACAAAAATAAAATGTAGAACAAGAATACAAAATGACATGAAAATTAAACTTACAATAATTAATTAAAGAAATTTAATCTAAAATCCTAAAAATACACTGTTCCACGGCAACGATGCCATTTGATGAACATGGATCCCACCTCTTTAATAGTTGATGAATGTAGTATAGGAGGCAGAAAGTGATTCATCAAAAACCATAAATTTTGAATATTGTGGAATAATTTTTACTTGGTAAGTATACCAAGGTCGAACTCAAGGTACGTACTATTTCTAATTACATGATTTTGAATTAATTCAATAATTAATTGATTGTTATGTTAATATCTGTGTTAAAAAAGTAAAATGAAAATAAATGAAATGCAGTTATGAAAATGCAAGCAGAGGGAGCAGAGAAGCGCATGATATGTGATTATGCTTTTAATCCAATAAAAATGATCAGTTAATCTTAAAAATCAATCACATATCAAAAAGACCAATTATCTTAATTTCACTAAATATTTATCATTTGATTTTCTGGCTACAGGCTAAAATATGAATCCATGAATAATTCTGCAAATAATAAGTTCACTTGATGATTTTTATCAAAGAATAGTTGACCTCAAGATTTCCTGTAAACTATTCCTTAAAAAAAAAGTCTATAATTACATCAAATATCAGGGGAATCATATCTCCTAGAATGAGACTCTACAATAGATCAAACTCCTTGAAAATAATAATGATAAGATTAATCAAATTGAAATTCGTTAAATAAAATATCAAGGAAATGAACTAATTCCTCCTCCTCAAATATGCCCCTTGTAAAAATTACTTCCTTAATTAAAATGGTCAATAATGATCATAAAAGGATTAGTCAAATTAAATCCCCTCAAACAAGACCCTATAAAATAAATCAATAATTTTCTCGATATAAAATAGCACAAATCTGTCAAAAATTAGCCTGCATTGATCAAAATAGATCCTCAAATAATATTCAACTTAATTCAAGCTTTGATGTATCCACAAAGTATATAAGACGAAAGAGCATGTAAATAGCTTCAAAATGACATATTGTGTGCAAAAATCAGAGTTCAAATGAGAGAGATATGTTAAAATGTAATTCTTGGGACTGAAATACAAAAAAATAAAGTTATTTCTTCAAAAAGGTCCTTGGAAATACTTATCGGCAATATAGGAAACTCACTTGGGCCTCCTTGCAATTTCTCCTTGGTGGGCACGTAGGTAGCACTTGACCTAGATGAACAGGGCTTTTTAAAATTTTGGCGAACAAAACAGGGGGCGAGGTGCAAATTCCCCACTACCACATGTGAACACACGTGCACAGTGAGCATTAGAGGAGGAAGTTGAGGCTCGAGGATCGAAACTCCACGTGGCAGGTTGCACATGGTTCAGATCCCCGAGGCTACGATGTGGGCAGCAGTGGAGGCTCAGGTGGCTCGGGTGGAGCCTCTATTGCCTCAAGCCTCGAGGCATGGTTTGAGGCATGAGGGAGGGATGCGTGGAGGCTTCGGGGTTTCTAGACCAAGGCCAACCCTTGATCCAATGGCGGTGTGTTGTCGATGGTCGTCGAGCGGAGGTGGTAGGGGTGGTGTCGTACGGGAGTCGGAGGAACACGGTGGGGGATCTCTGGTTTCCATCTCTGTCGACACATGACTGGAGGTGGAGCAGCAAGGCGGTGATGTGTCACACAGAGGCCGCTTGAAGCATGAATGCAACAGCTCGAGTGGCTTGAGTAGTCGGTGGTTGAAGCGCGTAGAGGCAAGGGCGAGCGGGAGGTAGAGGAGCTCGTAGACGGTGCTAGGGTCCTATTGAGGTGGACACTTGGCGGTCGTCAAAGGTGATGGTCATGCATCAGAGTGTGGTGCGAGGTGGAGCAAGATTAATGTTGAAGACGGAGGTGTGTCGATGATGAAGTCAGGGAGCAGAGGGTGAAGATCGATTGCAAAGGAAGAAAAAGAACGCAAAGGAAGAAGGAGAAGGGGAGGGGGTCGAGTTCACATGGATTGGGAGCGACGAAGGCCTTCTCCAGGTAATCGCCTCAGTGGTCGTCGAAGAGGCCATGAAGCTTGGCTGCAAGGAGGGAAGTAGCACAGAGCTGGCAACTCTATGGATCTTGCCAAAGAGGAGTCATAGCCAGCGATGAAAGCCCCTGTCATAGGCCTCCTCCACGAGATCTCTCTGTCTCTCTCCTGTCGGATTGACGGATACAAAAGAGGGGAATGGCAAAGCGAGTTTTATAGGAGCTGGCAGAGTGTAACGGTGGCGTAGGGAGGGTGAGGTGTGATGGATCGTAATGGTCGTGGAAAAGGTGTGAGGTGGAGGTGGCAGTTATGGGGAGGTAGAACAGTTAGAGAGGAGAGGGGCAGTGGATCACGTGCGGTGCTGATGAATCTGCGATTCGTCGTCTTTATTCATTTATTTTAGCTTAAAATCCCTTATAAAACACCTGCATATCACGCTAATTCCATATTCTTACTAACTTGCATCTGTGTAAATATTGTACATTTCTGATTAATTTTAACCTAAAATAAATAAATAAAGAAAGAAAGGAAAAATAAAGAAAAGAAAATAAAAAAATAAATAAAGAAAAGAAAATAGAGAAGGTCAAGACGTGACCTGATCGACCAGGAATAAAGTAGGGGGAGATAGGGTCCTTAACCAGAAAATCCAAAAAAAAAATGTGTTCTCACTCATTTTGTATATATTTGTACAAAACTGACATTAATTTATTTGTACCTTAATTGTCCTCAAATCAAATAATATTCAAAATCAAAGTTGTAAATAAAAATGTGTTCTACGTACTAAAATTGATTGCACAATTAAATCTTGTACAGAATAAAAGTAGCCACACTTGGAAAAAGCCACTAAGCACTAATTGAAAGACCAATTCCAGCTCCATATGAGCTTAAATTGAATCAATCTCAGTTCCATTGAACTCGAAATTAAATTATCTTTAAAATGGTTAAATTTTCATAATTTTTGGAGTTACGGATGAAAAGTCGGTTTTCTGGGGTGGTTTGTGCAATTTTCCCTTGTATTTTGTGTATATTGTATTTGTATATATTCTAAATTAATCCCACTGATTTCTTTTTAATAAAAATAAAAACTAAAAAAATAATAAAATTTTAAAACACAAAAAAGGCCAATTTCGTCATTTAACCTTGTATATAATGTCACATATGTATATAGTATATGTATATAGTTGCTATTTTTAATTAACCTTCATAAAAAAATAAAAAAATAACATTTTTTAATTCCAATAAATAAAGTGACGAAAATTCAAAAAAAATAGATAATTGTTTTATTTTCTCTTTTATCTTTATTTCAAATTTCATCTCCCTTCCACCAAAAAATTCAAAAAAAATTCATTTTTCATCTCTCTCTTTCAAAAATTCAATTCCCTCTCACTTCAATTTTTATCTCCCTTTATCCAATAAAAATTCAAAAAAAAATCAAATTTCGTCTCTCTTCTATTTATATTGCTCCTTCTCCCTCATTCCAACTTGATCAATCTTTAGAGAGAGGAGCCCGATCTCCGAGAAAACAATTTCGTCGAGAAAAGGTGTCGAGCCTCCGAGCCGTTCGGTGACAGCGAGTCGGCCTTGTCGAGGCGATTACGATCCATTTTCCGCTCCTAAGGTGAGATCCAATTTTTCTTCGCATTTTTATCTTAGTTTAATCGTAGTTTTATTTTTCGTATTTTCGTCTCGTTGTCATTTTTTTCTAGATCTTAAGAAAATCCACCACGATTTTTTTCGCCACCTCCATCTCATCTTCGCAATCTCTCCACGTTCTATTTTCTACCTCCCACGATCTATCAACTTCGGCCGCGTTCGGTGGCCGGAGAATCGGATTCATTCTCCATTTTCGCCGAATCATCGTTCACCTTTTCCGATTTTGTAGATAAATAAAATAATTCTTTTTATCTCTAACGTTTGTTTTGCAGGATAAAAAAATAAAAAAAACTCATTTTTTATCTCTAACGTTTGTTTTGCAGGATAAATTTAAAAAAAGAAAAAAAATTATTTCCTACTTCTTTCTTTCTTTATTTTCGGATTTATAAAAAAAAAGTTTCACTGATTTTTTTTATTTCACTATTTATACATAATATTAAAAAAAAGAAAGAAACAAAAAAAAATAAAAAAAAAACGGCAGCCAGGAGGGCCGCCGTCCCCTGCACCTCCCAGCGGCGCCGCTCCCAGCACGCGGGTGCGCCGCCCGCCACTCACGCCACCACCGTTCCTCCTGGGCGGCCCTCCCTTGCTCCAGCCGATCGCGGTTTCCCTCCAGCAGGCCGCACAGCGCGCCGCCCACGCCAACCGCGCGCGCGACACGCGTCCACTCAGCGCCCCCCGGCCTTCTTCCTCTGCCGCGACCGCCCGCACCCTCCACAGCCACCGCCGCTGTGCGCGCGGGCGCGCGCGGCGCTCCTCCAGCAACCGCCGCAAGGGGAGGCGCCCCTCCTCATCGATAAGGCGACGCCGCACCTCCCCTCCAGCGCGAGCTCGCCCGCGACGCCCAGACCGCCGAGCACTCACAGCCGGCGCCAGCCCGTGAAGCCGCCGACGCCCGCGACAGCACCGCCAGACCGCGCGGTGGCCATCTCCAGCCGCCTCCATCTCTGAAAGCCCCGAGCCAGCGCCCTCCTCCGCCGTGCGCCGCGATCGCGTCCCCGCGTGGGGAGGAAGACAAGGGGCGGCGCCGACCCTGTTGCTGCCCCTTTTGTCTTGCAAAGAACGAAATCCTTCTTAGTGTTTGATTATTTTATTTGGAGAATTTACAGTGGAGCCCTCAAAAGATTTGAAATTTGCAGATCAGCCCCCAAAAGTTTCTGAAATTACAAAAGCGTCCCCGCCTGATCTTTAGTTTATTTGGGAAGATTACATGCAAGTCCCTGGAAGTTTTCAAAATCGACAGAAAAGTCCCTGCCGGCCTTCAAAGCACCTATATTGGGTAAATTGCGAATCTTGTTCCCTCTGTTTATTTTGAATATTTATCTGAGACAAAAACATCGACTCTTTACATTTCAGTCCAAACATTTACAGTATTTACATTTTAGCCCCTGAACTGTAGAATATTGATTTTGCTTTATCTTTTCATTGAAATAAATATCCGTTGTGATCCAAAAATTTTGCAAAAATTGTGCTATGCTCCTGATGTTCATATCCATCTAGCATAAAATTTTTGTTGCATTTTGATTTTATTTGGTATTATTAAAAAATCAAAAACAATGTCTTTTTCATTGTTGGAAATTCGAAAATTCATAAAAATTCGAAAATAGCTCCAAAAATTCTAAAAATATTAGATTAGTTGTATTTCATTGTCTTTTAATTTCTGACCAATTTTCACGCATTAATTATTTATAAAACCCAAAAAAATTGAAAAATATCAAAAATCTTCTAAAAATCATAAAAAATTCTACAAAAATCCAAAAATTGTGATTTCAGTTTCTGTTTGTAGATATTTTCTTCTAGTTTATCTTAAAAATAATAGCCAGGAGTTTTGGGCATTTAAAAGATTTTTAAATTGCAAATTACTTCAGGCAGTCCACATTTTCTTATTTTCTCACTGTTTGATTTCTAGAAAAATACAAAAACATTTGAAAAATCCACAAATATTCTCAAAAATATTTCAAAACTTTTAAAACCCAAAAATATTTTCTTTGGATTTTTCTGATTATTTTTGGCATAATTGAAAATTGCAATAAAGAGTTGGTGTGTGTACATTCTGGATCTTTGTTCCTATTGCTTAGCAGTATTTTTTAAAATAAAAAAATTACAAAATCAAAATTCATAAAAATTTAAAAATTAGAAAATATTAAAAAAATTAGAAATAAAAAAATAAAAAAAATAAAAAGATAAAAAATCACAAAAACCAAGGATAGTTGTCCTTTGAGATTCTTGTTTTCTTTTAATTAGTTTCTGATTAATTGAATAACCCTCGGGAATTGTAGCCTCCCTGAGTTCGACCCTGTCCGCAATACAGGTTAATAAGTAGCAAAAATTAAAAAAAAATAATTTTTTGTTGACGCGGGTTTTGGGGATAAAAAGCAACGACCTATTCATCAATTAATTTCCGGCAATAAATTCCTTGCTCAACAAAATTTTGCCGTTGCCGGGGATAAAAAGAAAAATTCAAAAAGCCCTCGAAATTCGCACTCATATTTGATAATTGTTTTTCTTACACATTCTCTTCCATTTTTTCTTGCGAGGGCCCGCGGAGCGAAGGAGGCAATCCTAGGAGAGCCGAAGCACCCAAGCGACGTGGAGGCGGCTTGATTCTTCACCAAGCCGCAGGATAGCGTGAGAAAAAGAGAAGAAGAGTGAAAGAGACGAAAAAAAGAAGAGAGAAAATTTTTTTTAAAAAAAAGAGAGAGAGAGTTTCTTTTCCATTTGAACTTTGTAACAGGACATTCATTTGTTGCGGGGTCTGTTTCGCCAAGTGTCGGTGCACTTGGGGGACCTCACCGGTTTTGTTTTCATCGCCTTTATTTTTCTTTGTTTTCCGCGGATTTCGAAAGCCACCTATTGATTGCTTTAATTAATTTGCTTGAGCCAGGTAATTAATTAGGTCCAAACACCCTAAACAAGAATTTCTGTGCCTATAGAGTACATCGTAATTTGGACTTAGTCAAATTAACTTGTTCTTGCCCGTTAATAGAAGCTATCATCTAGGACGGTTCACTTGCATCATATAGGTTAGTTTATTTTCTGTATTTTAATTCTGTGTGGATCACTTGCATGTAGAGTGCTGGCGACAAGGTACGCATCTCTAACCCTGCATGCATCATCGTTTTTAATCGCGCATTGGCATTTCCGATCTCCTTCCTTGTTTTCACTCACATAAATTAAAAGGAAATTGGACACTCGCTAGGCGATTCTTTGAAAACATTTAACCAAGTGATAACTGCCTAAAATTGGGACTGCTAAAGAAAACTCGACCCTAAAAAAACACAAGGAAAAATCATTGTTTTGGGGAGAGTAACCCCCTCATTGTATTCTTTTTAACTTGCTCGCGTACTCACTAAGGTTAGTGCCCAAATCCCATAATTCAGCCTAAGTGTTTGTACAACTTTTGTGATTATCACCTAACTCTAAAACAGACAAGATTAAGAGATCGAATCTCACGGTCTTCACATTGTGTGAGTTGGTGAATTGGGTGAATTAGAGGTTGAATCAAGGAAGGGATAACCGAGGCAATGATCTTCCTCGGTAATCTCAGAGGAGATACAAGGGTTGGTTTGAGAGTAACCACCCTGAGCAGGAGGGAACCAGGACTCAAGAGGGTCATGAGTCATGGGTGGTCCAAGGTGCGCTCGGACCGGAAAAGACGAGTTACTTGGGGGACTCATAGAGAGATCAGTGAACGGTGCGTCGAGATCTCCCCAGTCACTCATCTTGGTGAAGCAAGAAGAAGATAGGATTTTACTCCTACCTGAAGCAAGCACAAGATCAATCCAAGACCCTGGATTCACACTCAACACAGTGAAGGACTCAAAGTTGAGTCCAATTTATCTTGTAGTTTTTAAGTGTGATTTTCAAGCAAATCTAGCAAGGATTACGCGGCCTAGAGGGAAGTCGGCTCAGAGCCGGATGCGTCTTCCCTGTCTATCCTGTCGTCTAAGATACCGCCGCTCCTTCCTTTCTTCGCTCCTATCCCAAGCCGATGGACTCAGTGACCATGCCCCTATCTACCTGCAAGCAGGCGGAGTCTGACAAGGCTGGAACTTCGCCCCGGAGGGTTACTAGCAACTTGTCGCGAAGTACCGCAATTTCGCCCCTATCTACCTGAGACAGGCGGAGGCTACTTGGTACTAGTCAAAGAATCTGAAAATATTCGGCTCGTGATATTTGCTAGGATCAGTTGGAACGTGATATGGAAGACGGGGATTTGGGCTCTACCTTAGGGTGTTCACACACACTCAGGTACCCTCACTCAGCCTGAAAACAAGGTCGGGGATTAGTCTCCCGCAAACAATTTTCAGCTTTTATTCCCTTTTTATGGTCAATAATGTTAGCAGTCCCGGTTTTAAAATTAGGTTATCACTGTAATTAATCACCACAAAGCACGCCTATCGGACAGTCCCAATTTCCTTTTTAATTAAGTGAGAAAATCAGAGGGGGAAATCGAGAAAAGCCGATGCAAGTTGAAATCTATGATGCGTATGCCAAGTAGAGAATACTTACAGTGGTCCTTCGCTTCTTGATGCAGGATGCTATACAGAATTGAAAACTCTACCCTACATGCAAATGCAAGCGATGAGAGCCGCTCCTAGACAGGCAGTTCTATTAACGTGAAGAACGGTTTAATTTGAACTAAGTCCTGCGGTCTAGGTGCGTCTATTAAGTGTGTTGTGTGGTCCTATTGATTACGAGCACAAACAAGTCCTAGAGTGGCTCGAGGAGCCGCTAGTGCAAGCTAAATTACCATTCAACCACACAGCACACGGGACACAGTTTTCCACAATATTTACACGCGCGAGATCCCAAACGGGAACCGCTGGAAATAATGCGAAAGAAAAAACAATTAAAAAGAATACAATGCCTCTCTTTCTCTCCACACAATCTAAATGCTAAGTCCTCGAAGCGTCGCCGACTCCTCGCGGTCCTCGCACAAAAATTAAATGAAGGTCAGAGAGTGACACAAAAATAAAATAATGCAAAGGAAATAAATGAGAGAAATAATCACAAGAAAAACCGGGGGTCAGACTACCCGGGGGTTAGAAGATCAAACACTCAAAAATATGCTACAAATTAACCTAAGCCGTGCCTCCCCGGCAACGGCGCCATTTTGATGAGCGCTCCCGCACCCTTAGTTAATTCAGTCAAATTAATGGTCCAAATTAATTTTAAGTGTTCGTTGCAGTCGGATACGGGAGGTTGATCAAAAACCCACTTAAGACAGATTTTGGTCAATTTTAAGCAGTGATATTTTTTTTACTTGGTTGGAGTCCAAGGTCGATCTCAGGGAGGCAACTGTCTCCTTAGGTTGATTACAGCAATTTACAAGTGTTTGATATTCAGGGAACAATTTTTTTGGTATTTTTAATTCCTATGCAGACATATGCAGACGATTCTTAGCCAATTTAAAGTCAAATTTAATTGATGTGTCAAACGAAGTCCAAAAATAATGAAAATTGGCCAGAAGATTATTTATGATGAAAATGACCTACACTAATTTTTTGGAATTTTTCGACTCAAAATAAATTTTCTGTGAATTAAACAAACAGACAGAGTGATTTTCAGTGTTTAATTTTTAATAAATATCAAACCACAATTTCTCCAAGAACTAAAATTATCCTAGGAAGGTCTAATGATTAGGGACCTAGGAAAATTGACAGAACTTAAATTCACTGTGAAATGAATTATTTAAAATTAATTAAAGAAAATCACTAAACTATTTATTGAGGCCTCGTTATGCGTGCAAATGACATGAAATTTTTATGGAGTGTTGAAAATGGTGTCCTTAAGCTACTGTGAATTTTTGGTGATTTTTGAAGGCACTGATATTTAATTAAAAATCAAATGGCATCACTGGGCAAAATATGACACAAATGAACCAATTAATTCATTGATAATTCAATTAAGCCAACAAAAATCAGACACGTGTACAAAAAGATCGAGGACAAAATTCTCAACAACTTGCAATTTTTAGAATTTCAAAATGATGAAAAATGCATGCTATGGACACGTGCAAACACAAGGGTAGAAATGCAATACTGGAAAATAAAATTTCAATAAGTAAACGTGCTGACAGGGACTAAAATGCAATTACCTATACTATGCAGGACTTGAATGCAATTTCTCCACGAAACACGTGCTCCTCACGTGGGGTCTGCTTCACAGGGGCCTTTTTGCAATTTGTGAAAGCTCCAGGGGCGTCGATGCAAATACCCCAGGCCGCACGTGCTCCTCACGTGGGGCGGCCTAGGTTCGGAGACTTCGGAGGCTCGGGTCGAGGCTCGGGCCTTCTGGAGGTTCGGCTCAGCCTCGGGGCAGCTTCGGGTCACCCGAGCGTAGGCTTGGGAGGCCGAGGCTCGGATGCGTCTACGTGGCAGCCTGAAGGCCCTTGGATCAAGATGAATCCAAGGGGTGTCGGTGAAGGCGTGTGGCGGCTGGGGAGGCGTCCGATCTGAGGTGTGATCGACGGTCGAGGACGAGGGCGGCGAAGAGACGCGTGGCGAGGCGAGGTCCGTTCGATCAGAGGATCGAACGACTGCTGCTTCTTCTCCTTCAACGGGCCTCCGCCGCCTGCGGAGGAGATGGCTGCGCTCCGGTGAAGACTGCTGAGCTCCGCCTCTGTAGCCAAGCTCCGGTGATGAGCTTCGTCAGCTCCCTCCTAGCTCGGAAGAAGCGGAAGAGAAAGGCGGAGCCTCCGGTGGTCTCTGGATCCTTGGAGGAGTGCTGGAGCTCTGCGGTGATGAAGCTCGAAGGGAGCTCCGGCGAGGCTCCGGCCAATGAAGGATTGAGGACCTGCGAAGGGTTAGATGGATAGCCGAGGCGTGCAGGTGTTCGTGGAGGTGAGGTGAGTGAGCGGCGAGGCCTACGGTGGAGTGCGGTGGTCTGGCGGGTAAGCTCCGGCCAAATGGCGGAGCTGCTCGTCGGAGGAAGGTGGTATGCGTCGTCGGAGAGCGTGGAGGGGTCAGCGAGGATCGGAGCTTCGACGTGAAGCTCGCCGAGGTGATTGGAAGGTGCGAGGGTGATCAATGACAGCGAATAAAAACCGAGAAAAAGCAAGAAAAAGAAGAAGAAGATCGGCGATCGATGGAGGGAGTTACCTGGGAATTGGAGCTCCGCTGGGAGTTCCAGGTCGTCGCTCAAGAGGTCGGTAAAGCCCCGAGCTCGTGCAGCTGCTCGGAGGAGTGGCTGCGACACGGCGGTGGGCCGAGGATCTCGCCGGAGAAGACGCCGGTCTTCGCTCGAAGAGACGGCCAATTGCTGTCACCAATTGAGAGCTCTGAGCTCGGGGGTTTCTCCTGGAGTGGCGGATAGCGATGAAGGTGGCCGGAGGGCGAGTATTTATAGGATGGAAGTCTCGGCAGAGCTGGTGATGGGGCGAAGTTCATGGCTGTCGTGGGGCGAGTGTGGCGGAGATGGTGGTGTGTGAGGGAGCTGGCGAGGGAGATGGATGAGTGGGGTGTGTCGTGGGGGTGATGGTGGTCGAAGAAGGTGGCTGGAGTGCGGCCAAGAATAGGAAGGGGCAGCCCCTCCCGCAAGGCGGAGATCGTGGGAGAGAGGGGGTGCCTGAGGTAGGGGACGAAGCCCTGGCCGTTGGATCTTGTGATCCAACGGCCAGATCGAAGCGCAAAGGAGCGGGTCTGATTAGATCTGGGGTCCCAAGATGAGGGGTCATGGGCGAGCCACGTGGCGTATTGTGGCGAGGCGCGAGCGGATGGTTCAGATGCGAGGGCGGAAGTCGATCTGATGGTCGAGACTCACTGGAAGGTGGGCGGCTGTGATGAGAGGATCGGGGGCGCGATCGAGCGGCGTAGATGACACCACGTGGAGGGCTGAGAGTGCGGCGCTAATGGATGGTGGTGATGAGGAGTAGGAGATGATCGGACGGCTGAGGGAGTGAGCGCACGTGGTCACAGAGGGGCCGTTGGATCTGAGGCGCGATCCAACGGTGGGGGGCGAAGGCGGATAAGACAAAGGGCAGCGGGCCGCGTGGCGCAATCAGAGGGCGCCACGTGGCCTGCTGTGAATGGCTGGAAGGGAAAACACGTGTAGAGAGAAGAGGAGGCCGAATTTGGAAAAACTCAAAACATGAAAGTTGTAGATCTTGATGAGATCTACAAGTTTCATGTTGACCAAAGACGGAGATGAGGTCAAATATAATACATAAATACAAAGATACATAAATATACATATGTAGTATACAACATGACCCAAAAACCCAAGTTTCTCATACAAGCTCCAATTGCAATGAAATTAGTCTCATTTTGAAGGTCTTTTAATGGGTAGTATTCTAAGAGTGAGTAGACCTAATTAGGGGTTTGTATGAGGGCTTTATGTGTGTTTTAATGTACAAGGGTTCTCAGGATATTTGGGCTATTTTACAAGGGTGATTTTTGGCATTCTTCCCTATATTATTAAGGAGTATACACATATATTATAGAGAGGAAGTTATTTGATGAAGAAGTATTTTACAGGGGATTTCTGGCTTCTTATTTAAATGCAGATGAGCTGCTAAAATGCATGAATTATGGATGCATGCATGAGTGTTATTTATGCAAGATAAAAGGAAATATGCCTCTATTTTCTCGGGAACAAGGCTCTATTTTTGACTTTTGATGTGATGAATCACAGATTCATCAACCCCCTATACTTAAAGCTTGCTCGTCCCCGAGCAACTAAATGAAATGCAAGAGTGAAATGATTTTGGGTTCCATACCAAGGTCATGAACAAAAGTTGAAAATGGAGCCTGACTCGACCTTTGGATTAGTTGTGTGGCGGAACCTTATTGGGACCTGAACTTAAGACCTAACAGACTTCAAGTTCCACAAGTCTTCTATTCAAGACGCCTTAACAGTCAGGTCAGAATAATTCCTCAAACGCAAATTTCTGATGACTATGATTCTTACTTGTACTGTGTAAGTGAGATATAGCTCTCCATATCAGAAATGACTCGGAACCAGCCTCCTCTAACAAGGTAACTCAATAACCTGGTCTAGTAACTCTTTCCTCGAGGAGCGGGGTATTCCCTTCTAAGTTCAAGTGCGACCAACCCAAGAGGAGGGGGTAGAGAAAAGAATGGACAGTGGCCAGTGTAGCCACCTATCCCGGGATGCCTGACCAGTGTAGCCAAGTCATCCAGCTGCATTTTCCTTGCTAATATACATACTCCGACAGGTATTATTCTTTTTCTTGGATCTGTCTGATTTTTTGGAGTTCTTTCTTGCATTTTTTTTTTTTTTGGAACTATATTCAAGGTGCAGCATATACATCAGGAGTTTTTCCTCTTGAGCCAGTAGACTATCCCTCTTTTGAAGCATTATTGCAACCCACAGCATCCCGTCCTTAGCCTTCATCACCACTAGACCAAGTTGAGACGCACTTCCTTCACTATAAGAAGAAGAGAGGTTCCGCCTAGAAGTACTACCCTCATATGCTACCCCAAGTCAAAGGAAACTACCTCCTTACCACCTCATCAATGAAGAGCTACGTGCATAGTGTTTGTCCAAGTTAGGTCATTATCTAAAAGAATCCTGCGTATGCACGAGATATTCTACTTAGACTAGTCAAGATGACATGTGAACATAGACTTGCGGACGCAAAGAATTAAGTCTCTTGACCTGAGAAATCTTAACTCCAGTTCCTATAAGGTTCCTCTGAAATTAGGTGGATTAAGGTCAAATCAAGTCCATCCTCAATATCTACTCATAACTTGGTTCAGAACCCACTAGCTTTTCACTTTGCATATGCAAAAATATGCAGATGAGATGAGATGTCATGCTATGAAGATGCAGGACTCTTTTTATTAGTTTTTATGCAGGGATGATATGCAAGAGTAAATAAGAAGCCTTTATTTTTGTTTTATTTTTCTGGTATACAACAATTATTTACAAAAGCATGTTTTACAATAATTTTACAACTTTTTATACAAGTATAGTACATATTATACAAGTATACCAAAAAAAAAAAAAAATTTGTTTTTTCGATTTTTACCCACCCGTAATTATTGCAAAATATATACAACAGTACGCGAAAGTACGAGCTATGGGTAAAGTATATATGTAATATATACACGCCCCCCTATACTTAGCGTGTGCTATGTCCTCAGAGCACAAAGAGCGAGGAAAAGACATAGCTCGTGCTAAGCGTAGGAGAGCCAAAAAGAAATAGTAAGTATAGAAGTCGTCTCGCCCCCCTATACTTAGGCTCTGGCAGCCTAAGTGTAGAAGAAGATCAGAAATGGGGCGGACGAGGTTAAGAGGAGAAATGGAGGAGTATCAGTGCGGGCATCGGCCCCTCCTATACTTAGGCTTAGGTCAGCCTAAGTATCGGTAGGAAATGAGTATAAGGACCAATGTGATCTGGAGAATGTACAGTGAATCGACTCGGGTGACCCCTTCCCCCTATACTTAGGATCTGGTCATCCTAAGTACAGTCCGAGATAATGATTCGATGATGTGGGGACGGGTTACTAGAATCGTGAAGGTAAGGATAGGATATACAGGAAGAATGATATATATACAGCTGAGTCGGTCTGAATCTTTTGAAGATGCTGCTGATGGCTGGAGTTCATTGCTGCAAGGTCTCATACGCGGCTTGAGATGTATCTGCTGTATCTGTCTCGCATATGAATACAATCTCCTCCACATGGACTAACTGTTCATTGGATTCGACGAAGTGCTTCAACAGCTGCCCATTTACTAGGAATGTTGGTGTGTCATCTGCGAGATCTGAGATCTCGACACATCCACTATCATGCACCATTCGGACAACGAATGGTCCCGTCCACTTAGACTTTAGTTTGCCTTGGAAAGTCTTCAGCCTGGCATTGAACAACCATACCTTCTGTCCAGGAACAAAGGTCTTTCGTCTGATATATCTATCGTGCCAACGCTTTACCTTGTCCTTGTACACCACACTGTTGTCGTATGCTCGGTTTCTGATTTCCACAAGCTCATTCAGATCCATGTCTCTTTGTTTCTGTCCTAGGTGTGTGTTCCAGTTGACCTTCTTTATTGCCCATTCTGATTTGTGCACTAACTCTGCGGGCAAATGGCACGGCTTTCCGAATACCATTCGGAATGGGGAGGTGCCTAACGGTGTCTTGTAAGCCGTCCTATACGCCCAGAGGACTTGATCCAAGATCTGAGACCAGTCCTTCCTGTCTGGGCGGACGAGCTTTTGCAATATGGTTTTCACCTCCCTATTCGACACCTCAGCCATACCATTGGTTTGTGGGTGGTAAGGACTAGCGACACGGTGTTCGATGCCGTAATCCTTCAGGAGTTTCTTCACCTCCCGATTCACAAAGTGGCTACCCCCATCTGATATCATCATTTTGGGGATCCCGAACCTAGAGATTATGTGCTCTCTGATAAATTTACAGACAGTCTTGCTGTCTGCGGCTCGGGTCGGGATAGCCTCCACCCATCTGGACAGATAGTCAACCGCAAGAAGGATGTATTCAAACCCGTGGCTGACAGGGAATGGGCCCATGAAATCGATGCCCCAGGCGTCAAAGACATCACAAATGATGACCGGCTGCATTGGCATCTCATCCTTGGAACCAACGGTTCCTCCCATCCTCTGGCAAACTGGGCACGACTTCGCGAAGGCGGTGGCATCGCGAAACAGAGTCGGCCAGTAAAAGCCACATTGAAGTACCTTCCATGCGGTCCTCTTCCCGGAGTGGTGTCCTCCTGCCTCTAAGCTATGGCATAAAGAAAGGACACTCTGGTATTCCTCCTGAGGAATACAACGTCTCCAGACACAATCCGGTCCTTCAAAGAAAAGGATCGGATCCTCCCAATGGTAGTGTCTAGCGTCCGACTTTAATCGGTCAATTTGGCTCTTGGGCCAATCCTCGGGAACTTTCTTGGAGACAAGATAGTTCACGATATTGGCATACCATGGGAGTGAGTCGATAACAAAAATCGACTCGTCAGGGAAGGAGTCTCGAATCGGGGAAACCTCGGAAGTATTAAGATCTTCGAGACGAGAGAGATGATCGGCTACTACGTTCTTCTTTCCAGGTTTATCACGGATGTCCAAATCAAACTCCTGGAGAAGTAAAATCCAACGAAGAAGACGCGCCTTCGCGTCCTTCTTCTCCATTAAATATCGTAGTGCCGTGTGGTCTGTGAACACAGTTACCTTGGATCCGATTAAATGAGATCTGAATTTGTCCAAGGCAAACACTACCGCAAGCATTTCCTTTTCGGTAACTGTATAGTTACGCTGAGCAGAATCAAGCACTTTGCTTGCGTAGTGAATTGCAAACGGGACGCCATCTCTTCTTTGTCCCAATACAGCCCCAACAGCATAATCTGAGGCGTCCGTCATGATCTCAAAAGGGAGAGACCAATCTGGGGCTTGTAAGATGGGTGCGTCCATGATCATTCCTTGTAACCGCTTAAAGGCCTCAAGACACTTGTGATCAACAATAAACTCCGCGTCTTTGCCTAAAAGCTCAGTTAGCGGTCGGGCAATCTTAGAAAAATCCTTAATAAATCTCCGATAAAATCCGACATGCCCGAGGAACGACCGCAACTGCCGTACGTTGGTTGGTGGCTGGAGTCGTCTGATCACGTCCACCTTGGCAGGGTCAACCTCCATTCCTCTCTTGGAGATGACATGCCCCAACACTATGCCCTCCGTCACCATAAAGTGACTTTTCTCCCAGGAGAGCACCAGATTAACCTCACAACATCTCTTGAGGACTCGGTCCAGATTCCTAAGACAGGAATCAAAAGAGTCGCCGTGGACCGAGAAGTCATCCATGAAGACTTCCAGGAATTCGCCGACCATTTCGGCGAATACAGCAATCATGCACCTTTGAAAAGTACCTGGAGCATTGCATAGCCCAAAAGGCATGCGCCTGAAAGCATAGGTACCAAAGGGGCATGTGAACGTGGTCTTTTCCTGGTCCTCTGGAGCTATGGCTACTTGATTGTAGCCCGAGAACCCATCAAGAAAACAAAAGAATTCTTTCCCCGCTAGTCTTTCTAAAATCTGATCAATAAATGGTAGGGGGAAATGATCCTTTTTCGTCGCGGCATTCAGGCGTCTGTAATCCACACAGACGCGCCACGACGTGGGTACTCTTGTCACGATCTCCTCTCCGTCCTCATTGGTGGTCGTCTGAATTCCCGACTTTTTCGGGACAACATGGATTGGGGCCACCCACTTAGAGTCGGAGATTGGGTAAATGAAACCCGCGTCGCACCATTTTTCTATCTCTTTCTTCACAACCTCTCGTAGATTTGGATTCAACCGACGTTGGAATTCACGAGAGGGTTTGGCTTCGTTCTCCAAGTATATGTGGTGCGAACACAGAGCGGGATTTATCCCGTGGAGATCGGAAATGCTCCAGCCTATTGCCTTGCGGTTCTTCTCCAGGATCTCTAGCAAGCGAGACTCCTGCTCCTCGGTCAATTGCGAACTGATAATGACCGGAAATTTCTTGTCTTGGCCCGCAAGGAAGGCATATTTCAGAGTTGTGGGTAAAGGTTTGAGCTCGGGGATGGTATAATCGTCTAAGAAGTCTGGCTCAATCCGATCTGGTTCGGTGTTGGACGTGGCTGGATCCTGTTCTGCAGCGGCTGCCAACAAGCTCGGCTCTGGAGTCGGATCGTCAAAGGTCTCCATGCAATCGGCAAACGCCTCGTCCGACTCGTCATCCTCATCTTCCGATTGTCCTAAGGATGTAAGGACTGACAGGCCTACTTGGGCCTCTGTGTCATCGAAGATGTAGGGCGATGCAGGCTCAGAGCTGTACTCGTTCCTGAGGATCTCGCAGACTGACTCATGCACTGGATCATCTTCAAAGGAGATGGACACGTCGGTGCTGGCTGGGTTCTGTCTCCATGGCCCAACTAAGTCTACATGTTCACAGTCTGTTTCGAGAGAAGAGTACTCGGTGCTGGATTCGGAGTCTGGTCTCTGCCATCTCGTCTGCTTCATCTCTAATTCCTCATCTCCGCCTGGAGTTTGGAACTGAATTTTCCCATTCTTATAATCGAATAAGGCCCCTGCTGTTCTGAGGAAGGGCCTACCCAAAATGATCTGGGAATCTCTCCAATTACGAGGGGTTTCCATATCGAGGACAGTGAAGTCCACCATGTATTCCTGCCCCTCGACTTTGATCACAATGTTCCTTAACTCTCCTTGGGACTTCTTAGTGGATTTGTCCGCGAACTGAAGAATAGCTCTAGATTTCCTAAGAGGTCCGAGATTGAGCCGCTCATAGAGGGCTGTGGGCATCAAGTTGATCGAGGAACCATTGTCCAGGAGAGTGCGTGCAAACGCGATGTCATCAACATGACTCACTACATAGTGTGCACCCATGTCTCTTCGTTTCCGAGGAAACGAGTTCTTTATTGCACAAGTCGTGGCTACGGATAGAACGTGTTTCTCAACACGGCTTTTGGTTTTCCTGCTAACCCTAGTAGGTGTGCATCTCACCTTAAGGTATTTTTGGAATGCAGGGGTCATTTCCACGAACTTGTCAAAGGGGATTGTGACCTTGATATGTTTGTTACAAAACTCAGCCATCTCAGGGTCATCTTTTTGGATTTTGTTGTTTTTCTTCTTCCCACCCTTGAGAGCTTGGGGGAAAGGGATTATTAACTCAGGTTCTGGAACTGAAATATCTTCATTAGCTGCTGAAACTGAGTTCTGAACAAGACTCTGACTCGGACTTTTATACAGACTCTGACTCTGACTCTGACGAAAGGGAAAATGCGTGGGCGAAACCGGTGATGCTTCTTCCGCTTCTTCTGGTTGGTCCTCCTCAGATGGAGGTGCGGGCTCATCGGTGTCGTCGGACTCGGGATGACTGCGGGGCTGGTGCTTCGAGGACTCAGATGTCCTATTCTTCTGCTGGCGGTGACGGTGGTGCTCCTCCTCTTCCTCCTCCGACTTCTCCTCAGGTCGAATTTCGGAGGTTCCTTCCTGTTGTGCCCGTGCCCGATCAGGTATGATCACGGTCCTTCCGCTCCTGAGGGACATATGGTTAACATTATCATACGAAGGGATCTCATGTTCAGATAAATTATCTGAATAGTATACCTGATCTCGGGGTCGGTTCTGGCCTTGATGTATGCTATTTGGGTTGGCCTGAACCTGTGCGGGGATTGGAGTCCTTGGCGCCATTTGTTGGTCCTGAGCACGAGAGACCCGATTGATGTCGGTTCTCATGTCCAGGTAATCGTTCTGCATCTGCTGGACCCTATCAGACAGGGTCTGGATTGCCAAGGTGAGGGACTCCAATTCGGTGGGCTGGGCTGGCTGCTGAGTGGATGCGGTCCTGGACTGGCCCTGCTGGCCGTGCCGGTATTGCTGCTGATGGGGCGGTGCTGGCCCCTGCTGATAGGTGCGCTGCTGCGGCTGGTACCCTTGTTCTGGCCTGGACTGATATCGCGGGATTGTAACGGGCCTGGTCTCCTGGTAGACTGGGGTTGGGCGGTGTGACTGGTCCTTCCCCATCTCGATTTGCCGGACTAGTGGGTCGCGGCTATACCAGAGCCCGTTGATCTCGTAAACGGGCGGCGGCTCCTCGTACTCTGTCTCCATTGGTGGGGATGCATGATGGTTCTGCTGGGTGTAAGTCTGATCCCAGCTGCTCTGAGACCCCGGTGCCTGTTCCTGTACAAGATGGACTCGATGTACAGGTACAGGTGGTGCAGAAGGGGTGGGTAGCTTAATCTTGGCTACCTTTTCAGAGAGTTCCTCCACCTTCTTGGGAAGGCTCGAAAGAGACTCCATCTCCGCGACTCTCTTGTGGATCTGCTCGACCATAGTAAGCTTGTCTGCAATCATCCCCATGCTGGGGATGAGGTCCTCTGTCAGATCTGCAACAGTCCTTCTAGTTGTCTCATTGGATAGAATCGAGGGAGACAACTGATAGGCCCTTGTGGCCTGTGACCTGCCGGTTTCTGCCATCTGTTCTAGGATCTTCCACACGGCATGCTCGTTCTTGTTCAGATAGCTTCCTCCACAGGCGGCGCTGACTAACCCCTGCATCTCTGGGGTTAGGCCGCAGAACAAGGTCTGGACTAAGATTGCCTTAGAAATGCCGTGGCATGGGCATTTCTGTACTAAGTCATTGAACCTGTCCCAAGCCTCGTGGAACGGTTCGCAGGGTCCTTGGGCGAAGCTGGCAATCTTCGTTCGCATTTGATTGGTTCTACTGAGTGGGTAGAACTTCTTCAAGAAGAGGTCCTTGAACTGCATCCAGGTCGTACATACCACCCCTAGGTTTTTCAGCCAATGTGCAGCCTTATCTCCTAAGGCAAACGGGGTGGCTTTCAGCCGGATATAATCTTGGCCAACATTGGGATGGCTCAGATTATTGCAAACTAGTTCGAAGTCACGGAGGAAAGTGTACGGCTCTTCGCTTAGGTTTCCGTTGAACTTCGGCAGCAGGCTAAGGAAGTGGGGCTTCAGCTCGAATGCCTGGTCGGGAACTGCAGGTGCTAGCCAATTCTGGATTTCGTTCTCCGCCGGGTTATAGGTATCGACCATTGGTCGGTCGATCCCTTCAGCTACTATTATCCGCCCCATTCGTGCAGTGAGATCGGCATTTTTCTGTTCAGCTTCAGCAAGGCGTCTTAGAATCTGTCTCATCTGGTCCTCATCAGGCGGCATCTTTGGTGGCATTTCTTCCTCTACTTCTGGGAATTGGAAAATAAGGTCGGTGTTAGAGGTTGAATCAAGGAAGGGATAACCGAGGCAATGATCTTCCTCGGTAATCTCAGAGGAGATACAAGGGTTGGTTTGAGAGTAACCACCCTGAGCAGGAGGGAACCAGGACTCAAGAGGGTCATGAGTCATGGGTGGTCCAAGGTGCGCTCGGACCGGAAAAGACGAGTTACTTGGGGGACTCATAGAGAGATCAGTGAACGGTGCGTCGAGATCTCCCCAGTCACTCATCTTGGTGAAGCAAGAAGAAGATAGGATTTTACTCCTACCTGAAGCAAGCACAAGATCAATCCAAGACCCTGGATTCACACTCAACACAGTGAAGGACTCAAAGTTGAGTCCAATTTATCTTGTAGTTTTTAAGTGTGATTTTCAAGCAAATCTAGCAAGGATTACGCGGCCTAGAGGGAAGTCGGCTCAGAGCCGGATGCGTCTTCCCTGTCTATCCTGTCGTCTAAGATACCGCCGCTCCTTCCTTTCTTCGCTCCTATCCCAAGCCGATGGACTCAGTGACCATGCCCCTATCTACCTGCAAGCAGGCGGAGGCTGACAAGGCTGGAACTTCGCCCCGGAGGGTTACTAGCAACTTGTCGCGAAGTACCGCAATTTCGCCCCTATCTACCTGAGACAGACGGAGGCTACTTGGTACTAGTCAAAGAATCTGAAAATATTCGGCTCGTGATATTTGCTAGGATCAGTTGGAACGTGATATGGAAGACGGGGATTTGGGCTCTACCTTAGGGTGTTCACACACACTCAGGTACCCTCACTCAGCCTGAAAACAAGGTCGGGGATTAGTCTCCCGCAAACAATTTTCAGCTTTTATTCCCTTTTTATGGTCAATAATGTTAGCAGTCCCGGTTTTAAAATTAGGTTATCACTGTAATTAATCACCACAAAGCACGCCTATCGGACAGTCCCAATTTCCTTTTTAATTAAGTGAGAAAATCAGAGGGGGAAATCGAGAAAAGCCGATGCAAGTTGAAATCTATGATGCGTATGCCAAGTAGAGAATACTTACAGTGGTCCTTCGCTTCTTGATGCAGGATGCTATACAGAATTGAAAACTCTACCCTACATGCAAATGCAAGCGATGAGAGCCGCTCCTAGACAGGCAGTTCTATTAACGTGAAGAACGGTTTAATTTGAACTAAGTCCTGCGGTCTAGGTGCGTCTATTAAGTGTGTTGTGTGGTCCTATTGATTACGAGCACAAACAAGTCCTAGAGTGGCTCGAGGAGCCGCTAGTGCAAGCTAAATTACCATTCAACCACACAGCACACGGGACACAGTTTTCCACAATATTTACACGCGCGAGATCCCAAACGGGAACCGCTGGAAATAATGCGAAAGAAAAAACAATTAAAAAGAATACAATGCCTCTCTTTCTCTCCACACAATCTAAATGCTAAGTCCTCGAAGCGTCGCCGACTCCTCGCGGTCCTCGCACAAAAATTAAATGAAGGTCAGAGAGTGACACAAAAATAAAATAATGCAAAGGAAATAAATGAGAGAAATAATCACAAGAAAAACCGGGGGTCAGACTACCCGGGGGTTAGAAGATCAAACACTCAAAAATATGCTACAAATTAACCTAAGCCGTGCCTCCCCGGCAACGGCGCCATTTTGATGAGCGCTCCCGCACCCTTAGTTAATTCAGTCAAATTAATGGTCCAAATTAATTTTAAGTGTTCGTTGCAGTCGGATACGGGAGGTTGATCAAAAACCACTTAAGACAGATTTTGGTCAATTTTAAGCAGTGATATTTTTTTTACTTGGTGGAGTCCAAGGTCGATCTCAGGGAGGCAACTGTCTCCTTAGGTTGATTACAGCAATTTACAAGTGTTTGATATTCAGGGAACAATTTTTTTGGTATTTTTAATTCCTATGCAGACATATGCAGACGATTCTTAGCCAATTTAAAGTCAAATTTAATTGATGTGTCAAACGAAGTCCAAAAATAATGAAAATTGGCCAGAAGATTATTTATGATGAAAATGACCTACACTAATTTTTTGGAATTTTTCGACTCAAAATAAATTTTCTGTGAATTAAACAAACAGACAGAGTGATTTTCAGTGTTTAATTTTTAATAAATATCAAACCACAATTTCTCCAAGAACTAAAATTATCCTAGGAAGGTCTAATGATTAGGGACCTAGGAAAATTGACAGAACTTAAATTCACTGTGAAATGAATTATTTAAAATTAATTAAAGAAAATCACTAAACTATTTATTGAGGCCTCGTTATGCGTGCAAATGACATGAAATTTTTATGGAGTGTTGAAAATGGTGTCCTTAAGCTACTGTGAATTTTTGGTGATTTTTGAAGGCACTGATATTTAATTAAAAATCAAATGGCATCACTGGGCAAAATATGACACAAATGAACCAATTAATTCATTGATAATTCAATTAAGCCAACAAAAATCAGACACGTGTACAAAAAGATCGAGGACAAAATTCTCAACAACTTGCAATTTTTAGAATTTCAAAATGATGAAAAATGCATGCTATGGACACGTGCAAACACAAGGGTAGAAATGCAATACTGGAAAATAAAATTTCAATAAGTAAACGTGCTGACAGGGACTAAAATGCAATTACCTATACTATGCAGGACTTGAATGCAATTTCTCCACGAAACACGTGCTCCTCACGTGGGGTCTGCTTCACAGGGGCCTTTTTGCAATTTGTGAAAGCTCCAGGGGCGTCGATGCAAATACCCCAGGCCGCACGTGCTCCTCACGTGGGGCGGCCTAGGTTCGGAGACTTCGGAGGCTCGGGTCGAGGCTCGGGCCTTCTGGAGGTTCGGCTCAGCCTCGGGGCAGCTTCGGGTCACCCGAGCCTAGGCTTGGGAGGCCGAGGCTCGGATGCGTCTACGTGGCAGCCTGAAGGCCCTTGGATCAAGATGAATCCAAGGGGTGTCGGTGAAGGCGCGTGGCGGCTGGGGAGGCGTCCGATCTGAGGTGTGATCGACGGTCGAGGACGAGGGCGGCGAAGAGACGCGTGGCGAGGCGAGGTCCGTTCGATCAGAGGATCGAACGGCTGCTGCTTCTTCTCCTTCAACGGGCCTCCGCCGCCTGCGGAGGAGATGGCTGCGCTCCGGTGAAGACTGCTGAGCTCCGCCTCTGTAGCCAAGCTCCGGTGATGAGCTTCGTCAGCTCCCTCCTAGCTCGGAAGAAGCGGAAGAGAAAGGCGGAGCCTCCGGTGGTCTCTGGATCCTTGGAGGAGTGCTGGAGCTCTGCGGTGATGAAGCTCGAAGGGAGCTCCGGCGAGGCTCCGGCCAATGAAGGATTGAGGACCTGCGAAGGGTTAGATGGATAGCCGAGGCGTGCAGGTGTTCGTGGAGGTGAGGTGAGTGAGCGGCGAGGCCTACGGTGGAGTGCGGTGGTCTGGCGGGTAAGCTCCGGCCAAATGGCGGAGCTGCTCGTCGGAGGAAGGTGGTATGCGTCGTCGGAGAGCGTGGAGGGGTCAGCGAGGATCGGAGCTTCGACGCGAAGCTCGCCGAGGTGATTGGAAGGTGCGAGGGTGATCAATGACAGCGAATAAAAACCGAGAAAAAGCAAGAAAAAGAAGAAGAAGATCGGCGATCGATGGAGGGAGTTACCTGGGAATTGGAGCTCCGCTGGGAGTTCCAGGTCGTCGCTCAAGAGGTCGGTAAAGCCCCGAGCTCGTGCAGCTGCTCGGAGGAGTGGCTGCGACACGGCGGTGGGCCGAGGATCTCGCCGGAGAAGACGCCGGTCTTCGCTCGAAGAGACGGCCAATTGCTGTCACCAATTGAGAGCTCTGAGCTCGGGGGTTTCTCCTGGAGTGGCGGATAGCGATGAAGGTGGCCGGAGGGCGAGTATTTATAGGATGGAAGTCTCGGCAGAGCTGGTGATGGGGCGAAGTTCATGGCTGTCGTGGGGCGAGTGTGGCGGAGATGGTGGTGTGTGAGGGAGCTGGCGAGGGAGATGGATGAGTGGGGTGTGTCGTGGGGGTGATGGTGGTCGAAGAAGGTGGCTGGAGTGCGGCCAAGAATAGGAAGGGGCAGCCCCTCCCGCAAGGCGGAGATTGTGGGAGAGAGGGGGTGCCTGAGGTAGGGGACGAAGCCCTGGCCGTTGGATCTTGTGATCCAACGGCCAGATCGAAGCGCAAAGGAGCGGGTCTGATTAGATCTGGGGTCCCAAGATGAGGGGTCATGGGCGAGCCACGTGGCGTATTGTGGCGAGGCGCGAGCGGATGGTTCAGATGCGAGGGCGGAAGTCGATCTGATGGTCGAGACTCACTGGAAGGTGGGCGGCTGTGATGAGAGGATCGGGGGCGCGATCGAGCGGCGTAGATGACACCACGTGGAGGGCTGAGAGTGCGGCGCTAATGGATGGTGGTGATGAGGAGTAGGAGATGATCGGACGGCTGAGGGAGTGAGCGCACGTGGTCACAGAGGGGCCGTTGGATCTGAGGCGCGATCCAACGGTGGGGGGCGAAGGCGGATAAGACAAAGGGCAGCGGGCCGCGTGGCGCAATCAGAGGGCGCCACGTGGCCTGCTGTGAATGGCTGGAAGGGAAAACACGTGTAGAGAGAAGAGGAGGCCGAATTTGGAAAAACTCAAAACATGAAAGTTGTAGATCTTGATGAGATCTACAAGTTTCATGTTGACCAAAGACGGAGATGAGGTCAAATATAATACATAAATACAAAGATACATAAATATACATATGTAGTATACAACATGACCCAAAAACCCAAGTTTCTCATACAAGCTCCAATTGCAATGAAATTAGTCTCATTTTGAAGGTCTTTTAATGGGTAGTATTCTAAGAGTGAGTAGACCTAATTAGGGGTTTGTATGAGGGCTTTATGTGTGTTTTAATGTACAAGGGTTCTCAGGATATTTGGGCTATTTTACAAGGGTGATTTTTGGCATTCTTCCCTATATTATTAAGGAGTATACACATATATTATAGAGAGGAAGTTATTTGATGAAGAAGTATTTTACAGGGGATTTCTGGCTTCTTATTTAAATGCAGATGAGCTGCTAAAATGCATGAATTATGGATGCATGCATGAGTGTTATTTATGCAAGATAAAAGGAAATATGCCTCTATTTTCTCGGGAACAAGGCTCTATTTTTGACTTTTGATGTGATGAATCACAGATTCATCACTTGACCCTCGTGCTCTCTCATCTATTGTTTCGAAGATGGCTGACTGGAGTTATTTTAATCCGATCTTCGAAGATACCTCATACTCTCCAGACGATCCACCTTCCTTTTTGCAGGAGGATCTTCCTCCTGATGTTTGTGCATATCCGCCTAACCCATTATTTCAGGAAACGGAGGACTTTGATTTTCACCCACCCTCATTCAGCCCACCCGGTCCTGAGATTTTGGAGTCACCTTTCATGATTTCCACACTTGAGACACTGGACCAGATGGTGGAGCATATGAATTCGAGGATTAACAATCTCTTTAACATAAATACGAGCCAGAATGCTGCTCCACTTTTTGAGGATATGGATTCATTTGAGGATAATCATGAGAGCTTGCAATCGCCCAAAATACAAAAAAATGAGCAAAATTTAAAAATCCAAAAAGATTCTGGGAGACACATTATCCATTCATTTTGTGAGGAGAAGACCCAAATGCCCAATCATTTACCCACACAATCATCCACCACATGTCCCAATCTTGACCCCGAGGATTCCACTGTACAGACTGCTCTTGGTAATCCTCATATAAATGATGATTCCGACCTCCTCCCTTGTATGGATGAGGTCCAAAAATTCAAAAAAATGTTGACTGAACCCGAAGTGGTAGCCACCCTTCATGAGATAATTAAAGCTCCACTTCAACAGGCCATGACAGATTTATCTACTCCTCAACACAAGAAGAGAAAGCGAAGGAGAAGATCTGAGCGTCACATCTTGACCATGGCCACTGCCTACGCCATCTCTCACCGTCCATATTTTAAGAAAGGGAACACTGCCACACCTCTTGTGAGTTGCTCCATATCTGACTATTCTTGTGATAACGCTCTCCTTGACGGCGGTTCATCAATCAATGTAATACCCTTCTCTATGGTACAGTCTCTTCATCTTGGGCCTCTTAAGAAAACCAGGATGATAGTTCAATTTGCTGATGGATCTATCAAGAGGCCGAAGGGTATTCTAGAAAATGCTGTCATTTCTATTCAAGGCCTGAATTTTACTTCGGATTTTATTGTAATGCCCATGGAGACCTCCACCCCTGTGGAACACCCTCCAATCATCCTGGGACGGCCTTTCCTCGCCTCTGCGGGAGCCGTTATTGACTATGGTTCAGGAGAGATTCGCTTCCGTTCTGATGTAGGGAGCGATGTGTTGATCACTACACCCATCACTGCCCAGAAACCTGCATCTCATAAGAACCCGCCCGTGTTAGCCAACCCCAAGGAATTTGACATCGACGATAATATCAGAGATTCTTGTTATATGTTGGATGATAGTGAAACCCAAGAATTCCTCTTGAAGGAGGAAGACTCGGAAAGCATAGACCTTGGAGTTCCCCCTTCTAGAATGTGGAGATGCATTGATGACATTCGCGGGATTTACACGATAGACACCCTAGAGCGGAAGGCAGATTCTGATACTAGACATGACGGACATGATTTGACTACTTCCGCTGATGAGTCCGTTCCTATTCACCCTGATTCAGATGAGACCGATCATGCTCAATTTGATTTGATTGCTTTTATAAAAGAATTTGGGCCTTTTGAGGAAGATGATGATCCAATAGAGGCTCGCCAGGCTGAAAATGATCCTACTTTTTCGGATAATGATTTCGAGCCATTTTACTTTGATGTTTGCGAAACTTCTCAGGCCAGACATGACAATACTACTTCCAATAACCGGTTTGGGCCTGCACAATCTGAAACCGCTGAGGATACATTCTTGATCGATTCTACTCAGTTTATATCTAATGATGATCCCAATATCGACCTACACCTTGTCAAATCCATACCTCAGCGGTCCCGCAAGAAGGTTCGCTTTCGACCTTCTTGACCTTTGTACATCCACTCCTCTTGTATATCCTTTCGTTTTACTCTGTCTTCTCCCGTTTTATCATTCGCCCCTTTCCTGTGTGTGTGTGTATATGCTATACTTAGGATGTGCTTTATCCTAAGTATAGGGGGTGAATGATTTGTGTTGTTCATTTTCGTCCTGTTCATCACTCTTGTTGTTGCCTATACTTAGGGATACTCTACCCTAAGTATAGGGGGGTGATGTTGTTCATATCATGTCTTTTTATTTTTTTTGAGTATGTACATTCTCGTCATCAGTTTTCCCCTTTTGTACACTCTACTATACTTAGGATTACTTGATCCTAAGTATAGGGGGGATCACCATCTTCTCTTCTTTTTATCTTTTCTTTTCACTTTTCTATACTTAGCACGAGTTTTGTCTTCCTTTTTCGCTCTCCGATCACTATGAGGACATAGTTCGAGCTAAGTATAGGGGGGTGTCGTATATATTGTATATATACTTTAGACATAACTCGTACTTTTAAATACGTTTATTTGAGGGGTTATGTGTGTATAGTTTGTAAAATCCACGTGCGTAAAAAAAACAACAAAACAAAACAAAAAAAATAATAAAACACCAAAAAAACAAAATAAAACACAAAAAAATATCAAAAAAAACACATTGTATATACTTGTATATTTTACTAACCCTTTTCAAAAAAAACAACAAAACAAAAATAACAACAAAACAAAAAAAATGCAAAACCAAAAATCTATAAAAATTTGCAAATTTCAAAAAAAAACTTTCTTTCACATTTGCATTTTTCCTTAAAAAAAGCCATAAAAAGTCCAAAACTAGAAAATTGTTGAAAAAAATGCGTTCTTTTCACATGTGCATCATTCCTTTTTTCAAAAAAAAACCCTCGCATTGTTCATATGTTGCATTTGCATGTGCATTTTTCAGGATAGTATTGACATTTAAACGATGTCTGGAATAAAATTGAAGAATGGAGCTTAGCTGGACCTTAATCCACCTAATTCTTAGAGGAACTTCACCGAGAAATAGGATTTTTGAAGCTTCAGGTCTTTGACTTAATTCTTTGAGTTCCACATGACAATGTGCAGCGTTTGACTCTTAGTGTCTAACCTGGTCTCTTCATTCTGGGTATAACTCTGGAATAGGGAATCAATTTGTACTCTCGCACTATGCACTTAGCTCAACTCAGATGGGATGTTGGAAGACTGTGTGAGTTTCTTTTCTGGTAGCGTGGAAATCTAAAGACCGGAGTACGGGTTGAAATAAAGCTTCAGAAAAGGGATGGACGGCTGGGCACAATTTTTTCTAAGACCCCAAAAAATGTACGGAAACAAAAGATTCTATATCCGTAGGGGCAAACAAGATCCAAGCAGAACCACCAAAAATACAAATACAAAGAAGCCACTACCAAATAAATATCTGACCAAAAAGGTCCAAGCTTCAAGAAACCTGCAGATCTTGGTGGAGACTCGGCTACACTGGCCATCTCCACAAGGAGAGGTGACTACACTGGCCACCCTCCAGTTCTTTTCTCTTTCTTCTAACTTCTCCCCCTATTCGATTGTGAACACAGCGCGACAGACCTTAGAAGGAAATACCTGACTCCCCGAGGACGAGTTATTGGAGAGGAGATTTGCATGGTAGTCCTGCATTCTGGATGGGAAGAGCTAAAACCTTTCACACACATGAGTCGATTGTTCAATGTTCATAGGGTGTGATTTAGGAAGAGGATTGATCTAAGATGACTTCTGAGCCGAAACTGTGACAATGATGTGTAGAACTTGAAGGCTGTTGTTTTTAAAATTCTAAGTCTCATCGAAGTTCCGACACACTAATAATCCAAAGGTCCGACAGAGCTCCAAACTACAATTTTATGAAAATAAGTTTAATACTCAATATTGTCCTACTTTCTTTATTTTCCCTTTCTTTTTCTTTTTCTTTTTCTTCACTTATTCTTCCAAATAAGTGTTTGCTAAGGGACTAGCAAAGGTAAAGCATAGGGGGATGATGAATCTGCGATTCGTCGTCTTTATTCATTTATTTTAGCTTAAAATCCCTTATAAAACACCTGCATATCACGCTAATTCCATATTCTTACTAACTTGCATCTGTGTAAATATTGTACATTTCTGATTAATTTTAACCTAAAATAAATAAAGAAAGAAAGAAAGGAAAAATAAAGAAAAGAAAATAAAATAAATAAATAAAGAAAAGAAAATAAAAAAAGGAAGACTGTGTACAGGCTGACCCGAACCCCAAGAGAAGGTCAAGACGTGACCTGATCGACCAGGAATAAAGTAGGGGGAGATAGGGTCCTTAACCAGAAAATCCAAAAAAAAAATGTGTTCTCACTCATTTTGTATATATCTGTACAAAACTGACATTAATTTATTTGTACCTTAATTGTCCTCAAATCAAATAATATTCAAAATCAAAGTTGTAAATAAAAATGTGTTCTACGTACTAAAATTGATTGCACAATTAAATCTTGTACAGAATAAAAGTAGCCACACTTGGAAAAAGCCACTAAGCACTAATTGAAAGACCAATTCCGGCTCCATATGAGCTTAAATTGAATCAATCTCAGTTCCATTGAACTCGAAATTAAATTATCTTTAAAATGGCTGTATTTTCATAATTTTTGGAGTTACGGATGAAAAGTCGGTTTTCTGGGGTGGTTTGTGCAATTTTCCCTTGTATTTTGTGTATATTGTATTTGTATATATTCTAAATTAATCCCACTGATTTCTTTTTAATAAAAATAAAAACTAAAAAAATAATAAAATTTTAAAACACAAAAAAGGCCAATTTCGTCATTTAACCTTGTATATAATGTCACATATGTATATAGTATATGTATATAGTTGCTATTTTTAATTAACCTTCATAAAAAAAATAAAAAAAATAACATTTTTTAATTCCAATAAATAAAATGACGAAAATTCAAAAAAAATAGATAATTGTTTTATTTTCTCTTTTATCTTCATTTCAAATTTCATCTCCCTTCCACCAAAAAATTCAAAAAAAATTCATTTTTCATCTCTCTTTCAACAATTCAATTCCCTCTCACTTCAATTTTTATCTCCCTTTATCCAATAAAAATTCAAAAAAAAATCAAATTTCGTCTCTCTTCTATTTATATGGCTCCTTCTCCCTCATTCCAACTTGATCAATCTTTAGAGAGAGGAGCCCGATCTCCGAGAAAACAATTTCGTCGAGAAAAGGTGTCGAGACTCCGAGCCGTTCGGTGACAGCGAGTCGGCCTTGTCGAGGCGATTCCGATCCATTTTCCGCTCCTAAGGTGAGATCCAATTTTTCTTCGCATTTTTATCTTAGTTTAATCGTAGTTTTATTTTTCGTATTTTCGTCTCGTTGTCATTTTTTTCTAGATCTTAAGAAAATCCACCACGATTTTTTTGGCCACCGACTCGATTTTTCCATCTCATCTTCGCAATCTCTCCACGTTCTATTTTCTACCTCCCACGATCTATCAACTTCGGCCGCGTTCGGTGGCCGGAGAATCGGATTCATTCTCCATTTTCGCCGAATCCTCGTTCACCTTTTCCGATTTTGTAGATAAATAAAATAATTCTTTTTATCTCTAACGTTTGTTTTGCAGGATAAAAAAATAAAAAAAACTCATTTTTTTATCTCTAACGTTTGTTTTGCAGGATAAATTAAAAAAAAGAAAAAAAATTATTTCCTACTTCTTTCTTTCTTTATTTTCGGATTTATAAAAAAAATAAAAAAAAAGTTTCACTGATTTTTTTATTTCACTATTTATGCATAATATTAAAAAAAAGAAAGAAACAAAAAAAATAAAAAAAAAAATAAAAAAAACGGCAGCCAGGAGGGCCGCCGTCCCCTGCACCTCCCAGCGGCGCCGCTCCCAGCACGCGGGTGCGCCGCCCGCCACTCACACCACCACCGTTCCTCCTGGGCGGCCCTCCCTTGCTCCAGCCGACCGCGGTTTCCCTCCAGCAGGCCGCACAGCGCGCCGCCCACGCCAACCGCGCGCGCGACACGCGTCCACTCAGCGCCCCCCGGCCTTCTTCCTCTGCCGCGACCGCCCGCACCCTCCACAGCCACCGCCGCTGTGCGCGCGGGCGCGCGCGGCGCTCCTCCAGCAACCGCCGCAAGGGGCGGCGCCCCTCCTCATCGATAAGGCGGCGCCGCACCTCCCCTCCAGCGCGAGCTCGCCCGCGACGCCCAGACCGCCGAGCACTCACAGCCCGCGCCAGCCCGTGAAGCCGCCGACGCCCGCGACAGCACCGCCAGACCGCGCGGCGGCCATCTCCAGCCGCCTCCATCTCTGAAAGCCCCGAGCCAGCGCCCTCCTCCGCCGTGCGCCGCGATCGCGTCCCCGCGTGGGGAGGAAGACAAGGGGCGGCGCCGACCCTGTTGCTGCCCCTTTTGTCTTGCAAAGAACGAAATCCTTCTTAGGGTTTCATTATTTTATTTGGAGAATATACAGTGGAGCCCTTAAAAGATTTGAAATGTGCAGATCAGCCCCCAAAAGTTTCTGAAATTACAAAAGCGTCCCCGCCTGATCTTTAGTTTATTTGGGAAGATTACATGCAAGTCCCTGGAAGTTTTCAGAATCGACAGAAAAGTCCCTGCCAGCCTTCAAAGCACCTATATTGGGTAAATTGCGAATCTTGTTCCCTCTGTTTATTTTGAATATTTATCTGAGACAAAAATATCGACTCTTTACATTTCAGTCCAAACATTTACAGTATTTACATTTTAGCCCCTGAACTGTAGAATATTGAATTTGCTTTGTCTTTTCATTGAAATAAATATCCGTTGTGATCCAAAAATTTTGTAAAAATTGTGCTATGCTCCTGATGTTCATATCCATCTAGCATAAAATTTTTGTTCATTTTGATTTTATTTGGTATTATTAAAAAATCAAAAACAGTGTCTTTTTCATTGTTGGAAATTCGAAAATTCATAAAAATTCGAAAATAGCTCCGAAAATTCTAAAAAAATTAGAGTAGTTGTATTTCATTGTCATTTAATTTCTGACCAATTTTCACGCATTAATTATTTATAAAACCCAAAAAATTGAAAAATATCAAAAATCTTCTAAAAATCATAAAAAATTCTACAAAAATCTAAAAATTGTGATTTCAGTTTCTGTTTGTAGATATTTTCTTCTAGTTTATCTTAAAAATAGTAGCCAGGAGTTTTGGGTATTTAAAAGATTTTTAAATTGCAAATTACTTCAGGCAGTCCACATTTTCTTATTTTCTCACTGTTTGATTTCTAGAAAAATACAAAAACATTTGAAAAATCCACAAAAATTCTCAAAAATATTTCAAAACTTTTAAAACGCAAAAATATTTTCTTTGGATTTTTCTGATTATTTTTGGCATAATTGAAAATTGCAATAAAGAGTTGGTGTGTGTACATTCTGGATATTTGTTCCTATTGCTTAGCAGTATTTTTGAAAATAAAAAAAATTACAAAATCAAAATTCATAAAAATTTAAAAATTAGAAAATATAAAAAAAATTAGAAATAAAAAAAATAAAAAAAATAAAAAGATAAAAAATCACAAAAACCAAGGATAGTTGTCCTTTGAGATTCTTGTTTTCTTTTAATTGGTTTCTGATTAATTGAATAACCCTCGGGAATTGTAGCCTCCCTGAGTTCGACCCTGTCCGCTATACAGGTTAATAAGTAGCAAAAATTAAAAAAAAATAATTTTTTGTTGACGCGGGTTTTGGGGATAAAAAGCAACGACCTATTCATCAATTAATTTCCGGCAATAAATTCCTTGCTCAACAAAATTTTGCCGTTGCCGGGGATAAAAAGAAAAATTCAAAAAGCCCTCGAAATTCGCGCTCAACAGGTGCACATGGGGAGAGAGAGGGAGGAGGGGAGGGAGAGGTCACTTGCAGGGCATGCAACCTAGAGAAGAGGGAGATGGGAGGAGAGGTCACGTGCGGAGCACGTGACCTGGAGAATGGAAGTGCAGAGAGAGAGAGAGAGAAGAGAGAGGAAAGGAGAGGGGAAAAGAGAGGGGGATTAAAAAATAAAAGTTAAATAAATAAAAATTGAAAATTGAAAAAATAGAATAAAAATAAATAAAATTAAGGATTAAATAAAAATAAAATAAAATAAAATATAAAATAAAAAATTAATTAAGAAGAAAAATAAAAAAGGAATACTAAATGAAGACAAAAGAATAAGTAGTCCACATGAAAGTTGCTCACTCGATGAGATCTACAACTTTCGTGAAGGACTCAAAACCAAAGTGGTCATCTGTACAAAACATATTTTTGGAGGCACTCTATAGATAATAAAATATAATAAGTTTGTATATTGTGATTTGTTGTATTTTTTATTTAATTTAAATTATTTAATTAATTTATATACAATATATACAAAAGTAATCTAATTTTTATGTATTTTGTATAGGTTAGAAAATTGTAAAATAAAAACCACAAAGATAAAATATGCACAAAATATACAATGTCAGATTTTTGTATTTTCTCTTGATTTTCTGATTTTATGGGTTTTAATTCTTGATGCCAAGTTAGTTAATTAATTAAAGAAAATATTAGAGAAAGAATTAGGTCAAATTACTATTTTTGTATATAAAATAATGGGCTCAATCCAGCTTTAAAACAAAGTTATTTCATTATAGATTTTAACCTTAATTTTAGCACAGTTAATGAATGTTAATAAATCAAATTTGGGGGATTTAATTAGTGATTTTTAAGGGGATTCTCCTAAAGCATCATATAAAGTAGATGAATCATGGATTCATTACATGTAATGATCCGTTTTAATCTTCTCTGAGTGACGATAAATATGAGTCCAATATCAATATTTTTCTGGCATTGGATAAGTCCAGAACTCGAGAGAATACAATCCTGATTTCTCATTAACTTTTATGATTAAAATTTTTCAAATGACCTCCGATCGACGAACGGTCACTTCTATTTGTTCTGATTCATCGAGAGGGGTCTAGTGATGGTCTCTATATCCCTTTGCTGTCCGGATCATGTTACGAGCTTTTTCAACAAAATGAGGTACAATGCGATTGACTTTGGTCTATCATCCCTATACAAAACCTGATCCTTTATATGTGGATCATTGGAGCTCGCCCGACATTAAATCATATTTTTATCAAGTTACGCTGACTGAAGTCGAGTCAGATTTAGGTGAGGTTAGGTAATCTTGCTGAAATCTTGAATAAATCTTCTCTAAAATCTGATAAGCCCCATAAATGATCTCACTTGCTTCAGCGTCTTAGGTAGCTCAAGTTTAACAGGAGTTTAAAATGTCATTTAAGGACAAACTTGGATCTCTGATCTCATCAATGATGTCACAGTCATCTATATGTGGTGTAACTGGTTCACTTTTATCAGATGTGTTTCTCAGCTGATTTGCATTCCGCAATCAACTCTAAAGCAACTTTGTTGTTGTGGAGCAAAAGGTAATCTTTCCAGATGCATAATCGATTACTGCTTCAGCTATTCGAAGGAACAATCGACCAAGTATGATTAGGGCATGGAGTAACGGTGCAGAGGATTCCACGTCTAGGACAATGAAGTCCACTGGGAATTTCATGCTTTGCACTATTACGATAACATCCTACAATACACCACAAAGTCGTTTAATGGATCGATCAATAAACTGAAGGATCATCCTAGTTGGTTTTAGTGGATCCAGCTCGAATTCCTTAAGAAGAGAAGTGGACTTGAGGCTTATCAAAGAGTCGCTATCAAGTAGAGTGCGATCAAAAATTTGATCGAAGATCTCACATCTGATGAAAGGTGATCCCATGTATTTCTTCTTTGTTGGGAGGTTGCAGATAGCATTGACAGTAGCCATGGTAAGGATGTGCTTTTTGGCTCGGTTGCATCAGTTCTTGTGGGGCTAACTCTTTAATGTATATGCCTCTTTGGGTCCTTTCTTCACACTAAGCATGTATTCCATGGCTTTTAGCAACCACATTTTCATAAGGGATTTTTACCCGGCAGACCCTATAAACTTTGCCAATTACCTCCACAACCTTTGAAATAACCTAATTCCTCACTCGACCCTGTAAACTTGCCAACTCTTACCCCATAAACCCTCCGGGTAATCTGTTTGAAGCCCGTGGGGGTTCTTGGGGGTAATTTACAGGGTTGATGGGGTAATTATGTTATGCAAAAGGTTATGGAGGTAATTGGCAAAGTTTATAGGGTCTTCCGAGTAAAAATCCCTTTTCATAAAGACATTTTGCAAAATTTCAGTTACTCCAGGTTCTGACAAAGTTGTTTTCATTTTGTTATTTTGTTATTTTTTCATATCTTTATGAAAAAATATTTACACTATCCAAATGTTTATGATAGTCGACGTGTACAAATGGATGATTGGAAAAGGTACAATCACCCATTAGAAGATGAGAACAAAAAAGTCAAACGTCAGCTCGTTAGTGGGCACGAGATCAGCTGCTGGTGTTGGCATCTCCTTAGCCTGCTCGGCTCGACCTTAGTTGTTATTGAATTTTTGGTCTTTTGATTTTTTTGGATATTCTAATATGATGTGGCTCCTCTCTCTTCTTCTTCCCCACAACTTGATGCGGGATCGGCGGTTGTAGAAGATGATGATTGGCCCTCTATATGAACTCCCACCATGGATCTGATATACCAGTTTATACATCATTCACCATATTTCATCCGTAATAAATCGCTATAGGTAACGAAATATGAGGGAAATTTTTTTCTTGTTTCAAAATTGTATTCACAATTAATGGAAACAACCACCAAACTAATAACATGTGTCACTGATTGACCCAGATTTTATCCTTTTAATACTTTAATGATTTCGTTGAGTCAGATAAATTCGAATCGATCAAAAATTTACCATAGGAATAGAATAATCGATTAATTAGCTAATGTGTGGTTTGATGTTTTTTTAACTTGGGCAATCCTCAAGGTCGACTCAAGGAGGCAAAGGAAAAACTTCAGATCCAATTAGGAGAATTAGATCACAGTTTTCCAAGTGGATTTTTTTGTAATTTTTTATGCAATAAAAATGCCAAATGTAAAATACGATTGAATTAAGTTAACAAGAAAATACACAACTTAGCAAAATTAATTTTAATGCAACATCAATCCAGTTTAGCCAAGTTACATTTTTCCTGTAAGCCTAATCCAATGATGAATGCAAAATGAATTTTTTTAAAAAATTTTAGGCTTAAGATGCACAAATGAAAAATGCAAACTTTTTTGGTGTTTTTATGCAATTTTTCGTGCAAAAAGAGTGCAAAAATCATGAAAAATTTACTGGAAGTGAAGTATGACGAAATGAAGATACACTATTTTTTGAATTTTCTGACACTTTATGATTTTTTATGAATTTTTTACTGAAAACAGAGTGACAACGAGTATTTTATCTTTAATAAATCTAGGAAGTCAGATTATCTATAGAAAACATTATCTCAAATAGATATTATTAATGAGCAATTTAGGAGACTTTAAATTTCCCAAAAATATTATTCTTTGATTTAATTAAAAATCAATTACATAAAGCACTCTAGAATTTATTTTATACAAAATGACATATCCAATTTAGATGAAATTTGGATAATAATTAAAACACAACTAGAGGCATCATCCACAATTGTTTCACAGTCTTTGGAGCAAGAAATATATATGGGCGAATTTTCAAAGCATAAATGATTAAAATATCACTTAATTTCAAACTCTGATTTTTAATAAAATTTTTAAAGCTCACAAAAAATCCAAATGATAAAGAATTAGTTGCTCAACAAAACAATATTTTTAATTAAATAAAATGATGCTAGATGACTGTCCAAATTAATGCATAAAGTCGGGGGTGTCTAAGTAATAAAGAAAATTAAATTAAATAAACAAACTATGCAAAGGGATGTTTTTGTAAATAAAGAGACATGAAGGGATGAAAAATGCAATTTTCACAAAAAATAAAAAGACAAAATGACCTAGAACTTGCCCACCCTTCCCACGCTAGGGCACGAGGGAACGTGAGAGAGGAGGGCGGCGGCTGGACCTGGTGGAGGTAGAGGTGACGCGCATACATTGGCGGCACAGAGCGCTACGATGGCCTGGAGGTGGCATGGGCTGCAAGGAAGCAACCACACATCGTCGCTTGGTGGATTGTGCGCAGTACGGCCGCTGGAAGCTTCTGGCCAAGAGGGGGCAGTGGTGGCTGGGGGCCTCCGCGGAGGCGACGTGCGACATCGCACGATTGTGGTGCGTGTGGGGCGGTGACCTATGGGGGAAGGTGGGCGCGCAACGGAAGCTGCGGGTGGCTGCGACGAGGCACGTGGCGTCGAGCGCGAGGAGCAGTCTGCTGGTAGATGCGCACATAGGCGGCCGCAGGGCTGGAGGGTGGTTGGCGCGGTGAAACACGTACCACTGGAGGAGGAGTTTCTGTAGGTCCAGGGGGCTGGAGGTCTGTGGGCCGGGCATGGAGGGGCGGTCGCTGGCAGCGGCACACGACCAGAGGGATATCGGGCGTGCATGGCTCCGATGGGCTGGTCAGGCACACGATGCTCAGCCGTGCGGTGGAGGAGAGAGGACGGGTGACAGATGCTCCTGGAGCCGCGCGAGGGCAGTGCATAGTGAAAATAAAAGTTGGAAATGTGGTGATTTAGTGAAGGTGATGATACAATGAAGTGAAATAAAAAATAAAAAAAGTGATTATGAGTGGTGATGTTGTGATGATGGTGGTAGTGTAATTGATGGTGATGGAAATACAATGAAGATGCACAAGACAAACAAATAATGTTAGATAAAAAATTGATGAAGTGGAGATAGCAAGATTTACCTGCGGTTCACCGTATTTTGGAGGAGGTGGAACTCAACTCCGATCGTCGCCTCGATCAGCTCCGGGCGGAATCAGAGCAAAGAACCTGGACAAGCTTCGAAGAAACTCGTGGCGGTGGTGCGGACCACTGGATCTCACCTTGAGGTTGTCGTCGCTCAACTCATCTCCTACAGCTGTCACATGAAGGTTAAAGGGTCTCGACCTCACTTCTCTCGAAATGGCGGATGAAGAAAAATGATGGAGGAGATGTGAATATAAAGATGACGAGGAAGTTGGAAATGAGGTGGAGAATTGGGGAAAATGGTGGAGGAAGTGGTGGAGTGGTGGAGACTTGGAGTAGGGAAATAGTAAAGAAGAAGTAAAAAAGGGTTAAAAATAAAATAGAAAAATAAATAAGTAGGTTGCTAATAATAAAGAAGAGAAGAAATAAAAGTGGATGAAAAATATCAAGAAAAGAAAAAAAATAATAAATGTAAATAAATAATTAGTTAAAATAATAATTAAATAAATAAATAAAATTAATAAAATAAAATTACGAAAATAATAATAATAAATAAGAAAAAAAGAAAATGGGGTGACACATGGCGGCTCTAGAAGCCGCCACATGTCGCTCCCAGAAAATTCAAAATTTAAATGTAAAAAAAATCAAAAAGAAATAACAAAGGTTTAAATCAAAAACTGTCAACACATAAGTTGCTCATCTCAATGAGATCTACAACTTTCGCGAAGGACCAAAAATCAAAAGAAGTCATATGTACAAAGTGTATTTTTGGGAGGTAACTTATAGATATAAAATACCACATTTTTGTCTTTTGCAATTTTTTTGTTATTTTTTAAATAAGAGAAAAATCAAAATAAAAATAGAGAAAATATGAAAGGAATATTTATAAATTAATCTATTTTTTGGATTTTTAATAATTAAGAAAATAAAAGGATAAAATACAAGGGCAAAAAGGTTAATATGTACAATATATAATAGGGGCCCAAAATCCAAGTTTTGCATACGATCTCCAAATTTAATAAAATTGGTCTCATTTTGAAGGTCTTTGAATGTATATTTCTTTAAAAGTGAGTAGACTTAAATCGGATACTGTATGAGAGAGATATGCACTTTTTAAGGCTCCTAGTTTTAAACTTGGACTCAAGTTTTATTGGTCAATTTTACAACTTAGTATTTTTTTGGGTATTTTTCTTGTATTAGTGTTAGTAATATATATACTATAAAGTTGATTTTATTGTATTTTAAGTTAGTACAAAATAGATACAAATATGGTATTTACAGTTGATTTTTACAAATGAATTGGGCTTCTTATTTAATGTAAATATGAATGCTAAAATGCAGATATTATTTATGCATGCATGAATGCTAATTATGCAATATAAGTGAAAATATACAGCTTATTACTCGGGAACAGAGCTCTATTTTCAACTTTTGGAGTGATGAATCACAGATTCATCAGTCATCAATTCACATTTTATTAATTTCCATATATATATACTACACGTAACAAAGAAACTGACATCATGTACATGTATCCCAAAATGTAACAGAAGAGAAAGAAAAGCATAAACATGATTATGTACATAAACCTTAACATGTATAGCAACGGAAGTATATACGGAATCTCGGGATCAACAATCGGTCTACTGCGATGCTGTCGCCTTGCCTGCCAGACATGACAGGAACAAGAGAAATGTAAAAAATTGTTGAATACAATCCATTAAATTAAAATTAACTCGTAATTTAGTTGTTTCAAGAGAAAGGTCAAGTAGATAGGAATAAATTTAGATTTAATAGGCTACATTCATAAAAGTAATTTTCAAGTTGTTATGTATGGAAATTCCCTAATCACCCATCACCCCAAAACATTCCATATATAACATTTTCATATATTAATTAATGACCCATATATAGGTTAATATCTTTTTTTATCAATTAGAGATCGTGTTGATGGATCTTGGTATTGAGGATGATGAGTCTATGATTTGATCTTTATTTTTATCTAATTTTTCAAGTCAAGTGGATAGCATGTGGTTTTGGTTTGAGTGTGACCTCACACTATAACTCTAAGGCATGAAGAATACCTTAGGGTTGGGCTGCCTCCGTAGGTATGTGGTGGAATATAATGCATCCTAACTAAGTTCCCAACATGTCCACTAGCTTCTCTTGACATATGTAGTAGTAGTTCTAAGATCTGATTAAATGACGATGCTTGATGATTTCTGTACCAAACTCAACTATAACCAACTCCATTGTAACCAAACTTAATTGTAGCTAACTCAACTGTAACCAATTTCAACTCCAGCTGACAACGATATTTTCATCGCTAAGACCAACTGGCAGAACAGTAACCAAAACTCAAGCGGTGAGGAAGCCTCCTAAGAGACTCTCCTGTCTCTCCCTCAAAGTGGAAGTGTTGTCCAGTATAGGGCTAGGCCTACTCCAAAACTATTTCCTGGAGATGGGTGGGAGAGACTCTCCAGAAAAGCCACTCCAAAAATCAGCCCGACTGGTACGGGCAAACGAGATCGTAAAGAAAAATCAAAACCAAGGGTCCCCTGCCTAGGTACCCTATAGAACACAGGGTCGGTGGAACTAGTCAAAAATCGGGATCCCAACAAAGCATAAAAACACTGAAAGCTCACGCAAAAATCTTAAAAAGGACCGGGATCCTAGACCCATGCACTAAATGGTTGTTGTCCTAAATGAGCTTCAATCTCCCACCCAGTTGAGGGTCACCGCACCCTCGCATAGCCAGGTGTAAGGGTCACCATGACTGACACTCTTAATTATAATTCATCACTTATTTACCTAAATTTTCACTTGCTTGACTACTCATTTCTTTCTCAATTCTTTCTATGGTTGACTGTAAGGATCTAGGTCTTTTGTCACTACCTATCTTTATTGACATATATTTATATATATAAATAACTTATTATACTCAAGGATTAATTGATTAAGGATTGCCAATAATAATGATCTTTGGAAATCATTTATTGATTGCACAAGAGAAGATTATTAATATTTTAATATTTGTATTTCAATCTTCATCAATAAGGTAATAAGAATGGAAGTTGTTCCTTAGATATGGATCTAAGTTCAAAGAAAAATGCATAATTTCAACTTTTAATTTATGAGATTAAGAACTATTCAGTAGATCTGGTTCTAAATTTGAATATGAAATTAAATCTAAAATGCACAGATCAGGAGATTTTTTAGAGCAGAGAATAGCATCTTAGTTTAATTTCTCCAGAACAAAATAACGTTATCTTAGTTAAAACTTTCAACTTGAATTTTTGAGCAGATCTTAAACTTAATTTCTCCATATAAAAATACAACTTATTTAAATATTTTAATTTAAAATTTGAGTAGATAATAGAAAATTATCTTAATTTTCTCCAAATCAAATAAGAAATTTAAGTCTTAGATTTAATGTCTCCAATCAAATAAGAACTTTAAATCTTTCAGTTTGGAATTTGAGCAGAGAACAGACAATGTCTTAAATTTAATCTTTCAAAATTAAATAGGTAATTGAAACCTTTTAATTTGGAATTTACAAAGAATAGTTTCTTAGATGAAAATTTGAGCAGAGAGCAGACATTACCTTTAGTTTCTCTAAATCAGATAAGAAATTTAAATCTTTCAATTTGGATTTGAGCAGAAAACATATAATATCTTTAGTTTCTCCAAATCAAATAAGAAATTTAAATCTTTTAATTTAGAATTGGAGCAATCTTAAATTTAAATTCAAAAAAAGAAATAAGAAATTTAAATCTTTAAATTTAGAATTTTGAGTAGAGAACATACAATATCTTTAATTTGTCCAAATCAAATAAGAAATTTAAATCTTTTAATTTGATATTTGAGAAGAGAACAGACATTATCTTGAATTTTAATCTCTAATTTAATTAATGGAGATTGGTAACATAAATCACATTCAAATTTTACCCAAATATCATCCTTTAAGTTTAAAATTAAAGAGCTTATTAAGAGCTTATAAACTTCATTAAAGAACCCCCAAATTTCCATCATTTAAAACCTAAGATATGGATCTATTATTTTGGAACTTGAAATTTGGAATCAAATTGTGCGAAATTTATACAAATGGCAGCAAAAGAGTGGTAACATAGTGGGATTGTACCTCTTAGATCTTCAAATTTGGAGGAGATCTTGCATGTAGTAACATAGCAACTCTAATGGAAGTAGTAGCAACAGTTATAGCTGCTACTGGAATGACTGTTATGGCAGCCAAATGCAGTGAATAGTAGCTAGCAACTCAGTTGCTCGGGCAGCAGTTCTTGTTGCAATCGACAGCGGCTGTTGCAAGAGAGAGGAGCTTCAAGTTACTTTGAAGCAACTCAACAGCAACAGTAGATGGCTGCCTACTGCAGCTCAAGCAAGAACTGATAGATGCTCCAACAACTAAGTCCTTCCATGGAATTTTGGGAAGGAATGAGAAACGAATAATACAATGGGAGCTATAAATAAGGAGGAGTATTGGCTCTTGTTTTGCCAAGTGGGTCAAAAAAAGAATGTGTTGTCAGGAGGGAAAGAGAGCCAAGTGGAGTAGCTAGGAGATGCTATTGTATTGAACTGAAACAAAATTTTTTATTTTTTATTTTTTCAACCATTTTCTTTCATTTATTTGAGATGTCAAAGTCATTTGTACCCACGTCCCGAGTCTCGGATTCGGGTGTATAATATCTCACTGTGACCATCTGGAATGATGATGATATAAATTTCATATTTTTCTGATCCAAGATAGATACAGAAATTGATGAAATATGGTCTAGGTTTTTTTTAATCAAATTTTACGATTTTAAGTTATCAACCGGCATCTGATCGATGAACGGTCGATTTCATTGAACTTATATCATTGAGACGAATTTTTAATTTTGTGTTGCAGCTTTTCCTATGTCGCACATTATGATGCGATCGACTTTTGTTCAATTGTGTCTGAAAGATATTCAATCTACGATTTACAAATCGAACAGAAGTTATTCAATATTAATTGAATATTAAATGAACTTTTGGACCCTTAATCGGGCCAGATTCGATTTATTCAGATATGGATGTTACAAATATAAAAACCTCAAAGGGATTGTCATCCTCGAGACTCAAGTCAAGGTCACTATATGTCTTGTTTGGATTTCTTCGGGCCATAACAACCTCAAAGGTTTTTTAACCCATAAAAACCTCAAAGGAAAAAAAGCCATATTCTTTTAATACATCTATAATTAAATGGACTTGCTTTGATGATTACCTAAAAAGACCTGTGGGTATTGTACCCACATGTCTGCTTCAGTCTCCCGTGTCACCTCCTTGACACTATGTCAGATCCATAGTACCTTGACTAGAGAGATCTCCTTGTTGCAAAGCTTCTTCACAACACTATGAAGTATCTGCACTAGCCTCTCCTCATATGTCAAGTTTGGCTCCACGTCAAGATTCTCGTAGGTGATGACGTGTTGAGGGTTGTGCACGTAGTTCCTCAGGTTGGATATGTGAAAGACATCATGTATTGCTGATAGGTATGGAGGAAGGGCTACTCGGTAGGCCACCTTCCCAATACGAGAAAGAATCTCTAACAGACCAACGTACCATGACGCCAACTTGCCACGAACACCAAATCTATGTACTCCCTTCATGGGAAATACTCATAGGAACACCAAATCTCCTACATGTTATTACAGGAATTTCATCATTATATGAGATTAAGTTGAATAATGATAAGTCATATTTGAATGGATTAAGAGAAGATGATTGAATTACCTAAAACTCCAAGTCTCTTCTCTGATGGTCTACATATCTATTATGGTGACTCTGTGCCATCATAAGATTGTTGGACATGCGAGCCCACGGTGAGCCATTATGCAATAAATGTTATTGCGAATATCATTTCCTGATCTGAAATGAAGAATTCATAATTTGCATAATAGGTCCCTTAGTACAATTAAGGCTATGTACTATGGCAATCTTGATGATCATACAGTTGTTGATTCAAATATTGAATCATAGAGGCTGGTGCTTGGATGAACATCTAAAGAGTTAGATTGAGGACTCATCAAGCACCGCTAAATGATTGTTAAGAGATGATCTCCAACCTGAGTAGGAGATGGCAATCCTTTCTCATTTAGGGTGATATCTAACCGACCTCTTGATGCAGGTCCTCTGCATAGGAATAGAGATTCGGAGGTGTTAGATAAGTTAGGTCAAATAGTTGACTTAATAAGATCGAGATAACCAAAGTCCTATGTCGTATGTTGTCATGATATAGGCACGCATCCTTTGACCAGAGACAGATGTATTACTATATTTCTGAGTATGTACATTTGGCAGACCAATAGGTTGATGACCTAATCAAGGTCTATACATCGGCACGCTGGTGTGCATATAAGGGCATATGAGTAATACGATCTCTCAAAGGGATCATACAGGTTCATTACTGAACCGGAAGACATGAGCTCACTCATGAGATATTGGGGAGAACCAAATTCCATGCACGGTCGTCTCGTTTTGGAAGCTTGACTGCATTTGTAGATTTGATATATGCTTTTGGAAAGTATATGATCAACAACTGGGTATGATATATGCTTTTGGAAAGCATATGATCGATACTGACTCCCAATGATCGAATGAGAAACTTAATGATAAAACCTTTGAAGTAGACAGTGTAAAATTGATCTTATACTTTGGGTTTATTCTGAGTCTTCCAGTACGCAGGATGTACATGTATTGGGAATACCTGAGGGCGATGTGATCATAAACGGTTGTATAACCATGACACTTCCATTCCTAGGGAGTGATGAAACGGGTCTAGATTTTAGTGACTCCTCTTAGTAGAGAAGTAATCTAATCTTAGTCCAAATGTTGGACATTGATATGAATGTGATTCAGATGCAATGAGAAGATTAGATTTGCGGTCTTGATTTAATCAAGCATCTATGGGAGGCCCGAGATCTGGATTTGAGATGTGATCTCAATATCCAAATCACTATACGTGGAACAATACAATCGCCCAGTCCTTATCTCCAAGTATTCGATTGTACTTTCTGTACAATTGGCCACCCTATCTCCCCCCTACTTTATTCCTTGTCGACCAAGTCACCTTGATGAATGGGTCTTGGAGACTAGGGCACTAAGTTCCTTTGACACCTATTCTTTTTCCTTTTCTTTTTCTTTATTCTTTTATTTTTGCAAAAATACAATATTTTGTATAGTCTTTTATACAATATTTATACATGAAGGTGATGCATATATCATTAATTTGTGAAAATAAACACTCAATAATTCATAATTTATAACTTATTTTAACAAATTTATTATATTTTGTATAGCCATGGATTTAAGGCCAAAATTAAAGAATAAAGGTGATGAAATGAAGATTCATCATTGTTCTTCATTTCTTTCTCTGTTTAATTGCATTTCTTTTCATTTTGACATAGAGATTATTGTCATAATTAATTAACTACTCTAAAAGCATGCAATTTAAAATACAGTTCCTTAAATTCGACCTTGGTATACATACTAATTTAAAATTTTCCACATATTCCAAATTATGGATTTTGATGATCTAATTTTTCCTTTTATACTACAATTTTGTACATTCTTCAAGATGTAGAAAAAGTGATCCATCAGTGTCGAATTAATTCACAAATTCCTTTGAGCAGTCAACATACATAATTTGCACTCACAAGCAAGTGGTCAGAACCAGAAGATTGATCTAAACAGACTCCCGAAATTTCGAGATTATGCATACGATAACAACATGATGTACAGTGAGAAAGCCAAACAATGACACGACAAGCATATCAGATGAAATACTTTTGAGCCATGACAGAAGGTTTGGTTATTTGACACAAAGTTGAGGATCTTCCCGTGCAAATTAAAGAGAAAATCGACATGATTGTTCATAGTAAAGTCTGTGCGACAATGGTAGCATCGTCATATCTAGATTGCCATCTGACACACAACCGTTCGTAGTCAATGGACAGTTACTGAAGCTTTATCTAGAGCATGATATATTCATGTTTGTTGTCGATTCAATTGAAGTGGCATTTAAAGAAGAACTCCCATCATCAGAAAATCCAGATAATTTAGCTACAAAAATATCATTTTCCTCTTTCTTTTTCATTTTTCCCTTTCTTTCCTTCTTCTATTTTATTCAGTCAACCCTTTCATCAATGTTATATTAGGATGACTAGATCCTAAGTATTTAGGGAGGGGGGGTATGTGACTCGAGTTTTTCCTTTTATTCCCTCGATCGTATCTCAACTTTTTAATATTATGTTCTATACTTAGGGACCCTTTTGCCTAAGTATAGGGGGAGATAAATTGTGTTGTTGATTTCATATATTCTCACCCTTGATCATCCCTACTTAGTGTACAGTCTTCCATAAATATGATTAGTTGATCCTAAGTATAGGCTGGACGGTTCACTTCTCATTCTTTCATTGAGTCATTGTATATTCTTCTATACTTAGCATGAGTTATGTCTTCCTTTATTGCTCCTTCGTCACAATGAGGACACAGTTCTCCCTATGTATAGGGGGTCATATATATTGTATATATACTTTGGCCATAACTCATACTTTCATGTATTTTCAATAATATGGCTCTAATATAATGGGTAAGGGTAATCAATAAAAATATTGATGCATTCTTGTAAATATGTGCAAGATTTTCAGAATTTGTCAGTAATAACTGGGTTGAAACTATTTTGCAAAAGGTTTTGAAAAATGGTTGTGAAATGTTTTGAAAAATATTTTGGAAAACTTTTGAAAAAAATTTTGTGAAATGTTTTCAAACCATTTTAAATATCCCTTCTAAATTTCTTGTATAACCTTGTAAATAAAATTCTCTGTTAATATATACACAATCCTTGTGAATACTTGTAAATATATGCAATTTTCCATCCCTTTCAAAAATACATAAAAATTGAAAATGTTTCAAAACTCATAAAAAATGCAAAACTCTTCAAAAACCACATAAAAAGTATAAAACTAGATAATCTATTTCACCAAAAATCCTTTACTTGTGCATTTTTCAGAATGATTTTGACAATTTAACTAGCCTGGATAATAATCTAAAGATTGGAGATTGGTTTAGATTTTAATCCACTTAATTTCACAGGAACCTTGTAGGAAATGGAATTAAGATTTTCTAGATCAATGTGATTTTAATATGAGTCCATGGGGCTATGTTCACATGTCATCTTGATTGGACTGAGTAGAATATTTCATGACACACACATGACCCTTGTAGATAGTGGCATAACTTTGACAAGCACTCTGCACATAGCTCAACTCAGATGATGTGGTGGAGGGAAGAATTCTTTAGCTTGAGAAGCACGCGGATGGAAACATATGTCGCCACAATAAGAGGCAAGTGCACCCTAACCTAGTCTAGTGGCGCTGAAATCTAAAGACATGATGTTGTGGGGTGCAATAAAGCTTCAAAAGAGGGATAGTCTATTGACGCAAGAAGAACTCCTTACATAAATTCTGCAATGTTGTACATTCACAAAAGAGAAAAAAAAGAGTTAGATGGGAGAAAAGGCAATGAAAAATCATTCCTATCAGAGAAATGTATCAATAAGAAAGGCTTAAGCTTCAAAGTTGAAATTATCAGGGTTGCCTGCAGCTGGAGACTTGGCTACACTGGATAAGCACCAAAGGATTTGGGCTACACTGGTCACAATCCATTCTTTTTTCCTACCAATCTTCTTTGAGTCGGTTGCACTTGAACTTACTTGCTCCTCAAGGAAAGAGCATCTAGAATGGGGAATTAGGGTTACTTTGCTGAGGGAGAATGTTTCTTTACCACACTCAGATGTGGGGAGCTATATTTCACATACATTGTACAAGTGAGATTCATAGTCATAAGAGTTTGCATATGAAAAGACTTGTTCTGACCTGACTATTGAGGTGAACTGAACAAAGATTATGGAACTTGAGGGATTTTATGTATTAAATCTGATCTCCAATGAGGTTTTGCCAAACTAACAATCCAAAGGTTTGACTAAGCTTTATACTTTGATTTTATGAAGATAAGTTTAAAAATCATAACTATTTGAAGTTTTTATTTTTCTTTTCTTTCTTTTCTTTTTCAGAACCTAATAAGTGTTTGATGCGACCAACAAAGATAACTATAGGGGGTTGATGAATACCCATACACCACCTTTATTCTTTCATATTGGCTTTAAACCCCTAGCAAAATACATGTGTTACCGCTAACTTGTATGAATTAACATTTATCTATAAATAGTATATTAATACTGGCATTTAAACCCAAAATAAAAGAATAAAGGAAAGAAAAGAAAAATAATGGAGGTATCAATGATATTGACTGACCCTGAACTACGAGGCCAAGTCAAGTGTTGACTAGGTCAATCATGAATAAAGTAGGGGGATATTGGCTGAAACCATGTACAAGAATATCAAGAAAACCCTAGAAAACCTAAATACAATACATTGTGTGCATAGCTCAAACTTGTACTATTTTATGTATCACTATACACACCTCAAATAATAATGTGTTCAACATCAAACTTGTACATAATAATGTATAGAGAATAATAAAATTATTGGAAAAAATAAATCACATACGACTCAATACACTCAGTTGAAAAAGCCGCAAAGAAAACTTCATTGATCAAGATCTTATCCATATGAAATCAAAATGAACCAAACTCACATCCATTATATTTCAAATTGAATTATCTTTAAAATAAAGGCGGGTTTCATCTGAATCAGAGTTAAGATACAAAAGCTGGCTAATTGGGGTATTTGGGTACTTGTATATTTATATAATAAGAGAATTTAATTTATTATGTATATTCTTAGTCTCCTTATATTTTTAAATCATTATATATATACTATATAACATCTATAAAAAATACAAATAAAAATTAAAAGTACTCAAAAATACCAAAAAGAATTAATACACCCTAATATATAAGTACAATACACATATGTTGTAAATATATGTATTTATTTGCTCATATAATAAAAATCATAAAAATCTCATAGAGATATGTATTAAATACTATTGTAAATATATAAGTTATTTAATAATGGTAGCTTGTATAAAAACAACAAAATAAAAATGTAAATGCATAGTATACATGTATAAATACCTATAAATAATAGTACATAAATAATATTACCTACTAAAAAAGGTTATAAAAATAAATACAAATAATTAAAATATAATTTAGAAAATAATACACATTTTTAATGTTTTGCTTTTTTAAAATAAAATCAATTGCTATTTTATTTAGAATTATCCTTTATTTCTAATTTCTCTTTTGTCATTTAGTGGCCTATGTGGACCAATGGAAGAACTGGCAATGTTGAACCTAGGTCAACAACTACTCCCACATCCATGACCTGTCAGAGCTTATAGGTAGCCCAGATTGTCCATTTTCTCATGCCTAATCCAGTCTTCCTTTAAGATCGAGTCCTTCATAAAATATGTTCGCACGACAACCCCCCATCTCGTCCGACCCACAGATCTCACCAACCTCCCTTAATTCATGTGCAGATCCTAAGTCAAACTCACCCTCCTGACTCTATTATAAAACTTCTCCTTTGAGCTCCAACAAAATCTAATCCATCTTGAGCCACCTTAATCGCAACAACACTAGCTGGAGCAATCTTCTTCACGACAATATGAAAATCCCCTTAGTTTGCGGCTAGGAGAAGGTTGGAGGAGTGTGATTTTCATCATCGGATATTAACTCCAGTGAAGGTCTGCGTCCAGGTCTTATCCTATCGAGGAATTGGTAAATTAGGTGTTTTTTCATTCCATCTTTTGATTTTGAGTGCAAAATTGTCTTTCAGTCCAGTTAGTTTCATTCAGTATCACCTAAAATAAAAAATCTAAAGTACACCAAAGCACTAGGCTCCAACTTATGTTCCGCCTTCGTGTGACCTATTCCGACTCACCGACCACCTCACCTCGTTCCCCTCCATATTCTACACCTTCTCGATCATCTGGCCTCCTGGATCTTGAACAAATTGAGTTCACTGTATCCCTCTTCCACCTCGTACGCCAGAGATGACTCGCCCACCTCATTCACAATTCCTCTAATGAATAGGTTGAGGACGTTCTCTCTCTAGCTATGACACTTGTCATAGACAAGTATAGTGAAGATATAACCCCATATAGAGGGTGATTCAACCGTAAACTTCAGTTTCAGGTCCCTAAGCTACCTTTGAGCTCCAGGCCTTAAACAGTAAGGCTTGGACCCATTTTGCATCACTGGTCAATGCAGAGCACCCCCAAGACCCTTCTACGTCCTCCAATATCTTGAGAAGACACCGGAGGATGGATAACAACCTAATCAAAGCTTGGTGAGGCAGGAGTTCTTCCGTGTTCACACAAGTTTCTTCATCTCCATCCGATGCAACTTTGATTCAAGATCTGATCTTAGACATAGAAGCGAGGCAAACCAACATCGCATCAGAACTGCCTGATCTCTAGTAGATCACCCATGACCGTTAGATCAGCCACACATGTACGTCATGTGGATTCGAGGGTAATATTGCACACATCCCCTTTCGCCATTTATCTTTGATTTATTATCATGTAATTAATAAATGAAGTATAATAGCTTTTGGATATTTTGTTGGTTGGACCTTGTAGTTTTTTCATCTATATTTTAGTCCTTTGGCAGGTCACCTCACACGGTCCCCCACATGAGGCATTTTGTGGATTTGGGGGACTGGTCCTATAGTTCTTGGACTTATTATGGAATGAATGGGAGTTTTTTATTTAATCACAAGTAGGTCCATGTAGGTGCGAATTAAGTTTCATTTTTAATTGAAAATATTGCATGTTTGATCCTAGACTTGTTTTGAATGTTAACAATTGCATGAAATGTGTTATAAAAAATGCATTAGGTCAATACTCTTCTGAATTAAATTGTTTGCTTATTTTGTTTCTATTAATTGCATTTCATTACTGAAAAATGATAAGAAAATTAGTGTAGGTTCCTGTAGCATTGATCTACCATTCATAATTTTCTTGGGGCATTTAAAGTAAATTTTCTATTTATAAACATTAAAAAAACAAGCACAATTCCTCTGTTTAGACTTATAAAATCCATAAAAAATTGAAATATCCATCCAAAATCCCCACCTCAGATATCCAAAAATCACTAAAAAATATAAAATAAAAAAATTAAAAACCTTATAAAAAATAATAAAAAAATTTAAAAAAGTTCAAAATTGGTTTTTTAGTTCCTGAATTGTCTTAATTATATATAGTTTATTTAAAAATACTTTATGGTTGATTATGGACTTATAGATATTTTTAAAACCCTAAACAACTCTCTGAATTTCAATTTTCCCTATTTTTATTTATTTATCACTTTTAAAGTCCATAAAAATATAAATTCTATTAAAATTCCATAAAAACATTAAATATTATAAAACACAAAATACTCCATTTTATTTATTTTGATATTCTTTTCTTATTTCAAAAATCCAAAATTTATTTTCTCTTCTTTATTTATATAGTTTTAAAAAAATCTAAAAGAAATTGAAAGTTTAAAAATTTAAAACAATCAAAACTTTAAAAACTTAAAAAAATATAAAACATTTTATAAATATTAAAATTTGCAAATAATTAAAAACACATATAAACATCAAAAAATAAAAGGCATAAAAATAGAAAAATAAAAACATTAAATCTTTATTAAATAGCAATAATTAATAGATAAAAGCCTATCCGACTTACTGCCAATGTTCGAAACTCTTCCATACTTATACCTATACGCATGTTTTGAAGAGTTATACTAAATTTTGACTCACATTCACACTTTGATTTCTTCATCTATTTAGTTGTGGGTTGACTATTATTTGATGGTCGAGGACCTGGTCACCACAGCGATTGCTTGTATGCCTTGTTAGAGTAGCAAACTAGTCCCCTTACCCTTAATAGTTACAAATGTAGTAACAGGTGTAGCAGCAGCATGCTGCTGCGACTAGTTTTTTTGCCTGAAAATCCTTGTGACTACAAAAGGGACTACATGTGGTAGCTTTGTAGTCTCAATTAGCTGAAAGTGTGACCACGATATATCTACACTGCACTCGCATTTGCTATTGCGGGCACTGACATGCGACTACACCGATTACGAGCATATGTAGTCGCAAGTATGAAAAATGACTACAAAGCTACTACTTTGGTACTACAACTTGACTACAAACGTTGTCGCATTTTCCTATTTTTTTGTAGTTAACAATGCCATAATTGCACATATGTCTTTAACATATTCATTGTTTAGAGTTGTCTTGATTTTTAAAAGAACATAACATAATAATGTAGCTACAATTGTAGAGAACTTATCTTTTGCCTCACGTCCTTGGAAGGCATTGGCCCTTTAGGCTAATGATAAACAGACTCTAGAGGTGACTCCCACCATTAGGTATAGCATTTAGCTCAGCTTACCGTTTTAGTGCTATTATTTATACTAAGAAAATTATGATCATTTTAATACCATTTTCTTTTTCATACAATAGCAGTTCATGTGAACATTCCAATTACGATATCTTAGCGTCAACTTTTATGACTTGATAGCCTCAATAATCACCATGGGATATGATATTTACATAAATATTGTATTATGGAAGATATATTCAAATTTTAAAATGTGATATGCCATAGGATTGTCATATATAAAGCTACATGTCATATCGTTGAGATCATATATAACATTCATAAACAAGTGTACATTTTTTGGTTTCGTTAATCGTACAAAGATTTAGTTCAAATTGAGCATATATAGTACTAATATTATGAAGGCTATTGTGTTCTCAACGATAGTTTGCACTTTGTAATTTCACTAGTACTATATGCAAGAATAATATAGAATAAATTAATTTGGGTATTTGAGTAACTACATGAAAATGATGAAAACCAGATTCCGATATTGAAAACATGATATTATGTCATTTATATGTGTAACAAAACATAAGATATACAAAGAAATATAGCGTAATTTTGTTTATTTTCCCAGTCCCAGCATATATGGATTATGGAACATATTTATATTAAGCAGATAAAAAGAATTATTATCTTTGATAATAGAAGTTGTTTACTATATACATATATATATTATTATTATCAGACTTTATGTTGAATTTCTTTTCTTACATACAATTACTATTCTTACATAATATTATAAAAATAGATGATTATGTTCCCTAAATTCTAGAAATCTTGTACACCACAAAGAGTAGATATACCAAATACACATGCAACATGCATGGGCATCATTTGCAAGCATAACATGTATTATAGAGATTTTATAAATAATAAACAAAACATAGATATGCATGTGTTCATAGAGTAGATTAGGTTATCTAAACCTTTAATACTATCACGATAATTCTTTAGAAAGAACATGCAGTTGCATATTTCAGGATTCTGGAATTTTTTTTCGCCATTAGCTATATCATAGGAAAGGTATTCATGTAATTGACATTGTAACAAATATCTTGTGTTACTAACGATTTGACACATATGTGGTATCCTAAGGGTACGACACATACCTTGATGGTGCGAACAATCCGCTTGAGAAATTTCCTCGATTCTGCTTATCCCAGCTGTCAATGATCACGTCGACATTCCTCTGATTTCACCAGATCAGAACTTCAACATCAATGGAGTGGGTTTCCATTGCTGGATTCGAGAACGACACCGACAGGAGAAGGTCATCATCGGGTTGCTCTCTTTCTCTCTCTATTTCTTTCTTTCTTCTCTCTCGTTTAAGGCAAGACTTGAGGGTTTTGTTAGTATCCTTGAATTTTTAAAAGCACTCATGGGAGACCTTTTCTAACAATAATTAGGAGTTGATATAGAAAATGATGAGATAACAACAACAACCTTATTAGTTAAGGTTGTTAGACATTTTATTTTTTCTCTTCTATTTAATTTTTTTGTAGGATTGTCTCACCAAAGATGATGCGAAGGTTTATTTTTTTAAAAAAAATAAATATGATACAATCTACCCCACTAAAGATATATCGTCCTTGAAATTTTCATCATAAAAAGATGACTTATCAAAGAGAAGCGGAAAATGTTGTCGTATTTCAACCTCTAACTCCCAAAATTGCCTAGGCAGTGTCGCAACGGGTGCTCCTATGCCCCATTAGACTCATTGGTCTTTCTTTATATGTCAGATTCAATTGAACATTAAGAACTTAATGTTCGATTACATGTGATAGGTTCGAATTTTATTTTCTTAGCATTGACATGTGAAAAATGTTAGCCATGTGAGCCTAAGGCGAACCATACATACAATAAATGTTATTGTAATATTTTATTTATCAATAAAAGTTATTGGTTATTTCATTCCCTATCTAAGATTAAATGATTGAATGCACTATAAGGCCCCATATACAATTAGGGTTGTGTACCATGGCCATCTTAATGATGATACAACTGTTGATTCAATTGTTGAATCATAGAGTCTGGTGCTTGGATGAATATCTAAGGAGTTAGATTGAGGACTCATCAAGCACCGTCAAATGATTGTTAAGAGATGATTTCCGGCCTGAGCAGGAAATGGCAATCCCTTCTCATTAGGTTGATATATGATCGACCTCTTGAAGCAGGTCCTTTGCATGGGAATAGAGATTTGGAGGTGTCAGATTAATTAGGTCAAAGAGTGACTTAAAGATATTAAGATGACCAAAGTCCTATGTGGTATACTGTCACAATATAGGCACACATCTTCTGATAGGAGACATATATGTTGCTATATGACTGAGTATCTACATTTGGCAGATCGATAGGTTCATGACCTGATCAAGGTCTATACATCGACAAGCTGGTGTGCATATGAGGGCATATGAGTAATAAGATCTCTTAAAGGAGTCATATGCCCCCATTTTAAAGGGATCTTAAAGGGATCGTATTACTTGTGAACTAGAAGACATGATCTCACTCATGAGGTATTGGGACCGATAAAATTTCATGCATAGTCGTCATGCTTTGGAAGCATGACAGGAAATTGTAGGTATGATATATGCTTTTGAAAAGCATATGATCAATACCAACTCCTAATAACTTGAATGATAATCTTGATAACGAAACCCTGAAGATGACTGTGAAAATTGTTCTATATCTTCGGGTTTATTATAAGTTTTCCAGTATGCAGGATATACAGGTATTAGGAATACCTGAGGGTGATGTGATCATAAATGAGTGTATAACCACGACGCTTTCATTCCAAGGGAGTGATGAAACAAGTATGGATTTAGTGACTCCTCATAATAGAGAAGTAGTATGATCTTTGTCCAAATGTTGGACATCGATTTGAATGAGATTCAGATGCAATGTGAAAATTAGATTTACGGTCTTGATTTAATCAAGCATCAATGAGAGGTCCATGAGATCTAGTTTTGAGATGTGATCTCAATATCCAAGTCACTATACGTGGAATGTACAATCGCCTGTCCTTATCTCCAAGTATTTGCTGAGAAAGCGCATTATTCTTGAAAGAGTTCACTAATAATTCAATTGTTGAATAATATCTAAGCATTGAGAAATGGATAACAAAGTGTGAATTAATTACCATGAATAATGTGAAATTGATTCATATTATTTAAATGCATGAGATTGATGATCTAATATAATTAAATGTCATTTAGTTATTATGGATATATATATATATATTATAAGTGCTATTTATAATGTATTAGAGAGAGAGCCTTTTGTGATTTATATTTGTTGATTAATTATTGATATGAATTGGATTCACATTGAATAATTAATTGAAAATATAATTTACATTTTATTTTAGTTTGTGAATGTGATTCATATATTTCCAATGGCATCATTGTAATATTCACAAGATAATTATGAAATATTTTTGTGAGATAAATTACAACAAGTTTTGTTATAAATCTGGGAGATTTCATGAGACAATGTAATCTCATGAATTGGAAGAAGATTGCCTCCTTCTAATTCAAGGAGGTGGATGGCCACCAAGTCCTAAAGGTATTGGGTGCCCCCCCATTAGGGATGAGGGCAATCTCCTTCCTCATTATATCCAAGATTAAATGATTAATATTGGAATTAATTTATTATTTATTTATAAATATATATATATAATTTATATTAAAATAATTGTTGTTGTGTTCTACAATAAAATCATGGCCATTGAGAGTAGCACAAATCAATCTCATCCATTGATTTTGTGTTGTCTGTGGATTAAGATCCATGGACTCCCAAAATACCATAAGAAGAGACACCCCTTGCTATTCAAGTTACAACATCAATAGATCTCTCTCTCTCTCTCTCATTCTCACTCCACCTCTCTCTCTCTCTCCCTTGAGTGATCGTCCCCTCCAACATAGAGAGAAGGTCATCGCCGCCATCGCATCGCCGTTGTGTTGTCGCTTCCATAACTCTTGGAACTCCATTTTCATTGGTGTGTCTCACTCGTGAATAAGACGTTTGATCTCATGAGATGAGATCAGGAGATCCATCTATTGGATAAACTACTTGGATTGCGAGAAGCACGCGACTCATCTCCGCGCTTGCAAGCATCTCCTCCGATAGATCAGACTTGAGACAGGAGGTCTCTTATCTTAGAGATTCGATCACAACCACGTTATAAGAGGTATTCCTTTATATATTATGTGGTTTAGATGAAATAATCCAGTAATTGTTCTAGATCACATGGTTTCATTGATTAAAAATTTTAAATTCTACTGCACCGAGCAACTAGTACGACTAGTCGCTCTCGATCATATATGATGCCATCATCATGCTTCTGTGATGCGCTTAAGTATTCTTTATAATCCTTCAAGTGGTATCAGAGCCTTGGTCAGGTTTTGGATGTGATCGAAAACCCTAGGCGATCATGGTCCATGTTTTGGTTTCACGTGCATTATTTTTTGCATTGGACGCAAGAATCGAATCGTTTGTTGAGGAAATAAAACCTACTATTTGTGCACTGTCTGGATGTATTTTGGTTGATAAAATGTATTTAGAATTTCTAAATATGTTCCAAAAATAGTAACCTTCAATTGGTACTAAAAGTGCACTAAATTGATTCGAATAGTTCCCGCTATGAAAATTGTTTTGCATGTATTCACGTATCGGTAAAAAAACTATTTTCGATTACTTTTTTCCTGTCATGTAATATAAAATAAACACTTAAATTAAGTTAGAGAATCAAACCAGCAAATCGTACGATTTTATTTCATGTGATTCCGACTACGTTTGCCCTAGATATTCCATATTTAGCGGAGATGGGTCGGATGATGATTGGATCATCAAGATCTCTTTCTTAATTTATTTATCATTCAATGTCAATCAAGAAAATTAAGAATTTGATAATATTAATTGATGATTAATATTTATTTAATCAAAATAATTGATTAAACCCCGATCATCATTGAATGAGTGTTTCATAAAAACCATAGGATATCCTACAATAGTTGTAGGACAATCTCTACATGTAAAACTTGGTTACTTGAATAGGATTGGGGATTTGTTTAGAAAATCTCCTTATAATATTGATCAAAATGGTTTGATTATTATTATATGGTATATCTTAGGTTGAAAGACCGATTATCATCTCAAAATATAAAATGATCAATTCACATTATCTTGACCCGGGGCGGATATGGTATCTAGTCGAGGAGCGTTGGGGTAGCAGGTTGCTCCATAAGCGGTCTGTCCCACTCCCATCAGAGTTGGCCATGACAATGTGTAAGGAAGGGATAATGTCTGAAGCAATCATGGTGTATTTTTCTAATTATTAAGATTCAAATAATATGTATTTTTGAGATAATATCATCCTTCAAGTAACAACCAATTTTGTTGGTTGATTGAATTGGATTGATAATTGATTTAATATGATTAAATCAATTATATCAAATTAAAAGACTCTGTTATGAATAAATGTGTATTTCCCTTAGGAGAATTAATTTTGTAAACATGATTCATGATAATTAATTAGAATTTGAATATGAGGTGGAGGATCAAATAAGTGACATCCATGGTCTCCCGTCAAGGCGAAGGGTTCCGTCGTCAGGGATTATATGTTGGAGATGTCTGCCCGAAGTGACAGCTCCTGCATACAAGCACATCTGGATCAGGCTCTTTGCTTCTTGACAGAGTAAGTCTGTATGCGCAGTGACCCCAATATCGGGTCCTTATATTATTGAGGCGATATTGGATTGCACATAGCGAGTGTTATTCTTTTTTATGGTTGGTTCAATTAGCAACATGTTAACATCACCTTAGGCGTGGTGGGCCGGGTGTTAAAGATCGAATTGAGAAATGCAAGTTGGACTTGCAAGGCGAAATGTGTTCCCTCTTCTTTTGTCCGAGTTATAGGATCTCATATTATTGAGATGTAGCAAAGGTAAAGAGGATATCTCAGTTCTTGCTAGAGATATAACGATAAGTATATCCCTTACTTTGAAAGTGATTAAAGGAATGGACTTTCAAAGTTGAAAAGGCAATACTAATTTGATTAGAAATTCTTTAATTAAAGAATTACAATTGAATATATAACTATTTATATGTTCTAATATAATGCATTTTTAATTTCAGAAAATGGAGTTCATGAATCTACTCAGCATGCTCCTGGAGATCAATCAGTTAATCGGATCAAATTATTCAGATTGGATCCAAAATTTGGATCTTGTTCTTTCTACAGAACGCATCTCTTATGTGCTGCCCAAGGACAAGTACACAAACCTGAAGATTCTGGAAAAAATTAAATTCAATGTAAAATATGATGAATATTACAATTTGGCAAGGTATTACATTCTTCGTTCATTGTCCAATGTGCTTCAGAAGCAACATGTGGAGATGAACACTTGCCATGATATAATGATGAATATGAGAGCAATGTTCGGTGATGTAAACAACACATGTCGTGATAATATCATGAAAGAACTTATTCAGTGCAAGATGCGTGAGGCAATCTCAATCAAAGAGCATGTACTCAAAATGTTTGGGTACCTTTCTAAGCTGGAAACCCTAGGAGATGACATGGATGCAGATATGTAGGTTGACTTCATTCTGATGTCGCTCCCTAAGTCTTTCAACAACTTTGTGGTCACGTACCACATGAGCAAAGTTGATATACTAACGTTGGGCTAATGGCTGCATTAAAGTCTGCAGAAGATGTAAGGAAGAACGATGGCCTCTCTGTCAGTGCAATGGTTGCAAAAGTAAAAGGGAAGTGTAGTCGGAAGCATGGTTCTCAGAAAGGCATGACCTAGAAGAGAAAGAAGAAGAGTCAAGGTGCCATCTTCCAATGCATCCACTCTGATAGCATCGAAGAAAACCGATGTTTGTCATCACTACAAGAAGCTGGGGCACTGGCAGTGGAGGTATAATTTCCCGAATTACCTAAGTCGGTCGACAGAGGTAAAGCCCCAACAGGTATGAAATCTATTTTCATTATTGAAACCAATTTTCTCATTAGACGAGAAGGCAGTTGGGTTATAGATTTTGGTACTTCTGTTCATGTATGCAATTTGTTGCATCTGTTTCAAGAAACTAGAGATCTTGATGAAGGGGAGATAATCATCCAGATGAGATCTGATGCAACTGTTGCAGCAGTCGCCGTCTGGACCTGCAGACTGTCATTATCTAGTGGGAAAATCATTTTACTTAAAGAGTATCTTTATGTACCAGAAGTCAGAAGGAACCTTATATCTATATTTAAGCTTGTTAAAGGCATATATTCATTCCTTTTCTATAATAAACTATTTATAAATTGTTATGATAAGAATATTACAAATGGTGTTTTGACTTCTGGTGGACTCTATGAATTGTACATTGATGAAAATATCATGATGTTACTACCACTAATAAAAACCCTAAAAGATCTAGGGAGGATGGAAATCATTCAAATATGATTTGGCATCAAAGGCTTGGTCATTCATCTGTTGATAAAATCAATAGATTAATAAATGATGGACCCTTAGATTTTCTACAAGTTCAATCTTTACCTACCTGTGAACATTGTATTCAAGGTAAAATGACTAGAATGCCTTTTCCTAACAAGGTTACATGATGCGAAGGTGTTCTTTACCTAATACATATAGATGTATGTGGTCCCTTCAGTATCGCAACCCTAAATGGACATCTATATTATTTAACATTTATTGATGACCATTCACGATAACAGGTTTATCTTCCTACTATGTCATAAATTTGAAACCTTTGAAAAGTTAAACGAGTTCAAGGCTTTGGTTGAGAACGAAATCGATAAAAAGATTAAACGGATTTGATATGACCGAGGTGGTGAGTACCTCTTAGATGAATTCAAGGAATACCTTAAAGAGAATGGAATTGTCTCCAATCTCACTCCTCTTGGAACCCCCAACTTATTGGTGTTGCTGAAAGACGTAACAGAACCATCATGGATATGGTTTGTTCAATGATGTGTAAAGCACATTTACCACTTAGTTTTTGGGGATATGCAGTGGAGACTGCAATATATGTCCTGAATAAGATTCCTAGCAAGTCTATACTAAGACTCCTCACGAGCTCTGGTATGGAACCAAACCTTGTGTTAATCACTTGAGAGTTTGGGATTGCTTCTAGAATCTCACACTCATGAGTGATACTTCATTGGGTATGTTAAGAATGGTTTTGGGTATCGGCATTATGACCTTGAGATCCAAAAAGTTTTCATCTCTAGAGATGTGAAATTTCTGAAGGATGATTTCTTTAAAAGTCAAGACATAAATGAAGTAGAGGAACTCATTGAGTCCCTTGAGGATTCTAAGCTTCCTAAACCAGAAACTGAAGAGATAAATAAAGACGAAACACCAGTACCTCTTCGAAGGAGTTCAAGGGTGGTTGCACCACTTGAAATATATGGATTCCATGTGTCAGGTGAAACCGACAATGATCTAGCTACATTTGATGAAGTGCTCGCAACATGACATGGATAGATGGATGCTAGAAATGAAGTCAGATATTGAATCCATGCATAAGAATGGTTTATGGACCCTAGAGGATCCACCTGAAGGGTGAAACTTATTGGGTGTAAATGGATCTTCAAGAGAAAGAGGGGACCTGATGGGAAAGTAGAGACTTTCAAAGCACGACTCATAGCCAAGGGATACAAAGAGAAGGCATCGACTACGATGAGACGTTCTCTCATGTGGCTATGCTTAAATACATCAGGGTACTGCTAGTTATAGTTGCATCTCTTAACTATGACATATGGCAGATGTACGCCAAGACGACTTTCCTCAATGGATACCTCGAGGAGGATATCTATATGGAGCAGCCCCAGGGCTTCATAACCGAGGAAGGTAAAGTATGCAAGCTGAAGAAATCCATCTATGGGATAGCTTCTCGTAGATGGAACATCAGATTGAAAGAAACCATAAAGAGTTATGATTTTGTGCAGAATCTTGATTAACCTTGTGTGTACAAGAAGCTTAGTGGAAGTGGCATTGTGTTCATCATACTTTACGTAGATGACATCATTATCATTGGAATGATACATGGATGATGGCCAGTGTCAAGATTTGGCTATCCCATACTTTTGAGATGAAAGATCTTGGAGAAGCCTCTTACATCTTGGGTCTGAAGCTATTCAGAAACCAAGAAAAGAGGATATGGGGATTATCACAACATGGGTACATTAAGAAAATTTTGGAACGTTTCCATATGGAGAGTTCCAAGAAAGTTTTCCTTCCCTTAAGACATGGTATCCAACTATCTAAAGGGATAGCTCCTCAAAGTGTTGAGTAAAAGAAAGTCATGGCTAGATGCCCCTACGCAACAACTGTAGAAAGCTTAATGTACGCCATGATGTTTACAATGCCAGATATCTGTCATGTAGTGGGAGTGGTAAGTCGTTACAATCCTACTATGGAGAACAACATTGGAATGCAGTGAAGAGCATTTTCAAGTATCTAAGATGGACGCAAGATTATATCTTGGTCTATGGAAATGGTGATCTCCAAGTCTTGGGATACATTGATTCAGACTTCCAGTCAGATATCAATGATCTAAAATCGACATTAGGGTTTGTGTCATGTTGAACGGTGGTGCTGTCAGCTAGAGAAGCAAGAAACATGACACTACAATAGATTCAACAACAGAAGCCGAATACATTTCCGCATCGGATGCTGTAAAGGAGGTGGTGTGGTTGCACAAGTTCATCCTATAACTTGGTGCACTCCAATGATTCTCCCATCCTGCTACTCTGCAATGACACAAGAGCCATTGCCCCGGCAAAGGAACCCAGATGGCATCAAAAGAGCAAGTACATGGAAAGGAAATACCGCATCATTCGGGAGATGCAAAAGCGTAGTGATATCATCATCACCAAGGTGGCCTCTGCCAACAACGTTGCTCATCCTCTTACCAAATCATTGACACAGAAGGTTTTTGACCAACATGTTATGAGTATGGGTTTAAGGATTGTACCTAAATGGTTCTCAGGGCTAGTGGGAGGTTGTTAGCCATGTGAGCTCGAGGCGAACCATTCCTACAATAAATGTTATTGTAATATTTGATCTATCAATAAAAGTTATTGGTTATTTCACTCTCTATCTGATAATAAATGAGTGAATGCACTATAAGGTCCCTCTGTATAAGTAGGGTTATGTTCCATGGCCATCTTAATGATCATACATATGTTGATTCAATTGTTGAATTATAGAGGCTGGTTCTTGGATGAATATCTAAGGAGTTAGATTGAGGACTCATCAAGTACCATCAAATGATTGTTAAGAGATGATCTCCATCCTAAGTAGGAGATGGCAATCCTTTCTCATTAGGCTAATATCTGATCAACCTCTTGATACCTGTCCTCTGCATGGGAATAGAGATTCGGAGGTGTCAGATTATTTAGTTCATAGAGTTGGCCTAACGAGATCGAGATAACCAAAGTCCTGTGTCTTATACTATCACAATATAGGCATACAACCTATGATCGGAGAAAGATGTGTTGTTATATGTCTGAGTATGTACATTTGGCAGAACAATAGGTTGATAACCTAATCAAGGTCTATATACCAATGAGTTGGTGTGCATATGAGGGCATATGAGTAGTAAGATCTCTCAAAAGTTCGCTTGAGAACTAGAAGACATGAGCTCACTCATGAGGTATTGGAACCGATCAAATTCCATGCATTGTCATCGTGCTTTGGAAGCATGACAAGAATTTGTAGGTATGATATATTCTTTTGGAAAGCATATGATCGATACCAACTCCAAATAAGCGAATGAGAAACTTGATAATGAAACCCTGAAAATGACAGTGAAAATTGATCTATATCTTTGGGTTTATTATAGGTTTTCCAGTATACGGAATGTATATTTATTAGGAATACCTGAGGGTGATGTGATCACAATCGATTGTATAACCATGATGCTTCCATTCCGATGGAGCTGAACTAGGTATGGATTTTAGTGACTCCTCTCAATAGAGAAGTAATCTGATCAAGCCCCAAATGTTGGAGACTAATCTTAATGAGATTCATATGCAATGTGAAGATTAGATTTATGACCTTGATTTAATCAAGCATCTATGAGAGGTCCACGAGATCTGGATTTGAGAAGTGATCTCAATATCCAAGTCAGTAAATGTGGAACGTACAATCGCCAAGTCCTTATCTCCAAGTATCTGCAGAGAAAGTGCATTACTCTTGAAAGAGTTCAAGAATAATTCCATTGTTGAATTATATCTAATCATTGAGAAATGGATAATTAACTATGATTTTGTTGTCATGAATAATGTGAATTTGTTTCATATTATTTAAATGCATGAGAATGATGATCTAATATATTTAAATGTGATTTAGTTATTATGGATAAGAATAATATGGATAACACTATCCAAATATTCATGTATATATTATAAATGTGATTTATAATGTATTAGAGAGAGCCTATTGTGATTTATACTTGTTGATTAATTATCGATATGAATTGGATTCACATTGGATAATTAATTGAAAATATATTTTACATTTTATTTTGGGTTGTGAATGTGATTCACACATTTCCAGTGGCATCATTGCAATATTCACAAAATAATTATGAATTACTTTTGTGAGATAATTTACAACAAGTGTTGTTGTAAATCTTGTATATTTCATGAGATAATGTAATTTCATGAATTGGAAAAATATTGCCTCCTCATTTTCAAGGAGGTGGATGTCCACCTAGTCCCAAAGGGTTTGGGTAGTCGTCCCCCCCCCCCCCCCTTTTAGGGATGAGGGCAATCTCGTTCCTCACTATCTCAAAGATTAATTTATTTAATTTGGAATTAATTTATATTGATTTATCAATATATATTTAAATTAAATTAAATTAATTATTGTTGTGTATTTACAACAAAATCATGGCCACTAAAAGAAGCACAAATCAATCTCATCCCTTGATTTTGTATTGTCCATGGATTGAGATCCATGGACTCCCAAAATACTATATAAGAAGAGGCACCCCTTGCTCTTCAAGTTACAACATCAATAGCTCTCTATCTCTCTCTCCCTTGAGTGGTCATCCACTCCAACCTAGAGAGAAGGATGTTGCCGTCATCGCGTCGTCATTGTGTTGCCGCTTCGACAACTCTTGGATCTCCATCTTCTTTGGTGTGCCTCACTCGTGAAGAAGACGTTTGATCTCATGAGACGAGATCAAGAGATCAATCTCTTGGATCAACTACTTAGATTGCGAGAAGCATGTGACTCATCTCCATGCTCGCAAAAGTCTCCTCCGACGGATCGGACTTGAGATAGGAGGTCTCTTATCTTAGAGACTCGATAACAACTGCATTATAAGAGGTATTATTTTATCTAGTATGTGGTTTAGATGAAATGATCCAATAAGTGTTCTTGGATCATGTGGTTTCATCGACTAAAAATTTTAAATTCTACTGCACCGAGCAACTAGTGCGACTAGTCGCTCTCGATCATATATGATGCGATCCTCACACTTCCGTGATGAGCCTAAGGATTCTCTCATATCCTTCAAAAAACATCATGTCTCTTGGAATAATGAGGAGGAAGGGAAATTTGATACGCTACTTGTCCAACTTTCTTCATAATATCGAAAGGTCCTACGTAACTAGGACTCAATTTTCCCTTTTTTGCCAAATTGCACATGTCCCTTGGCAGGAGAAATATTTAATAACACATGGTCAGCTACTTCAAAATTTGATTCTCATATTCTACAATTGGCATAAGACTTTTGTCTACTCTACGCAACTAATAGTCTCTTTGGAATCACTCCTATGACCATTGCATAGGTTTGGACTAACTTCGGTCTCAAGATGTATTTTCACCAACGTCGCAAAATGATGATTTGTAAGATCTGCTATACAAGGCTTTGAAAGGATCCACTCTAATGCTTGCATGGTTGCTATTGTTATATGCAAATTCTATCAAAGGTAAATGTTGATCCCAATTCCAGCAGATTGTAGGGCACAAGCTCTCAACATGTCTACTAATATGCATATTGTTTTTTCAAACTATCATGTGGTTTGTGGATGAAATGATGTGATGAACTTCATAGTTCTACCCACATCTTTTTACATGTTTTCCATAAACAATAGGTAAATCTCGTGTTTACAAATGACACATTTTATTGACATGCCTTGAATCCTAACCATCCGACCCGGGTTGTAGATCATGTATGCACCCCCTTCTGTCGTATCATACCCCAACAAGACGAGGGTTCTATTTGTATTCGGGTATATGGATTCATTTTGTTCTGGTATCTGTATGTACGAGAGTAGTATATAAACTCCCTAGGGTTAGTGCTCTATGTATCCTCTTTATTTTTACTTCTCTCCACATAGTGAAAATCGATAGTCATCGTCCAAGGATGCAACCTGGTTATAGGTGAACCTTGTAAATCCATGCATTTACATCTTGCTTGATTGATCGTGTTTGTGCATGTTTGCTTATGTGGTTCACAACAAATTGGTATCTGAGCATCGAGTTCCATCTAGATCATCAAGGAAGATGACATCATACAATCTGAAGATCAAGAAGTTCAAAGGGAAAAATGGATTCAGTCTATTGTAGATTAAGATGCATGTCCTTCTGAACCAGTAGGTCTTCTAGAGGTTGTTGGATCAGGAGCGTATGAAGGAACTCGAACCCTCTGAGTTGATGGTACAGGAAACGAAGGCACGCTCAAAGATAATGTTGTGGTTGGTGGGCAAAATTATTGTAGAGGTTGTTGATGAGGATTCCGCAGCCAATCTATGGTTGAGACTTGAAATTCTGTACATGACAAAGTCTCTGACAAAGAAGTTTCTTTGGAAGCAACATCTGTTCTCTCTCCGCATGTAGGAAGGTACATCTTTAAAAGAACATATATATCACTTAAATACATTGTTAATGGATTTTTGAAACATAGATATTAAGATTGAAGATGAGGATGCTACCTTGATTTCATGGATTTCTCTTCCATTATTATATGTAAATTTTGTTCAATCATTTATTGTGGAAAGAGAATCGATAACCCTAGAGGAAGTTCACACGAGTCTACATATGTGTGAACTTCAACATATGGATACCGGGAATCATGACTTTAACAATTCAAGTTTGGTTATGACTCATGAAAAGAGTCATGCCAGTTCTGGTGCGAAGAAGAGAAAGTAGAAGTCCAAGTCAAAGAATCACAATGATAAGGACATCTGTAATTACTGCAAGGATCTGGACATTGGAAGAAGGATTGCTAGAAGAATTAAGGCAAAATCACAGTTGCTGCCATGGATCGTGGAGGTGCAAATTTTGAGGTGATCTAGTTCTCACCATCACCTATGAGAAGATTGTTGGACATGCGATCCGATGGAGAGCCATTATGCAATAAATGTTATTGCAAATATCATTCCCTATCTGAAATGAAGAATAATTAATTTGCATAATAGGTCCCTTAGTATAATTAGGGTAAAGTACCATGGCCATCTTAATGATCATACAACTGTTGATTCAATTGTTGAATCATAGAGGTTGATGCTTGGATGAATATCTAAAGAGTTAGATTGAGGACTCATCAAGCGCCATCAAATGATTATTGAGAGATGATCTCCAACGTGAGTAGGAGATGTCAATACTTTATCTAATGGGTGATATCTAACCAACCTCTTGATGCAGGTCCTCTACACAAGAATAGATATTTGGAGATGTTAGATAAATTAGGTCAAAGAGTTGACTTAACGAGACTGAGATAACCAAGTCCTACGTCGTATAGTGTCACGATATATGCATGCATCCTCTTACCAGAGACAAATGTGTTACTATATGTTATGTTTGAGTATGTACATTTGTTAGACCGATAGGTTGATGATATAATCAAGGTCGATACACCGGCGAGCTAGTGTGCATTTATGAATATCTGATTTATCATTTCTATACTCCCTTATTATCCTCGAAACACCAGAACTTCATGACAAATCTTCATTAATTCCTCATCTTCATCAATAAATACTCCATCTATAATTAACGCTAATTGCTAACCCTAATTATTGTATATTTATCACTAACTTTATTTATTTTCTATTTTATTAAAAATCCAAAAATCAGATAATTATTTTGGCTTTAAAAAGAAATTAAAAATAAAAAAATCTCAAAACTTTGAAAATGCAGTGTTTTATCTATTAAAAATACTTCCAAAAAATGTTATTTATATAATTGACCTCTTGTGACTTTTTGATCAACATGAAACTTGTAGATCACATTGAGATCTACAACTTTCATGTTTTAACTTTATGTTAAATCGACTTCCAATTTCTTTTGGATTGTCTCATTCTTTTCCATTTTATGAATAATTTGATTGGGTCACGTGGTGCCCTCTAGTACGCCCATGTGGACCCTTCCAGATGCTCCACTCGGTCTCTCCCGTGTCCTTCTGATCGCCCTTAGTCGCCCCCATCTCCACCATCCATCTCCTGCTCTCCCAAATCCATTGAATCACACCCTCCTGATCACATCTAAACCGCCCCCTAGTGCCCTAACCTCAACCGCACGATCCGCCCCCATCTAGTGCCTCGACTTCTTCCATATCACCCTTCTTTACTCACCATTAGATTTCGCTCCCATACTCCATCTCCACCATCCACTATTGCCCTTCTCTCAGTCTTGGATCTTCTTTTGATGTGATCTGGACTGCCCTATCCCGCCTCTTCCTTAGCCATTGGATGGCTCCCCTATCTAGTGGCTCTGCATCCCTCCATGTCACCCATTCCACCTCCACCGTTAGATGAAGCCCCTAGCTTCATCTCAACTACGTGCCCACGCCTCACTTCCCACCGTCAGATCAGATCCCCAGATCTTATCCCATCCATTGCTTTACGCCACTATCTTAGTTGTTGGATCTAATGATCCAAAGGCCATCACCTTGTCGTCTTCCTCCTACATACCCTACGCCTGCCATTACACCTCACTCGACTATCGACCCCTTCCTTTTTTGGCCGCCACCTCGGTCACTCACTCCTTGACCAAATAATGCCTACATGTAGCCCTATTACCCATCTTTCTCACACAATCATTAACCCTGAATATCCAAGCTTCACTGTTATCACCATCCATCTCTCTCAACCCACTCACCTTCCATAAACAGTCAAACCTCTGCCTATAAATACTCTGCCTCCGGCCCCATTTATCGTTGTCCACCATTCATAGAGTTCCCCTAGCTATCCCCCTGTGATGGAGGAGGAGGAGGGGATTTATCAACGATAATGGTTGCTCCTTCCCGTGATGTAGACACATGGCTTCGACCATGATTCAACTGCTACTACATGCCGACGAGATTGCTAGTGTAGCTAACCAGCTTGAGTGAAAACTAGAGCACCTCTTAATGCTCAGCCCAAGCTTCCTTCATCCGCCCTACTCCTATCAGGCAAGCTCTTTTTCCTCTTCTTAGTCGTGTTATACCAACATGCTCCCACATCACATCACCTAAATTCAATCCCTTCTGAGTTTCACCAACCATCATTCATTCTCAAGCAACCCTCAAACCACTGCATCTCTCCATCAGAACCCCCATTCATGTCGCCTCCTTTCCTCCACCTTCACGGCGGAGGAACCCACCAATCCGCCACATTCTTCCCCCTCTTTGACTCTCATACATCGCACCTATGCACACAAACACGCTTCGGCTATGATTCTAATGTCTTTAGGTATTATTTCTTCAATGGCCAAAGCCAGTGCCTCCGCTCTGATCTCCTCCACTCTCATTTTCAAGGAGGTGGATGGCCACCAAGTCCTAAACGGTTCGAGTGGTCGTCCCCCCCTCCCTTTTAGGGATGAGGGCAATCTCGTTCCTCACTATCTCAAAGATTAATTGATTTAATTTGGAATTAATTTATATTGATTTATCAGTATATATTTAAATTAAATTAAATTAAATATTGTTGTGTATTTACAACAAAATCATGGCCACTAAAAGAAGCACAAATCAATCTCATCCCTTGACTTTGTGTTGACCATGGATTGAGATCCATGGACTCCCAAAATACTATATAAGAAGAGGCACCCCTTGCTCTTCAAGTTACAACATCAATAACTCTCTCTCTCATTCTCATGCCACTTCTCTCTCTCTCTCTCTCCCTTGAGTGGTCATCCACTCCCACCTAGAGAGAAGGTTGTTGCTGTCATCGTGTTGTCGTTGTGTTACCGCTTCGACAACTCTTGGATCTCCATCTTCTTTGGAGTGCCTCGCTCGTGAAGAAGATGTTTGATCTCATGAGAAGAGATCAGGAGATCCATCCCTTGGATTAACTACTTAGATAGAGAGAAGCATGTGACTAATCTCCATGCTCGCAAAAGTCTTCTCCGACGGATAGGACTTGAGACAGGAGGTCTCTTATCTTAGAGACTCGATTACAACTGCATTATAAGAGGTATTATTTCATATAGTATGTGGTTTAGAAGAAACGATCCAATAAGTGTTCTTGGATCATGTGGTTTCATCGACTAAAATTTTTAAATTCTACTGCACCGAGCAACTAGTGCGACTAGTCGCTCTCGATCGTATATGATGCGATCCTCACACTTCCGTGATAAGCGTAAGGATTCTCTCATATCCTTCAAAAAACATCATGTATCTTGGAATAATGAGGATGAAGGGAAAGTTGATACGCTACTTCTCCAACTTTCTTCATAATATCGAAAGGTCCCACGTAACTAGGACTCAATTTTCCCTTTTTGCCAAATTGCACATGTCCCTTGGCAGGAAAATATTTAATAACACATGGTCGGCTACTTCAGAATTCGATTCTCATGTTCTACAATTGGCATAAGACTTTTGTCTACTCTACGCAACTAATAGTCTCTTTGGAATCACTCCTATGACCTTTGCATAGGTTTGGCCTAACTTCGATGTCAAGATGTATTTTTCACCAACGTTGCAAAATGATGATTTGTAAGATCTGTTGTACAAGGCTTTGAAAGGAGCCACTCTAATGCTTGCATGGTTTCTATTGGTATATGCAAATTCTATCAAAGGTAAATGTTGATCCCAATTCCGGCAAATTGTACGGCACAAGCTCTCAACATGTCTACTAATATGCATATTGTTCTTTCAAACTATCATGTGGTTTGTGGATGAAACGATGTGATGAACTTCATACTTCTACCCAAATCTTCCTACATGTTTTTCCATAAAGAATAGGTAAATCTCGTGTTTTACAAATGACACATTCTATTGACATGCCTTGAATCCTAACCATCTGACCCGGGATGTAGATCATGTATGGACCCCCTTCTGTCGTACCATACCCCAACAATACGAGGGTTCTATTTGTATTCGGGTATATGGATTCATTTTGTTCAGGTATCTGTATGTACGAGAGTAGTATATAAACTCCCTAGGGTTAGTGCTCTATGTATCCTTTTTATTTTTACTTCTCTCCACATAGTGAAAATCGATAGTCATCGTCTAAGGATGCAACCTAGTTATAGGTGAACCTTGTAAATCCATGCATTTACATCTTGCTTGATTGATCGTGTTTGTGCATGTTTGCTTATGTGGTTCGCAATAAATTGGTATCTGAGCATCGAGTTCCATCTGGATCATCAAGCAAGATGACATCATACAATCTGAAGATCGAGAAGTTCACAGGGAAGAACGGATTCAGTCTATTGTAGATTAAGATGCATGCCCTTCTGAACCAGTAGGTCATCTAGAGGTTGTTGGATCAGGAGCATATGAAGGAACTCGAACCCTCTGAGTTGACGGTACCAGAAACAAAGGCACACTCGAAGATAATGTTGTGGTTGGTGGGCAAAATTATTGTAGAGGTTGCTGATGAGGATTCCGCAGCCTATCTATGGTTGAGACATGAAATTCTGTACATGACAAAGTCTCTGACCAAGAAGTTTCTCTTGAAGCAACATATGTTCTCTCTCCGCATGTAGGAAGGTACATCTTTAAAAGAACATATATATCACTTAAATACATTGTTAATGGATTTATGAAACATAGATGTTAAGATTGAAGATGAGGATGCTGCCTTGATTTCACGGATTTCTCTTCCATTATTATATGTAAAATTTGTTCAATCATTTATTGTGGAAAGAGAATCAATAACCCTAGAGAAAGTTCACATGAGTCTACATATGTGTGAACTTCAGCATATGGATACCGGGAATCATGACTTTAACAATGCAAGTTTGGTTATGACTCATGAAAAGAGTAATGCCAGTTCTGGTGCGAAGAAGAGAAAGTAGAAGTCCAAGTCGAAGAATCACAATGATAAGGACATCTGTAATTACTGTAAGGATCTGGACATTGGAAGAAGGATTGCTCGAAGAATAAAGGCAAAATCACGGTTGCTGCCATGGCTCGTGGAGGTGCAAATTTTGAGGTGATCTAGTTCTCACCATCACCTATGAGAAGATTGTTGGACATGCGAGCCGATGGAGAGCCATTATGCAATAAATGTTATTGCAAATATCATTCCCTATCTGAAATAAAGAATAATTAATTTTTATAATAGGTCCCTTAGTACCATTAGGGTAAAGTACCATGGCCATCTTAATGATCATACAACTGTTCATTCAATTGTTGAATCATAGAGGTTGGTGCTTGGATGAATATCTAAAGAGTTAGATTGAGGACTCATCAAGCGCCATCAAATAATTATTAAGAGCTGATCTCCAGTGTGAGTAGGAGATGTCAATACTTTTTCTAATGGGGTGATATCTAACCAACCTCTTGATGTAGGTCTTCTACACAAGAATAGATATTTGGAGATGTTAGATAAATTAGGTCAAAGAGTTGACTTAACGAGACCGAGATAACCAAGTCCTACGTCGTATAGTGTCACGATATATGCATGCATCCTCTTACCAGAGACAGATGTGTTACTATATGTTATGTTTGAGTATGTACATTTGTTAGACCGATAGGTTGATGATATAATCAAGGTCGATACACCGGCGAGCAAGTGTGCATTGATGAATATCTGATTTATCATTTCTATACTTCCTTATTATCCTCGAAACACAAGAACTTCAAGACAAATCTTCATTAATTCCTCATCTTCATCAATAAATACTCCATCTATAATTAACGCTAATTGCTAACCCTAATTATTGTATATTTATCACTATCTTTGTTTATTTTCTGTTTTATTAAAAATCCAAAAAATAGATAATTATTTTGGCTTTAAAAAGAAATTAAAAATAAAAAATATCAAAACTTTGAAAATACAGTGTTTTATCTATTAGAAATGCTTCCAAAAATGTTATTTATATAATTGACCTCTTGTGACTTTTTGATCAACATGAAACTTGTAGATCTCATTGAGATCTACAACTTTCATGTTTTAACTTTTTGTTAAATCGACTTCCAATTTCTTTTGGATTGTCTCATTCTTTTCCATTTTATGAATAATTTGATTGGGTCACGTGGCACCCTCTAGTCTGCCCATGTGGACCCTTCCAGGTGCTCCACTCGGCCTCTCCCTTGTCCATCTGATCACCCTTAGTCGCCTCCATCTCCACCATCCATCTCCCGCTCTCCCAAATCCATTGAATCACGCCCTCATGATCACATCTGAACCGCCCCCAGTGCCCTAACCTCAACCGCACGATCTGCCCCCATCTAGTGCCTCGACTTCTTCCATATCACCCTTCTTTACTCACCACTAGATTTCGCTCCCATACTCCATCACCACCGTCCACTATTGCCCTTCTCTCAGTCTTGGATCTTCTTTTGATGTGATCTGGACTGCCCTATCCTGCCTCTTCCTTAGCCATTGCATGGCTCCCCTATCCAGTGGCTCTGCATCCCTCCATGTCACCCATTCCACCTCCACCGTTAGATGAAGCTGTAGCTTCATCTCAACCACGTGCCCACGCCTCACTTCCCATCGTCAGATAAGATCCCTTGATCTGATCCCATCCATTTCTTTGCGCCACTATCTTAGTTGTTGGATCTAATGATCCAAAGGCCATCACCTTGTCGTCTTCCTCTTGTATACCCTGCGCCTGCCATTACACCTCGCTCGACCATCGACCCCTTCCTTTTTTGGCCACCACCTCGGTCACTCACTCCTTGACCAAATAATGCCTACATATAGCCCTATTACCCATCTTTCTCACATGATCATTAACCCTGAATATCCAATCTTCACTGCTATCACCGTTCATCTCTCTCAACCCACTCACCTTCCATAAACGGTCAAACCTCTGTCTATAAACACTCCGCCTACGGCCCCATTCATCGTTGTCCACCATTCATAGTGTTCCCCCTAGCTATCCCTTTGTGACGGAGGAGGAGGAGGATGGGATTGATCGTCGACAATGGTTGCTCATGTTCGTGATGTAGACACATGGCTTCGACCATGATTCAACTGCTACTACATGCCGACGAGCTCGCTAGTGTATCTAACCAGCTTGAGTGAAAACTAGAGCACCTCTTGGTGCTCAGCCCAAGCTTCCTTCATCCGCCATACTCCGACCAGGCAAGCTCTTTTTCCTCTTCTTCGTTGTGTTATACCAACATGCTCCCACATCACATCTCCTCAATTCAAACCCTTCTGTGTTTCACCAACCATCATTCATTCTCATGCAACCCTCAAACCACTGCCTCTCTCCATCAGAACCCCCATTCATGTCGCCTCCTTTCCTCCACCAACACGGCGGAGGAACCCACCGATCCGCCACATTCTTCCCCCTCTTCGACTCTCATACATCGTGCCTATGCACACAAACACGCTTCGGCTATGATTCTAATGTCTATAGGTATTATTTCTTCAATGGCCAAAGCCAGTGCCTCCGCTCCGATCTCCTCCACCTCCTCAGGCGAGTCTCCATCTCCAGCTTAAGAAAACCCTCGCCATCACTGCCTCAACTTGCCAACGCCTCCTCCAGTGACCCATGAAGCTTCCCTTAGCTTCAGATCACTTGGAGGAGCACGAAGGTGAATAAGGGCCCTCGCTAGAGACTTGTTATCGTTGTCACACTTGCGGTCGTGATCAAATAGCAGATACCATTGGATGGCCCTTCCTCGGCGGCCATCCAACGACCCAGATGTGGCCACGTCGCTCCACCATAGTAGCTAGGCTCGGAGGAGTCGAGCCATCTCCGAGGCACCTCGGGTCACCCACATGGTCTGAGCCACCAACACCGGCCCCGAACCTTGCTCCTAGCCTAACAATGCATGTGTTATGTTCGTGTTACTGGGATAATTGCATCCACGCCCTACTAGTTTCATATTTTTACAAAGAAGTCCTTCCAAGCGTGCGTGCCTTGCATGTGCGTGCTTGGAAAAATTGCAGGGACACCCGACCGGTTCTCATGAATTACATATATACCTCTATAAAGGACCAATTAGCATATATTATCTTTTTATCCTCATATTTTTACAGCCTTTATGTCCTTGCACTCAATATTGCATGTCTTGATCATATGAACTCCTTTTTTATTGATTTCAGATTCATTGTGCTGCTAATTTTATTCTCTTCACAATGGCATATATTTGATATTTAATTTAATGTGTTAAGGTCTAGATCTTTTATGTGTCATGGGAGCTTATTTTAAATGCCATAAATCATCGTTGTGCTTCAATTTACATTAGAATCAATTCACTTATGATTGCTCAAGATTGCTGACTAATTTGGGGCATATTGGTCCTCGCATTATCATCTCATTTTGCATCATTTCAACATTGCCAAAAAATCAAATAAAAACTGCATAGTATTCATCATTCCTTACATCATATATTCATTATACTACTTAAAAAATTATATTATCATTTTGCATGCCTTATTGTTTTGCATCCTTGACGAGTTGCTAAATACATGTTTTAATTCGTATTCGTTGTAGCATGTGTACTTAGCGATTCAGTCAGAACCGAGAGAAGATCTCCGTGAAGAGTGTCTCGGCTTTAATTTATATCCCGATCAAGTTCGGGGTCGAATTCAGGGAGGCTAAGGAACTTCAGGTTAATTTGAAAACTTGAGTCTAGATTTCCAATGCGTATTTTTTAGATTTTTTTTAATGCAAAATGAAATGCCAATGCGAGATGCGGTTGAATTATGACATTTAGAAAACACAAACAAGTCCAAATTAATTTTAATGGAAAAGAAGTCCAATTTAATCAATTCGTATTTTTCCTAGAATCTTAATCCAATGATGAATGCAAAACACATTTTTTTAGAATTTTAGGGGTTAAAATGCAACAACTAAAAATGCACACTTTTTATGGGTTTTTTCGCAATTTATCACACAAACAGTAAGCAAAAATCATGAAAATTTAAATGAAATAAAAACATGATGAAAGGAGACTACCGTAATTTTTTTGAAATTGTTTGACAAAGTATAAATTTTTTATGGATTTTTTAGTAAAAACAGAGTGACACTGAGTAAATAATTTCTAATAAATCCACATTATCAAATTAATCAGAGTGCGAATTATCTCATAAAGATATTTAGATAAGCAATCTAGGAGAGTTGAAATTTTGTGAAAAGGATGTATGGGGATTTAATTAAAAATCAAATACTAAAAATACTCCACAATTTATTTCAGGCACAAGATAAGTCCATTTTGGTTGAAATTTAGATAGTAAATTAAACACTCTTCAAGGCATCACATATAACTTTTGAGGAATTTTTAGAGCAACCGTGTGTGAGATATAAATTTAAGTGCTCAAAATGGGTAAAATATCCAATTTTTCAGTTAGACAATTTTAATAAATTACCCACAATTCACAAAAATATAAATAAATATTCAGCATGTAGACAATTAGTTGCTCAACACAATGGTATTTTTCCTTGAATAAAATGACACAAAATTGAGGTCCAAATTAATCCATAAAGACAGGGGTCTCTATGCAATTTCAGGAAAGAAACTCACAAGCAAACTATATACAGGGACCAGGCAGTAATTACAAAAAATTGAGAAATAAAAGATGCAATTTTTACAAATAAAAAAAATAAGGAAAAAGGTTGGACCTTCTTCTCCAGGCCGATTGGGGCTGAACCCAAAAAGGGGGAGATGGCGGGGTCGGCTCGGCGGCTGGCACGGGTGGCGGAGGCACGCGCCGATGGTGTGGAGGAGGAACAACGGAGGGGATGGCTGGGCTGGTCGGCGGAGATCGACGGCTAGCGAGGGCGATGGCGGAGCTCTTGCAGAGGAGAGGGGGTTCTGCGTTGACGTGGTGGTGAAGAGGGCAGCCCGCGATAGCGACGGTGCTGAAGGAGGCAGCCGCGTTGTGCTGGTGGCGGCGGAGGGCCACCGACGCGCGGTGACCGTGGATAGAGGAAAGGGGGGGCGGCGGCGGCAGGCTGGGGTCGCTACTCCCTCCGTTAGTTTTTTTAAATTTTTTTATTTTTTTTAAAATTTTTTTACTGCTGTGAAAGTTTTTTTAATTTAAATTTTTTAAAATTTGCTTTTGTTTTAGGGAACAGAAAATGAACAAATGCAATTGTAATATGAACAAATGCAAATATAGTTGTGGGTTGATCGTGATGATGAAATATTAAAATGACATGGTGATGAAGGGGTGTTGATGTAAAGTAAAAAAATGATATGATGAATATGATGAAGATATGGTAGACAAATGAAGATGTAGTGGTGATGGTGTGATAAAAATTGCAAACAAAATAACAATGATGGAAAAATGAGAAGAAAAATACCTACAGTGGAAACGGTCGCCTAAGGTGTGCTCGTGAGAGCACAGTCTTCGCTCGAATCGCCGGCGTGCGATGAGCTCGAGCAGCACGTGGTTGCGGCTGCGATGTTGGCCAAAAAACCAACGGATCTCACCGGAGAGAGGGCCGTCTTCGCTCGACCGCGGTTGCATCGCTGTCACCGATTCAACTCTGGGAACTAGGCTCTCCTCACATAAAGATGGATCAAAGGCAAAAATGAGGAGAATGAGATGTATATAAAGATGATACATGATAAGTTATTAAGGTGGTGGAGTTGAATGGGAAGTTGGATTATTAATGGAGTTGAAGGGGAAGTTGGAAAAAATGATGGAATAATGGAGTTGAATTAGTGGTTATTGTAGAGAATGGAAATTAAATAAATAAATAAAGTGAATAAAGTAGGCTACTTTAAATACAACAAAAAATAAAGAAGGAAAAAAATAGTGATGAATTTACAAGGGAAGACAAACAACATGTACATTTTTTTTACTTTTCTAATATGTAATTTTTTTGTCTTTGTAATAAGAGATATTTAAAATGAAAAAATACAATAAAATACTACAACTAGAATACAACACAAATATGATATTTTTGTATTTTTAGTAATTAAGAAAGATACAATAAAAATTGAAGAAAGAATGAATATATACATGGTATACAATGTACATCTACGTCCCAAAACCCAACTTTTGCAAATGAGCTCCGATTTTAATGAAACTACTTCCGTTGGATAGATAATTTTCTAACTTGAAGTTTAAAAGTGAGTTTGGTGAATTTGGAGTTCATATGGAGCGGGAATTTAGCTTGGAAGTTGGACTTTACGGCTTTTTTTCTCTTTGGGATCTAGGAGCATTTATTTGAGGTGAAATTTGTTTTGTATTTTTGTATATTTATATACATTTTTATAAACTAGTAGAGAAAGAATTATGCAAAAAGGAGTTGAAATCAAATTATTAAAAATACATGAAGTTTTGGGCTATTTACATGTATAAAACTCCTTTATTTTTGCGGCTTTTTATGGGTAATGTATTTTGTACAATCTAATATACAATAATTAGTGTGTTTTATTTACAAGAGTTATTTTGTTAGTTTATTGGTTTTATGGACATTTATTTGGGATTTTACTTGGAGATTTTGCTAAGATCAAGATATTAAGATGATGAATCGTGGATTCATCACCCCCCTATACTTAAACTTTGCTAGTCCTCGAGCAAATAAAGAATGAATAAGTTGGGTTAACCCCTGACTATGCATGTGAATACAAGACTTGATCTGTTCAAGAACTCTCGATTTTAGAGATCCTAAAATTCTAAGCTGAACCAAGCTCTAGTCAAAAGGTACCCAATTTCCCTAATCATCAGACTCTTTGTATACATATATAGTAGGGATACGACTTTAAGTGTTGACTGCAGTTACAAGAGTAGAGTCACAACGTCACCCAAGGTTCCAGTCCAAGAGAATCTCCTATGGACCCGATCCTCAACACTAGAGAATAAACCATTTCTTGCATCCAATCCACCGTCTCTTTAGTTGTCAGACTTAAAAGTGTAGATGGAAGGCCAGTTGATGGAGGGCATAGGATTGTGTCATTTCTTCTCTCCCTCTCATTGGAACAAGGATCCTCTCGAGTGCCTTATTACGCAACGCATTTTTTGGTGTTGATCAATGCATCCGTCAAGAGAAGTTGGAGCCATCTGCACTTGTTTTCCTGGGAGTACACCGGGGTGTGCCTTTTTTTAGTACCTATCGTACCTTCTACAACCAGACTTGTAGCATTTACGATGCAGAGCCCTTTTTTGGTTCAAGCCCGACTCCTGGTCCTAATAGCGGTGGTCCAAGTGGACACTTTGAAATGGTTGGGAGCGCTCACCTTTGGTGGAAGATCTTTTGATAATTGAGTTTGTGGAATGAGAGCTTTTCTTTAACATTTCATTGCTTTGTAGTATTTTGGCTAGCTCCACTGCTTTTACCAAGAGTTGGCGCACACTGATCAACATTTTTTATTTTATCACACCCTGACACAAAGGTAAATGTCAAGAGATAGTACAAGAACCATGTTCTCAACTGGCTAAAGATGCTGATACTCAGGTTTCATGAAGCCTTCATTGATTTTATCCTATCCTCGAGCATCATCAAATCAGGTCCAAACTCAAATCCCTCATCCCAATTCCTCAAGTGAAATTTCAACTCATCTCATCATAATTGCAGTCGTGTATGTGAGGTGCTGATCATATTCTTAAGGTAGAGACTAAGCATGCAATATAGCACACAAATCTTTCAAACTAGGGAAATGTGAATAATTAAGTCAAAGACCCTAATGACTAAGGCTGGTTAACTTAAAATCTAAAGACCTCATAAACCAAGTGTTCTTGAACATCACTAGTCTTGTGTGAAAGTGAATTATGTCAGGAATTAAACCAACTTATTAGTTAGTTTTTTTTGTTTTTTGTTTTTTTGATTTTTAGAGAGTTTTTTTTGTTTTTTTTGAAAAACAAAGGAAAGAAGAAGGATTTTTTAGAAAAAAGTTTTGCTTTTTTTTAAAGTTTTTTTTTGAAAAAGATTGGTAGATAAGAAAGAACACACATTTTTTTAAAAAAGTTTTTTAAGCAAATAAGGAAAATAGTTTTTTTTAAAGTTTTTTTAAAGAGAGTTTTTTTTGAATTTTTTTTACCCACCCCATAATTATTGTATAATATATACAAAAATACGTAGAAGTACGAGCTATGGGTAAAGTATATATGTAATATATACACGCCCCCCTATACTTAGCATGTGTTATGTCCTCATGGCACTAAGTGACAAAAAGCCATAGCTCGTACTAAGTATAAGTGGGTGAAATGAATAGAAGAATGTGGGAGAATACACAACGGGCATCGACCCCCTATATTTATGCTTTGGTCAGCCTAAGTATTGGATAGAACACAAGATTGGGGAACCGATGAGAGTGGAAAGGAATATACAAGAAGAAATGGAGCAACTCGGTTCACTCACCCCCCTATACTTAGGATCTAGTCATCCTAAGTATAGCCACAAAATGAAAACGATATGGTACTGGGGTAAGTGATGTGAATCACGGGGGAGGGAGGGAAATAAAGGAAGGAAAATCTATACAAGTAGGAGTGAGAATATACAAGGATCAAGAAGGTTTGTGACGGACCTTCTTGCGGGAGAGATGGGGAGGATAGTATACATGTGTGTCGCTGTCAGAATCGTCCTCAGAAGAATAATAGTGAGGTGTAGGGAAAGTCCAACGAGGGTCGACACACGGCTGCTTGCTCAAATATGGCTTCAGAACAGCCGAACTAAGCTTACTCATGTAGATCACCTCATCTGGACCTGATGAGGACTCCTCAGAAAGTTCCTTCTCTGGAACATCGAAGGTAACCTTCTTAGTCGATTTTTTAGAACCTGAAGCATCAAGAGGAAGAGGAGATTGATACGTCTTAAGGAGTTCAGGGGAACAACTCAAGGAATCAACACCCGTCTTCTTCTTATCAGATGACTGACTAAAGGATGGAGCAACCAGTTTATCAAGATTGGTCAATTTGGTCCCAGTTGTCTCTTTTGGTGTATGTTCTGGATGTGGTGTGTGTGAGTTTCTGACCAGAGGTTCATCATCAGATGAGTCACCATATGCATTGTAATACTCTTGCAGGGTTAGCACACGTCTCTGATAAGGCACAGTGTTCTCAGTTGGCTTGACATTGTTGGGTTCTTGTGTCGGATCATCGAAATGATCAAGGCAACCCACAAAGGTCATGTCCGACTAAATGATAGCTTCTGGTCGTGAGTCCTCTCTAGAAGCTATCGCGGTGGTGGTGCAAGCAGTAGGCGGTGTGTGGTTGTAGGGAGTCTCTAAACCAATGGTCGTCTGGACAGTCGGTACTCAGGTGTAGTAGAGAGACGGGACTCAACTGTCTCTCGAAGGTCACGACTGTCTGCAACCTTTTGGGTTACCTTGGAATATCGTGTGTCCTCAAAGATCGGGTGAGGTTGGAGTGCTCCCAATGCAGAGAAATCGATCTCCCGAGTCTTACAATCTATAGTTGCCTTAGCCAAGGCTAAGAATGGCTTCCCAAGAATGATCGGAGACTGGGTGAACTCTCCTCGGTGCTCAATGTCAATGATCGTGAAGTCTATCTCCAGTAGAGCACCTTGGAAAGTCACGATGACTGAAATGGTTCCTCTCGACCGTTTAATGGTCCGATCTGCCAACTGAATGATCTCTCTTGACTTCGTGGCAGATCCGAGTTTGAGCTTGGCAAACACGGAGGTCGGGAGGATATTAATCGGTGAGTCATCATCGATTCTTGCATAAGTGAATGTGGTATCTTTGATTTCACAATCAAATCTAGGTAACCGCTTTACTCTGCGACTCTTGGTTTTTCTCCCTATCATCAAAGATGTGGCCATAGACACTATATGTATCTCAATCCTTGTTCTCTTATTTCCCGACCTTTTAGGCATCAATTTATTCTCACAAATCTTTTAAGGTCGGGAAAGTGTTCAATGGCCATTATCAAGGGAAGCTCAAAAATCAACTCTCTATCAAGTGCTTCCCTAACCGCGGGATCCAATTTTTGTAAGTCTTTTCCGTTTTCAATTTTTATGTTATTTTGTGATTTTTCCATTTTTTTTGGTCTTTTTGATAGGTGAAGGAGGACTAGGAGAATGTACAGACTCAAGTTTGGAGGAAAAGTGGTTAGTAGAAGAGGGAGATAGAAGGGACTCCAGCTGTACATGACGTGTGGTCAATCCAGTGTCTTCCAGGTGTTCAAGATTCAATCTGCAAAATCCATGATCTGCATTTCTACTTGGACTCTTGATCGGTCTATAAATGTCATCCTCCAATAAGTTCTCATGACTCATCATGAGAGAAGTCTGCTCAGTTGGAGGATACCGCTGAGAACTTGGGATCTTATACTCAATACATCTTGACTCAGGCGTGTAATGCTTGGTTGAGTATGATCCTGGCAGATGTTGGTCGGAGCCTCATAAGGTGGAGTCAATAGACAAGGGGTCTGTAGATCGGTCGCATGAACCCAATCCCCTGTATATGTCGGCTCTCTGAATGGGTGATGTAAAGGTTGGTCAATGTGGTCTCTATCACTTAGGTCAATCAAGTCAGGAAGATCGTACGGTGCATGCCTCTCCATTCGGTTTGTCTGATCGACCATGTTGTACCCTAAGGTTAAGTCAGGATGTGTATATAGCAATTGTTGTTCTGTCCCAACTCGAGGTGAAAGTGAGGTATGTGGGGTCAACTGATTATGCCAATCATTCATCTCAGCAGTCGCTTGCTCTTCGATTGGTTCCTTGATTCCAGCAAGCAAACAAGAATATGGTGAGTCAATACAGAGTGGTTGTGGGTCATGGGTGTAAGAATGTGGGATAGGTGAGAAGGATGAAGAAGTGCGGAAGTCAGTCAGAGTTCTGACTTCGCGGTTGGGGTGTGGGTATGAAGAGGAATGAGAGGGTGGAGATGATCGAAATATGGTCGAAGAAGAATGACGTGGATATGATGACCAATATTCTGACATCTTGGAGGAAAAATGGGAGAATGAAGCGGATCGAGGAAGAAAGCGTGCAAGTGCACCGAATAACACACAAAACAAACAAACACAAGAGCAAACCCTGAGTTCACCTACTCAACACAGTGATGGTCGAAAAAGTCTGACTGTTTATCTTTTCAGTTTTAATTAGGTGATAAATCAAGATATTAATCCAATTATGTAAGGCTCAAAAGTAGGTTTTGGGCACTATCCTAGGGATGCGTCCTCACCTCTCAACAATCACAATTAGCCAAGCATACAATGAGGGTTTTGCTCTCCCAAAACAAGTATTAGTTTTAATCAATTTTTTTTGTTCAACTCTGATTAGCAGTCCCGCTTTTAAGTTTGGTTATCACTTGATTAGTCCACCAAACAAAGCACGCCTAACGATCAGTCCTGATTTCCTTTTAACCTAAGTTTCAAAAACCAAGGGGAGGGAGTCGAGAAAAGTCGATGCAAATAATGAAATCAATGATGCATGCCCAGTTCAGAAGACTTACAGTGATCCTCGCGCTCTACATGCAAGATGCAAGGCAGAATTGAAATTTTATACTATATGAATGCAAACGAGAAAACCGTTCCTAGACAGGCAGTTCTATTAGCGAGTGATGAACAAGTTAAATTTGACTAATAGCTCTACGGTCTAAGCGCGTCTCGTTAAATGTGATGTGTGGTCCTAAAAATTACGAGCACAAGAAATAAGGATATTCTAATAAAATATGCTCTAAGAGCCGCAAGTGCAAGTCCTAATCTACGTCTATCAAGCATACGACCATGAGCGGGTCAAATATCCAGTCCGGATACAAGCGCGAGATCTCAAACAAGAGACGCTGGAAAGTGCGAATTACCTAAATTATTACAACACAATAATTACAAAAATTTCCCTCAAAAATTAATTAATTCTCCTTGATCTTCAGCAGTCGGCACGCGTCGCGTCCGTCGACCTCCGATGCACTCCAAGTCCACCGGGCCCTCGCAAGGAAAATGAAATTTATATTAGAGAGATAAAAACAAATATATACAAAAATAAGAAGAGAAAAAAATGACAGAAAATGGATTTATTACAAAATGGCTCGAGGGTCAGACTACCCGAGAAAATGAAAATCTAAATCCAAATTTTTAAACTAATCCATAAGCTGTTTGCCTCCCCGGCAACGGTGCCAGAGACAGTCCAGGAGGAACCTCCACCAATTTGGGAGGTGAATGGGATATGGTATACTCAGGACCCTGCCAGGTAGGGAAGTACGGGAGACCGACAGACCTACCAGCGTCCCCCGACCTTTCACAACATCGCATTTACCTCTGCACCACCTCCTTCACAGCAGAGCCCTGTATTCCAGCCACCCCAGCAGCACAGGCAGCAGTGCCAGCAGTATGGCTGACAGGGCCATTACCAGACGGGCCAGCAGGGCCGGCAACCCCAGCAGCAGCAACAGAGGCAGTACACTGGCCAACAGGGCCAATCTTCCCGTTCTTCTTCCCAATATTATCCACTTCCTTCATCGTCTAGTCCCGTGGATATTCAGCAGCAGATACTCGACGAGCTACATTCCTACAGGAACGAGATTCAGGACTTACGGGTGGATGTCAACCGCCTGTCCAGATGGCGAGACGAGCAGATTGCACCCTCTACCTCTATCCCAGCCCAAGTTCAGGCTAACCCAAATAGCCTGAACTGTTCTAGTTCTCAACAGCACTTTGGTCAGGTATACTATTCAGCATCTCCTAAATCTGAACATGAGATTCTTTCATGTGACGAGGCTAACCACATGTCACTCAGTAGCGGAAGGACCGTGGTCGTACCTGACTGGGTGAGGGACACGAGGAGGGGCATCTCTGGAGCTCTACCTGAGGAGTCTTCAGAGGACGAGGAGGAGAGGCATCATATTTCGGAGCCCCATCAGCACCATTCAAGGATTTCTACTCAGGGAGCCGAGAGAAGGAGGAGAGCGCGTATGCAGCATCGTCGGCATGGATATTCTTCTGAGTCTACGGAGGACCTTGCATCTCCGGTTGTGGAGGATACCACCCCAGCTTCTATTCCACAACCTAAAGCAGATAGATTTGATTTTGATTCCATGTTGCATCAAAAAGATTCTTGTATGAAGAACTCTGTTTCAGTTAATGCCAAGAATGATCTTTCAGTTCATGATTTAGACTCTTCATCCTTTGTTTCCTAAGCTTCCATCCCTTTCCCTCGTGCTCTTACGACAGGAAAGCGCATCAAAAAGATTCAGAAAGATGACCCCGATATGGCACGGTTTTGTAAAGAGAACATCACTATAAAGGTGCCATTTGATGAATATGTGGCTAACCATCCTGCATTCCAAAAATACCTTAAGGTGAGCTGCACACCTACAAGGGTTAGCAGGAAGAAAGATAACTGAAATATAAAGACACATGTCTTATCAGTAGCCACAACCTATTGTCTCAAGAATCAGACTTTGCCAAAGAAAAAGAGAGACATGGGTGCTCACTATGTGGAGAGTCGTATTGACGACATTGTGTTTCACGCACACTCTTAGATAACGGTTCCTCGATCAACTTACTCCCCTTAGCATTATATCGGAAATTGGAGTTGGGACCACTTCGCAAATCTAGAGCTTTACTCCAATTTGCAGATCGTTCAGTGAAGAGACCTAAGGGAGAAGTGAAGAACGTCGTTATCTCGATTGAGGGGCAGAACTATCAGGTGGACTTCACAGTCTTGGACATGGAGACCCCCAATCATTGGATAGAATCTCATATCATTCTCAGGCGACCATTCCTTAGGACCGCAGGCGCAGCTTTCGATTATGGTACGGGAATGATGAAGTTCCGTTCTCCAGGCGGAGAGGTGAACCTTGAGATGAAGCAAACCAAGTGTCAGCGACCCGATTCAGAGAGTAGCACATAGTACTCATCTTCAGAGGCAGATTGCAGTATGATTAGCACAGTTGGGATTTAGGGACAAATTCCTTCAGGATAAAGCGAGACCCTTTCATCTGGAGAGGATATAGTGCATGATGCAGTTTGCCAGGTGTCGTCTGATCTTGTAAGAGATGCGTCAACCTATTCTCATGATGAAATAGAGATCCATCCAGATCTGTCAGTTCCATTCTCTTCGGAACAATCATGGGACATAGATGATGAGTCGGACGTGGCTTTTGCCGATTGTTTGGATATTTTTGACGATCCGACTCCCGATACTTCTGATTTGGTGGCGAGTACTACTCAGCTTAGCCCACCTTCATGCAGCATAGAACCAGATTCAGATTCAGTTCAGCCAGATCTGCTTGATGATACCACATTGCAAGAACTGAAATCACTACCTCCTGCACTCAAGTATGCCTTTCTTGCGGGACCCAAAGAGAGATATCCTATCATAATTAGCTCAGACTTGACTTTAGAACAGGAATCTAGGTTGTTAGAGGTCTTAGAGAGGAACCGCAAAGCAATAGGCTGGACAGTGTCGGATCTTGTGGGCATCAACCCCGCTCTCTGCTCGCACCACATTTTTACTGAGGATAACGTGAGACCTTCCCGTGAGTTTCAGAGGAGACTTAACCCCAATCTACAGGAAGTGGTGAAGAAAGAAATTGAGAAATGGTGCAAAGCATGGTTTATATACCCTATTTCTGACTCCAAGTGGGTGGCCCCACTTCATGTTGTCCCGAATAAGTCGGGAATTCAGATGGTCACCAATGAGGAGGGGGTAGAGATCGTGACACGAGTACCCACGTCGTGGCATGTCTGTGTTGACTACAGGCGCCTGAATGCCACGACCAAGAAAGATCACTTTCCCTTGCCTTTTATTGATCAAATCTTGGAGAGACTCGTAGGGAAAGAGTTCTTCTATTTTCTTGATCGGTACTCAGGCTACAGTGATGAATACCCATTCATCACTCTTTATTCTTATATTTTAGCTACAAAAACCTATGCAAATGCATGTAGATACTTGTAAATAGGAATAATTAGCAAAAGCATGCATTTTGTAAATATCTATAATTAGCATGTTTTTGTGCAAAAATAAAAGAATAAAGAGGAAAAAGAAAAAAGAGGGAAATATTTAGAATAAATATTGAGCAACCTAACCCAAGGGAGGGCTCAGCATGGGCCTGACCGCATAAAAGCCAAAGTAGAGGGAGATAGGGGCTCTAGTGTAAATATCTGTGTAAATAAATAAAATTGTATTTTCCTCACCCAAAAATATGCTTGTACATATTTTGTATATATTTAGAAACTATTAAAAACAAAATAAAAATTTAAAAATCAAAAATGCAAAAACACCCTTTCACCATGTACATAGACCTTGCCTCCTTATTTATTTAACCTTATAAATAAATAAAATTATTTTCTAAACTTTTTGTAAATATTCTATGTTATATAGTGTAAATAAATAAAATAAAAAGAATCAAAACAAAAATCAAATAAAAATTACAAAATTAAAAATACAAAAATATGTTGTACATATGCCATGTACATAACTTTTTATTTCACCTATGTATATAAATAATTAAAATAGAATAAAAATACCCTTTTATTCCTCATTTTATTCTATAAATAAATAAAATATAAAATAGGAATAAAAATGTATAAAAATAACTAATTAAAAATAAAAATTAAAAACCCTATATTGTATATATACCTATGTATAGCTATACATTGTAAATACCTTATTTTTCTTTCCAAAAATTAATTAAAAATCACCAAAAAATAGAAAAAATTAAAACCAAAATATTTTATTTTTTGAGTTTTTAATAATTCGATCATTTCCTATTTTATTTCGAATTTCTAAATCATTTATGATGTGGCCTGTCCTGATTGGTCCACGGGGGATGTTGACCCCCCGGTCAACTCCCCCCCTTGGACCACAGAGTTGCGGATCTGAGTTTGGACCCGTTTTCTCGGATTTTTACCCGCTTGATCCGACTCCTGAATCCACTAACCCCGGGCTCTAATCCGAGCTTGTTCTTCCCTGATCCACGCCCGGGGTGGGTTATGGGGATCCGCGCTCCGAGCTTCACGCCCAACTCCCATCTAGCCGGACCCCTAGCCGTATATAGTCTGAGCTCCGCCCCCATTTTCAGGCATCTTTGGCTCTCCACCCTTCATCCCGTGACCTCCACAGCATCCCTTGAGGTGACAGCTCTCGATTGCCCGTGTTGCAGTGAGGAGGGGGTGACCGGACCACTGATCCGGCGACGTAGCGCCGCCGTGCTCCGCCCAGTGCAGGAGCTCGAGCCTCAGGACCAGACGACCTTCGAGGCTACGACCGGGAGCTACCTCAGCTCCAGCCTAGTCTACTTCGCCACCCAGGTAACCTTCTAGCTTTCCCATTTCGCCTAATTTCTTGGTTGCCATAAATCGTAGCACCGCCGAGTTCTGTCGATTCCGGCTATCTCGCATACCCTTTCGATCATCGGAACCCACGTTCACCTTCGCCTATCCTCCACGCACCTTCTCCGCCCCTTCGTTCAACCCAGTTCGCACAGGAGCTGGGGTTTGAGCTCCACCGTCCGTCGCTCGCCGGAGCTCGCTCATCCCGACGCACAGATCACCTCCACACCACCTAACCGGGTCGAGGCACTTTGCCCTCGACCCGCGGAGCTTCTGAGATACTTTGTAGGACCAGCGGAGACCATCTGAGGCCTCCCGACACTTTGGCCAGAAGCTTTCCTCCGCCGACCTCGCCGGAGCCCCTCCAGGGCTCGGCTGGGCCATCGGAGATCACCACCAGCTGCGGGGCTCCATCGCGGACCTGTTCCGATCCTCAGAGGCAGTAGAGGAGGACCATCGCGCTTGCACGAGGCCGGCGAAGCTCGCCGGCTAAGTGTTCTTCCAGGATCCTCGAGCACCGTCCGATCGTCCTCAGCGCTCCAGTTTCCATCGTGACCATCCATCCATCGAGGAGCAGCCACCGCTTGATCAGTCAGATGAACGATCTGGACCGTTAGCGCAGAGAGAGAGGCACCAGCACCCGAGGCCGTCAGATCTTCCACGTGCCCTCCTCTGAGACGTCGATCAGGCCCACGTGCGGAAGGAGAGAGGCGCCCGTCGTCCAGGACCGTTCGATCAGCCACGTGTCCATCATCCAGCCGTCGACGTAATAAAGGGGTAATTTACCGTAGGCCCCCTCTTAGTTTATGCTTTACGTTTCAGTCCTGTAAATATTTTGTGCTTTTTATTTACGTTGGGATATTTGCACTTGGGACCTGGTACCTTAGTTTAATTGCAGTTATGCCCCCGTGAGTGTCTGTCACGTGCTTCGCCACGTGCTTTATTTGGTGTAATTGCAACTTTAGCCCTGTAGTTCTGGATGTTTATGATTGAATGAAAACTTTTTGGTAATTGCATATATGCCCCTGTGAGTGTTTAATTACGCATGTGCGCCTATTTTGTGGGTTAATTGCAGTACATGCCCTGGACTTTTTGGTACGAGTTACCAAAAGGTCCTCGGACTTGTTTTTCTTACCAAAAGGTCCCTGAGTGCCCCAGGCACGCGCCACACACGTGACTTGCTGGGAAAATTGCACCTGGACCCCCAGAACTTCGGGTATTTGCACTTCAGTCCCTGTGCACAGTGCCCCATTTAGATTTTTGAATAAAATATCAAATCACCTCCAAATTCGATGAAAATTTGACACATGGCTCCTGCCATGTTGTAGGATTTTTGAGAATTTTTGAGGACATTTTTTATTTTATTTGTTATTTTTTAAAATTCAAAAACCTCTATTTTAGCTACTGTCTAGAATTAAAAATCCCAAAAAAATATAAAAACCCTCTCAAAAATTCCAAAAAAATTAGGTACTGTTTCTTTTCTGTTTCTTGATTTTCCAGCCAACTTTGGCTATTTTTCACTTATTAAAAACCCTAAAAACTTAAAACACCTAAAAACTCATAAAAATTATAATAAATAATCTAAAAACCCAAAAACAATAATTTTGGTGCTCAAATTTTCCTTATTTTCTCTAGTATACAGGAAAATTACCTCCAGGTCCCTCTGAGGTCCTTAGATATTTTATCTTTGGATTTTGGGCCTGGCTGGACAGTACCTTGTCTTTTCAGTACTGTTTAATTTTTAGAAAATAAAATACACCTTATAAAAATCCCAAAAATTCAAAAAACACTAAAAAACGTAAAAAACATAAAAACATTTTTTGTTTGAATTATTGCTTGATTTTCGATACATTAAATAATTAGTTAGAGCTTGCTTGTTTTTGTGCTCCTTTTATTTTCTTCACATTTAAAAATCCAAAAAAATATAAAATTCATTAAAAACCACTAAAAAATATTTTATTCTTGTTTTATTTCATTTTTACTACTTCGTAGGCCTTTGGCCAACCCGTGCTCCTTGTGTTCGACTCTGGGTGCTATACCAGGTTAATCTCATAGCGGGACCGCTTCACGTTTTGTTTTGATCTTTGATTTATTTCGTGGTCCGATTTTTCTTGATTAAGTGACTCTGAGTGATTGAGGTCGCAACGACCTATTTAGTACCTTTACCTTGTTCGCTCGGGTCGCTCATCAGAATGGCGCCGTTGCCGGGGAGCACGGCTTAGTAGTTCATTTTGTTTTTATTTTCGTTTTAGTTTTCGCGGCTTTTCGCGACTCTTTGGAGCCCGCGGCTTTTCGCGGCTTTTGTATCTATTTTCTTTTTGTTTTATTTTGATTTTCTTTTATTTTTGTTTTATTTTGTGTGTTTATTTTATTTTCCATTTTTGCATATATACCCTCACTTTTATTTTCATTTCTTTTTCTTTATTATTTTATTATTTTTGCCGGTCTGACCACTCTTCTCTTTGTCTTACGAGGGCCCGAGGACCGCGGAGGCGACTTTCGAGGAGCCGGTGCAGCCGAGGAACTTGGAGGCGGCTTCCTTCTGTACTAAGCCGCAGGAGAGAGCGAGAGAGAGAGTTGAGTGGGTGAGGTTAGATTAGGATTTTATTCATTATTATTATTGTAATAATATAGGGACACTTGGACTGTTTGGACTTGGACTTCTACCATAGCGGGTCTGTTTCGCCGAGCACCGGTGTGCTCGGGGGACCCTTTAGGACTTGCGCGGTTTTTCACGGTTTTCTTCGCGGCTTTATTTTTCTTTCTTACTGTCTTTTCCGGTTTTTCGCGGTTTTTGCTCGAGCCCCTAGACTTAGGATTTTCTGGTGAATGTGCCATAATTAGTAGGATCCACACACCTAATTGTATATCTGTTCCTATAGATCGTAATTGGACCTACTTAAAATCAATAATAAAAATAACCGACTCGCTAGCCTCCGTAGCCTACGTGCCGTAGCCCGTCCTGTAAAGCGCTTTCTCCTACCCCCGATTTGTCGGACAGAGGAGGGACGGGCCAAGACCGGACTCTTTGGCTTGGAGGTCGGTGACCGGTTAGACGGTTCTTCGCTAGAAGTTGCTCGTCTAGGACTCGGCTTTTTCCCGCTGCATCATTTAGATTAGTTTTATTTCTGTCTTTTATTTTATGTGTGGATCATATTGCATGTAGAGAGCTGGAGCAAGGTACGCATTTCTGACTTTGCATGCATCATTGATTTATCGTGCATCGGCTTTTTCGACTTCTCCCCCTTGTTTTGGACTTAATAATCAGGAGAATCGAAAAATTCGTTAGACCCCTTGTTTGCTTTGAAAAAGACTAAAAAAGAGAAACCATAAAATTGGGACTGCTAAAATTATTGATCTTAAAACCCGCTCACCCTAAAAATTTTGTCTTGGGGAGAGCAACCCCCTCATTGCTTGGTTTGTATGCGCGAGAGAGTGACCCGCACACTAGGTAGAGCCCCCCGTTGCTAAACCTGACTGATTACCGACTCTTCCGTGCGGGCCAGTCGGTTGGGTTAGCAGCGGATATCCCAACAGGTCACGTAAGCGCTCTGATATTTTGAGTGTTCACCAAAATAAAATTGACAAGATAATTTGACCGAACTTTCACGGTCTTCAGCTCGCGTTGCATTGGTGAACTGGGGGTTTGTTTTTAGATCATAATTTTTCCAGATCTCATCCGCCCTACTCGCCAGATCAAGATGATGGGTAGACGATCTCTTAGGCAGCCTCTGGTTGCACCGCTTTCGGGCGCGTCTACCTCCTCATCTAGGTTGGCTCGTGAGAGCTCAGACCCGCTCTCCGAGCCCGAGTACGACTCCACCCTGTTCCCCCTTGACCCCCTTTCTGATCTACCTGAGAGACACGAGCCCGAGGAGAGATTGATACATTTGACAGCACCTGAGTTGGGCTCGTTTGATTTTGCAGACGTCGACATGGCCGGAGCAGGCAGTTCAGATGATCACTCCCGTCAGCCAGAGCACATTGTACTAGACCAGGGAGCGATCAACTCCACCCTGATCGCATCACTCGATTCAGTCCAGCAGCAGCTCCGCGATCAGGGAGCATTTATAATTGAGATGAGGAGAGAGTTGGAAAGGCTCAGAGCAGAGCGAGACCAGCAGAGCGAGCCCGAGGAGCCCGATGATGCACAGGCACGAGCCGCAGCAGCAGCAGCAGCAGCCGCGGCCGCCGCCGCAGCGGCAGCAGCCGCGGGAGGAGCAGGACCACCTAGACCGATGCGGGAGTTGCACAACCCCGGATCTACACTGATGCACCATTGGGTGGTGGTACCGGCTATCGTAGGGGACTTCAAGTTCCCCCCGAACACCCTGCAGATGCTACCCCGCTTCCACGGACTCGCCACTGAGGAGCCCCACCTTCACCTCCAGGAGTTCCTGATGATTTGCAGCACTGTCCACGATTGCCATGTGGACCAGGACACGATCCGGATGATAGCCTTCCCGTTTTCACTGGCAGATAGAGCAGCCACCTGGCTGAAGCACCTTGGGAGGTTTGTCTACACCTGGGAGCAGCTCCGCACCGAGTACTTGAACAAGTACTATCCACTCGGGCGGACGAATGCAGCGAGGGCCCTGATCAGCAACTTCTCCATGTTCCCCAACGAGCAGTTTCACGAGGCTTGGGAGAGGTTCCGAGAGCTTCTGGACAGATGCCCGCACCACGACATCACGAAGCCAAACCTTGTGCAGAGCTTCTTCAGCGGGTTGTCACCAGAGCTACAGGGCCTGGTGAATGCTTCTTGCGGCGGGTCCTACTTCGCCAAGGACCACGACCAGGTCTGGGCCATTTTTGAGGAGATGGCAGAGAACTATATGGTGATGTCCCAGACCCGGCTCTATACTCAGAAGACCCAGCCACATCAGCCAGGACCCGTGCAGTACCAGAGGATAGCACGGGTAGATGCAGGTCCATCCAGTTCGTCCGCAGCCACAGCAGCACAGTTAGAGTCGTCAGCTGCGGACATGGGCATTATCAGCGAGAAGCTGGACCGCATGGAGCTGATAGAGAAGAAGCAGTGCCAGAGTATCACGCAGATGGAGCAGATGGCACAGGTCTTGAGCGACATGAAGACACAGCTCATGTGTCTCCAGGAGGCACAGACGGCTTCTCAGCCCCGTCTTCAGTCGCGAGGCGACGCCGGCAGCAGCAGCAGCTCGTCCCAGCGCTGCAGCACCCCCGTGCAGCCTAGACAGGTTCACCTTGTACAGGCGGAGCCGTACCAGCACCCGCAGCCCACCTATCAGTCCCCACCATCTCCAGAGATGCAGATGGTGGTCTACCAGCCGGACCAGCCTCTGGCAGTACTCCCGCCAGCCCCCTATGATGCTGAGCCGTTGATGGATGTCAACGGGATTTGGTACGACCGCCCCCAGCCTGGGATCCGACGAGACCATCCCGGATTCAGGTGGGGGAGTGGTGGTGCCCAGCCCCAGCAGCAGCCGTCAGGACAGGGAGGGCAGTACTCCCAGCAGAGAGACCAGCACCAGCCGCAGCAGCAGCCCCCAGCGTATCAGCAGCAGTCATCCTACGGTCCTCGTCCCTATCAGCAGCAGGGACAGTCTTGGATACGTGAGCAGCAGGCTCACCAGGGATACCAGCAGCACCCTCCATCCTACCCCTCGTACCCACAGCAGTTCCAGCAGCCTCACCCACAGAGAGGCCACCCGTCGGGCTCCCACGAGAGCCCCGCTTTGGATGACATCGCCCGCATCCTCACGGACCAGCAGGCCACATTCAGACGGGAGATGGACGAGTTCCGCCAGGAGATGCGGGACCTGGTGAGAGGGAAGGCCGCCATACCAGCCCAGATAGAGCCGAACCCGAATAGCCTCAAGCGAAAATCTGAGCAGGTAGTACATACTGAGTTAGCCACTCCTAGTGATCCATTTGATGATACTTCGTCGGATCTATTTGATGCTGATTTTGTCACACTTAGGAGCGGTAGGACCCCAGCAGTCGGCGGTGCCTCATCTGAGCTTCATCCCGAGGCGCCACAGGAGGAGGAGGAGAGCGGTACTGAGGCCGCTCCAGACGATGACGGTGGTACTGAGGCCACCAAGGATGCTGATCCCACCGGCGGTACTGAGGCCGCCGCTTCACCAGATCTAGGAGGTGGTACTGATGCCACCCATTCAGCCGAGCCAGCCAGCGGTACTGATGCCGCACGACGTCTACCAGCAGCAGCAGCAGAGCAGCCAGCCCGTGGTGGTACTGAGGCCACCGGTGTTTGTACAGACAGTGATGTTGTTTTTCCTCGTGTTCATGTATCTCGGAACTCTGCTATGAATAAAGGAAAAGGTTTACTTTCTTCTGGTCCCACTGTGGTGCATGATGTATGTGTGGATCCGGTCCTTGAACCGTCTAGACCTTTTCCTAGTCCTTCATCTGAGAAGGACCCAGTGATCCCCTTCCCTAGAGCCCTTCAGATAGGGAAGGGGAAGAAAAAAGAAAATCCCAAAAAGAGAGAGCTTGAGGAGTTCAGCCAGAGCATGATCGATCGATTCCATATCCAGCTGACCCTCCAGTAGGCTTTGCAGCACATCCCCCTTCTCCAGAGATCTTTGAGAGAGAGGACTACAGTCAGGAGGAGAAGGAGGAACCACACTTCAGAGATCCATGTGCTGACCAAAGCCACGTGCTTCGCGATCCAGAACCGACTGCCAGCCAAGAGGCCAGATTCAGGGGCCCCGTATGTCAGATGCCAGATCAGTGAGCAGAGGTTCGACCGTACTCTTCTAGATAGCGGATCATCGATCAACCTTCTTCCGGCAGCCCTTCTCGACCGCTTTGAGTTGGGCACTCTTCGACAGAGCAGGACAGTCCTTCAGTTCGCTGATCGATCTGTCAAGAGGCCGAAGGGGTTATTACGAGACGTTATCGTCACTATTCAGGGCCTGCAATTCCCCGTGGACTTCGTAGTGTTGGACATGGAGATCCCTGAGTCAGTGACCGATACCCCCATCATCCTTGGTCGTCCGTTCTTGGCCACAGCCAAGGCGGTGACTGATCATGATAGCGGGAAGGTGTACTTTCGCGTCCAGGGCGAGAGTATACAAATAGAGACGATCGAGGACTACAGAGCTAGATTCAGAGCCCGCTCAGATGCGAGTACAGACTCAGAGCAGCTGACAGACGCAGAGCCAGACATCCACCAGGACTGTGATTTTGTGATCACAGATGATGAGGCAGCTTGGGCAGATCTTGAGACACAGACCATCCTCTCACATTCAGATACAGCTGATGCAGAGACGATAGCAGAGGAGAGTCTGGAGAGCACAGACCTGGTTCAGGATACTATTGAGGCAGCAGAGCCGGTCCTCGATCGCAGCACGATGATTAGTGATGGTGGTGCTGAGGCCACCTTGTTTTCCGGTGGTACTGATGCCACCACTTCTGATACAGATCCCTCGGATTCAGAGTCTGATTGGGCCGATTGCTATGATCAGATGCCAGACCTGAGTCTATCTGAGCCTATAGATGAGGAGGAGGTAGATGCAGAGCAGAGCAGAGACAGTGCAGTAGAGCAGCCTTCTCCCGATCCAGTTTGCGAGAGTACGCTTTCACTTTCCCAGGAAGATTTGGCCGACCTTGCAGCTTTCACTCAGTTTCTTCCGCAGCCAGATTTGTCGGCACCCAGCATTTCAGAGCTGAAGCCGCTCCCTACTTCACTGAAGTATCGATTCCTTGCGGGCGATCCTGAGATGTACCCAGTCATCATCTCCGCCGAGTTGACTGGAGAGCAGGAATCCCGTTTGATGGGGGTTCTTGAAAAGAACCGCAAGGCGATCGGATGGAGCGTAGCGGATCTCCATGGGATTAGTCCATCAGTGTGCTCCCACCATATATATCTCGAGGAAGGGGCGAAGCCGTCGCGTGAGTTCCAGCGGCGTCTGAACCCCAACCTGAGAGAGGTTGTGATGAAGGAAATATCAAAATGGTGGGGTGCAGGTTTTATTTATCCCATTTCCGACTCCAAGTGGGTCAGCCCCTTGCATGTGGTGCCTAAGAAGACGGGCATCACGACTGTGATCAGTGAGTCGGGAGAGGAGATCGCTACACGAGTACCCACCTCTTGGAGGGTTTGTGTTGACTACAGGAGACTCAACCAAGCCACCAAGAAGGACCATTTCCCCCTGCCTTTTATTGACCAGATCATTGAGAGACTGGCAGGGAAGAGCCATTATTGCTTCCTGGATGGGTACTCGGGCTACAACCAAGTGGCCATCGCTCCTGAGGATCAGGAGAAGACCACCTTTACCTGTCCCTTCAGCACATACGCTTTTCGACGCATGCCATTTGGGCTATGCAATGCCCCTGCGACCTTTCAGAGGTGCATGCTGTCGATCTTCTCGGACATGGTAGGGGAGTGTTTGGAGGTCTTCATGGATGATTTCTCGATCTACGGCGACGGATTTGATTCTTGTCTTGACTGCCTAGATCGAGTACTCCAGCGATGTATTGAGTATCACTTAGTGCTATCGTGGGAGAAGAGTCACTTCATGGTGACTCAAGGGACGGTGCTTGGCCACATCATCTCCAACAGGGGCATGGAGGTTGATCCGGCCAAGGTTGATGTCATTAGGAAACTCACACCGCCGTCCAATCTGAGGCAGCTACGGTCATTTCTGGGGCACGTTGGATTTTACAGGAGATTCATTCAGGACTTCAGCAGGATTGCCCGGCTGTTGACTGACCTCTTGATGAAAGACACCGAGTTCCTTGTTGATGACAAGTGTCTTTCGTCGTTTGCTACTCTCCAGCAGTGTGTGATTGAGGCTCCTGTCCTCCAGCCGCCTGATTGGTCTCTCCCATTCGAGATCATGACGGACGCCTCCGATTTTGCCGTAGGGGCAGTGCTGGGACAGAGGAGGGATGGAGTTCCATTTGCCATACACTATGCTAGCCGCACATTGGATTCCGCCCAGTGGAATTATACAGTCACAGAGAAGGAGATGCTAGCGGTAGTGTTTGCCCTGGATAAGTTCAGATCATATATCATCGGATCTAGAGTGACTTTGTTTACAGATCACACCGCCATCAGGTACCTCATGGCAAAGAAGGATGCCAAGGCCAGACTGACTAGATGGATCCTTCTACTCCAGGAGTTTGACATTGAGATTAAGGATAAGCCTGGAGTCAAGAATGTGGTGGCGGACCATCTCTCCCGATTAGAGCAGCCTGAGGAGACTGAGCAGACTGATCCTATCCGAGATACCTTCCCAGATGAGGCGATCCTTTCTATCGCCTCACTCCCATGGTACGCCGATATTGTGAACTTTCTCGTTGCTGGGAAAGTCCCACAAGATTGGCCCAGGCAGAGGCTTGAGACCTTCCTAGCGAAGGCCAAGTCTTACCACTGGGAGGATCCCATCCTTTACCACGAAGGAGGGGATAGCGTCTGGCGTCGGTGTATTCCTCAGGAGGAACACCATAGCGTCCTCACTTACTGCCACAAGCTTGAGGCAGGAGGACATCATTCTGGGAGGAGAACGGCACAGAAAGTGCTCCAATCCGGCTTGTGGTGGCCTACCCTCTTCAAGGACTCAGATGAGTTCGTGAAGAGGTGTACTGACTGTCAGAGGATGGGCACTTGTGGACAGCGTGATATGATGCCGATGCAGCCCATTCACTTCTGTGAGGTTTTTGACGCATGGGGCATCGATTTCATGGGTCCATTCCCTAAGAGTCAGGGATTTGAGTACATTCTGTTGGCCGTTGATTATGTGAGTCGTTGGGTGGAGGCTATCCCTGCCCGAGCCGCTGATGCGAGGACAGTTTGCAGATTTTTGAGGAAGCATATCATCACGCGGTTCGGGGTTCCACGAGTTCTTATTTCTGATGGGGGATCTCACTTCATCAACGACCAGGTGAAGGCACTTGCTAGCGAGTTCAGCATAGACCATCGTGTTGCTACACCTTACCATCCACAGACGAATGGTCTAGCCGAAGTGTCGAATAGGGAGATCAAGACTATTCTGCAGAAAGTCGTCCGCCCTGACCGAAAGGATTGGTCACAGCTTTTGGACTCGGTCTTGTGGGCATATAGGACGTCTTTCAAGACACCTTTGGGCACATCTCCCTTTCGCCTCGTATATGGCAAGCCATGCCATTTACCTGTTGAGCTGAGGCACAAGTCACTCTGGGCAGTTACAGACATACTTATGGATTCAGATGGTATAGGAGACCAAAGGAGGGCAGAGCTAGCTGCCCTGGAGGAGCTTAAAGATGCAGCTTTCTCAAGCAGCCTACATTATAAGGAGAAAGTCAAGGAGTGGCATGATTCTCATATTAGCCACAAGCATTTTGAGATTGGACAGAGAGTATGGCTGTTTGATGCGAGGCTTAGATTATTTCCAGGGAAGCTACAGAGCAAATGGAAAGGACCTTATCTGGTTAGGAAGGTACACGACAACGGTAGCATCGACATATCCGAGTTGTCTTCTGAGAGTACCTTCCGAGTGAACGGCCAGTGGCTCAAGCCATTTCTAGATCATGAGCCGCAGGTCGTTGATATTGCCCCTATTCATTTTGCGTGAGATGTGGTCTTTGACTCACATCTAATGCATCTCACGCCTGAGTTTCACTGATCTTCCGCTGTATATAGATCCAGATGTCCATATCACCACATTCCTTAGTCCTACATCCCCTTCTTCATCTTGTGATTATGCTATACTTAGGGTGCACTTTACCCTAAGTATAGGGGGGATGTGAGACCTTTCGGGTATTTCTTTTGTTTCTGTCCACCCCTGTTTTGCTGCCTATACTTAGGGGCATTTCACCCTAAGTATAGGGGGGGTAGACCCTGTACATTCTCCACTCGGTTTTCCCTTCGTGTACAGCCTGCTATACTTAGGATTATTTGATCCTAAGTATAGGGGGGAGACCTGAGTCCCTCTTGACTTTTCATTTCCTTTTTGTATAGCCTTTCTTTTCACTTCCCTATACATAGCACGAGTTATGTCTTCTTCATCGCTCTTGACTCTGAGGACATCGTTCGAGCTAAGTATAGGGGGTGTGTATATATTTCATATATACTTTAGCCATAACTCGTACTTTGTGTGAGTGTGTTAATAAATAAAATGGCTAAAAACCACAAAAATTAAAAAATTTTCATGTACATAATCTTCTTTTATTTGCACATACATAGCTAGTGTACAAATTATTTTTGTAAAAATGATTTCAAAAATCTTTTGTGTAAAGCTTGTGTAAATATTTTGGTATCAAAATTATGTATATAGTACAAAATTTTTCCAAAATGTTTTGAAAATCAAAAAGTTTGCAAAAATCTTGTGTAAACGTGTGTAAATCCCTTTTTGCAAAACTTGCACTTCATGCATCATCATTCATGATTTCAAAACATTTTTCAAAAATTTTGCATGATTGTAAAATTTGTGTAAATAAGCATCTTTTTGTACATATGCATATAGTTTTTCTTGGATGATAGTTGACATTTAAACTAGCCTGGAATCAAATTGAGAAATGGAGCTTGATTAAGATCTTAATCCACCTAAATTCTAAGAGGAACCTTATAGGGCTTAGGTTTAAGGCTTTTCAGGTCCATGATGACTTAATTCTTTGAGTCCACTAGGCTATGATCACATGTCATCTCAATGAGCCTAAGTAGAGCACTTAACAACAACACATGACTCATTAGATTATGGCTTTACTTGGACAACCGCACTATGCACCGAGCTCTCTACGGATGAGATGGTGAGGAGGCAGTCTTCCTTGACTTGGGGTAGCATATGAGGGTAGTACTTCTAGGCGGAACCTCTCTTCTTCTTATAGTGAAGGAAGTGCGTCTCAACTTGGTCTGGTTGCCATGAGGTCTAACGACGGGAGTTGTGGGTTGCAATAAAGCTTCAAAAGATGGATAGTCTACTGGCTCAAGAGGAAAAACTCCTTGTATATATGCTGCACATGTATATGTTGTATAGATGCACTCGAAAAAAAAATGTGCAAAAAGAAAAGAACTCCAAAATAGTGGTGGGTCTGAGAGAAAATGATAATCCCACCGGAGTATGTATATAAGTGCAATAAGCAAAGCTTGGTTTCATGATCCACCTGTTGTAGCTTGCAGCAGGGAGACTTGGCTACACTGGTCAAGCTCCCAAGGGTACTTGGCTACACTGGCCTTGACCCATTCTCTTCTTCCCCCTCTTCTTGAGCCGGTTGTACTTGAACTTAGAAGGGAATACCCCGCTCCTCGAGGAAAGAGTGGCCAGATTGAGGTCATAGAGTTGCCTTGTTGGAGAGGGTTGTCAAGTTGCCATTTCTGAGGTGGAGAGCTTAGACCTCACTTTCACAGGACAAGAAAAGATTCATGGTCTTCAGGGTTTGTGATTGATGACTTGTTCTGATCTGGAGCATTGAGGAGTCTTGGTTATAGATTAGTGGAACTTAGAGGCTGTTAGGTTTTAAGCTTAAGTCTAAATAAGGTTCCGACACATTAATAATCCAAAGATCTGATTAAGCTCCATACCTCAATTTAATGAAGGCAAGTTTAATAATCAACCTTGATCCATGTACATCCTCTTTTTCTTTTTCTTTCTTTTTCACTTCTTTTTCAAATAAGTGTTTGCTAAGGGACTAGCAAAGTATAGTATAGGGGGGTGATGAATACCCATTCATCACTCTTTATTCTTATATTTTAGCTACAAAAACCTATGCAAATGCATGTAGATACTTGTAAATAGGAATAATTAGCAAAAGCATGCATTTTGTAAATATCTATAATTAGCATGTTTTTGTGCAAAAATAAAAGAATAAAGAGGAAAAAGAAAAAAGAGGGAAATATTTAGAATAAATATTGAGCAACCTAACCCAAGGGAGGGCTCAGCATGGGCCTGACCGCATAAAAGCCAAAGTAGAGGGAGATAGGGGCTCTAGTGTAAATATCTGTGTAAATAAATAAAATTGTATTTTCCTCACCCAAAAATATGCTTGTACATATTTTGTATATATTTAGAAACTATTAAAAACAAAATAAAAATTTAAAAATCAAAAATGCAAAAACACCCTTTCACCATGTACATAGACCTTGCCTCCTTATTTATTTAACCTTATAAATAAATAAAATTATTTTCTAAACTTTTTGTAAATATTCTATGTTATATAGTGTAAATAAATAAAATAAAAAAGAATCAAAACAAAAATCAAATAAAAATTACAAAATTAAAAATACAAAAATATGTTGTACATATGCCATGTACATAACTTTTTATTTCACCTATGTATATAAATAATTAAAATAGAATAAAAATACCCTTTTATTCCTCATTTTATTCTATAAATAAATAAAATATAAAATAGGAATAAAAATGTATAAAAATAACTAATTAAAAATAAAAATTAAAAACCCTATATTGTATATATATGTATGTATAGCTATACATTGTAAATACCTTATTTTTCTTTCCAAAAATTAATTAAAAATCACCAAAAAATAGAAAAAATTAAAACCAAAATATTTTATTTTTTGAGTTTTTAATAATTCGATCATTTCCTATTTTATTTCGAATTTCTAAATCATTTATGACGTGGCATGTCCTGATTGGTCCACGGGGGATGTTGACCCCCCGGTCAACTCCCCCCCTTGGACCACAGAGTTGCGGATCTGAGTTTGGACCCGTTTTCTCGGATTTTTACCCGCTTGATCCGACTCCTGAATCCGCTAACCCCGGGCTCTAATCCGAGCTTGTTCTTCCCTGATCCACGCCCGGGGTGGGTTATGGGGATCCGCGCTCCGAGCTTCATGCCCGACTCCCATCTAGTCGGACCCCTGGCCGTATATAGTCTGAGCTCCGCGCCCATTTTCAGGCATCTTTGGCTCTCCACCCTTCATCCCGTGACCTCCACAGCATCCCTTGAGGTGACAGCTCTCGATTGCCCGTGTTGCAGTGAGGAGGGGGTGACCGGACCACTGATCCGGCGACGTAGCGCCGCCGTGCTCCGCCCAGTGCAGGAGCTCGAGCCTCAGGACCAGACGACCTTCGAGGCTACGACCGGGAGCTACCTCAGCTCCAGCCTAGTCTACTTCGCCACCCAGGTAACCTTCTAGCTTTCCCATTTCGCCTAATTTCTTGGTTGCCCCAAATCGTAGCTCCGCCGAGTTCCGTCGATTCCGGCTATCTCGCATACCCTTTCGATCATCGGAACCCACGTTCACCTTTGCCTATCCTCCACGCACCTTCTCCGCCCCTTCGTTCAACCCAGCTCGCACAGGAGCTGGGGTTCGAGCTCCACCGTCCGTCGCTCGCCGGAGCTCGCTCATCCCGACGCACAGATCACCTCCACACCACCTAACCGGGTCGAGGCACTTTGCCCTCGACCCGCGGAGCTTCTGAGATACTTTGCAGGACCAACGGAGACCATCTGAGGCCTCCCGACACTTTGGCCAGAAGCTTTCCTCCGCCGACCTCGCCGGAGCCCCTCCAGGGCTCGGCTGGGCCATCGGAGATCACCACCAGCTGCGGGGCTCCATCGCGGACCTGTTCCGATCCTCAGAGGCAGCAGAGGAGGACCATCGCGCTTGCACGAGGCCGGCGAAGCTCGCCGGCTAAGTGTTCTTCCAGGATCCTCGAGCACCGTCCGATCGTCCTCAGCGCTCCAGTTTCCATCGTGACCATCCATCCATCGAGGAGCAGCCACCGCTTGATCAGTCAGATGAACGATCTGGACCGTTAGCGCAGAGAGAGAGGCACCAGCACCCGAGGCCGTCAGATCTTCCACGTGCCCTCCTCCGAGACGTCGATCAGGCCCACGTGCGGAAGGAGAGAGGCGCCCGTCGTCCAGGACCGTTCGATCAGCCACGCGTCCATCATCCAGCCGTCGACGTAATAAAGGGGTAATTTACCGTAGGCCCCCTCTTAGTTTATGCTTTACGTTTCAGTCCTGTAAATATTTTGTGCTTTTTATTTACGTTGGGATATTTGCACTTGGGACCTGGTACCTTAGTTTAATTGCAGTTATGCCCCTGTGAGTGTCTGTCACGTGCTTCGCCACGTGCTTTATTTGGTGTAATTGCAACTTTAGCCCTGTAGTTCTGGATGTTTATGATTGAATGAAAACTTTTTGGTAATTGCATATATGCCCCTATAAGTGTTTAATTACGCATGTGCGCCTATTTTGTGGGTTAATTGCAGTACAGGCCCTGGACTTTTTGGTACGAGTTACCAAAAGGTCCTCGGACTTGTTTTTCTTACCAAAAGGTCCCTGAGTGCCCCAGGCACGCGCCACGCGCGTGACTTGCTGGGAAAATTGCACCTGGACCCCCAGAACTTCGGGTATTTGCACTTCAGTCCCTGTGCACAGTGCCCCCTTTTGATTTTTGAATAAAATATCAAATCACCTCCAAATTCCATGAAAATTTGACACATGGCTCCTGCCATGTTGTAGGATTTTTGAGAATTTTTGAGGACATTTTTTTATTTTATTTGTTATTTTTAAATACCCTCTCAAAAAAAATCCAAAAAATCCCAAAAAAATATAAAAACCCTCTCAAAAATTCCAAAAAAATTAGGTATTGTTTCTTTTGTGTTTCTTGATTTTCCAGCCAACTTTGGCTATTTTTCACTTATTAAAAACCCTAAAAACTTAAAAACACCTAAAAACTCATAAAAATTATAATAAATAATCTAAAAACCCAAAAACAATAATTTTGGTGCTCAAATTTTCCTTATTTTCTCTAGTATACAGGAAAATTACCTCCAGGTCCCTCTGAGGTCCTTAGATATTTTATCTTTGGATTTTGGGCCTGGCTGGACAGTACCTTGTCTTTTCAGTACTGTTTGATTTTTAGAAAATAAAATACACCTTATAAAAATTCCAAAAATTCACCAAAAACACTAAAAAACCTAAAAAACATAAAAACATTTTTTGTTTGAATTTTTGCTTGATTTTCGATACATTAAATAATTAGTCAGAGCTTGCTTGTTTTTGTGCTCCTTTTATTTTCTTCACATTTAAAAATCCAAAAAAATATAAAATTCATTAAAAACCACTAAAAAATATTTTATCTTTGTTTTATTTCATTTTTACTACTTCGTAGGCCTTTGGCCAACCCATGCTCCTTGTGTTCGACCCTGGGTGCTATACCAGGTTAATCTCATAGCGGGACCGCTTCACGTTTTGTTTTGATCTTTGATTTATTTCGTGGTCCGATTTTTCTTGATTAAGTGACTCTGAGTGATTGAGGTTGCAACGACCTATTTAGTACCTTTACCTCGTTCGCTCGGGTCGCTCATCATACAGCCGGGTGGCCATAGCCCCTGAGGACCAGGAAAAGACCACATTCACATGTCCATTCGACACTTATGCTTCAGGCGCATGCCATTCGGGCTCTGCATTGCCCCGGGCACATTTCAGCGGTGCATGATAGCCATATTTGCTGAAATGGTGGGAGATTTCCTGGAAGTGTTCATGGATGACTTCTCGGTCCATGGTGATTCTTTTGATACATGTCTAGCACACTTGGACCGAGTCCTCATGAGGTGTAGAGAGGTGAATCCGGTACTCTCCTGGGAGAAGAGTCACTTTATGGTGACGGAGGGTATCGTGTTGGGGCATGTCATCTCCAAAAGGGGAATTGAGGTTGACCCTGCCATGGTGGAGGTGATCAAAAAACTCGATCCACCTACCAACGTGAAGTCAGTGCAGCCATTCTTTGGGCATGTTGGATTCTATAGGATATTCATTCAAGATTTTTCAAAGATCGCCTGCCCACTGACTGAGCTCTTAGGGAAAGACACAGAGTTCATTGTAGATCACAGGTGTCTTGAGGCATTTGAACTCTTGAAAAGGAAGATTTGTGCCTCGCCTATCCTACAAGCTCTTGACTAGTCTCTCCCCTTTGAGATCATGACTGACGCTTCAGATTTCGCTATAGGTGTTGTGTTAGGACAACGACGAGAAGGGATTCCGTTTGCGATCCATTACGCGAGCAAAGTATTAGATCCTACATAGAAAAATTACACAGTGACTGAAAAGGAAATGCTCGCAGTAGTATGGACCCTCGAGAAGTTCAGATCATATATTTTGGGCTCTAAGGTGACAATTTACACAGATCACACAACCATTCGATACTTAATGGAAAAGAAGGACGCGAAGGCACGTCTTCTTAGGTGGATTTTACTCCTCCAGGAATTTGATTTGTAGATTAAAGATAAACCTAGAGTGAAGAATGTTGTGGCTGATCACCTTTCTCAAATTGAACTTAAGGATTCTCCTGGTCATGAGAGGATTAGAGAGACCTTCCTAGATGAGTCAATTTGTGTTATTGACTCTCTCCCATGGTATGACAACATGGTGAACTATCTTGTCTCCAAGCAGGTTACCCATGGTTGGACTAGGAGCAACATTGATCGACTGAAGTCGGATTCGAGGATATACCACTGGGACGATCCTTTCCTTTTTTGTGAAGGACGGGATTGTGTTTGGAGAAGGTGTATTCCTCAGGAGGAATACCAGAGTGTCCTCACATATTGTCATTCACTTGAGGCTGGAGGACACCATTCGGGAAAGAGAACCGCTCACAAAGTACTTCAATGTGGATTGTATTGGCCGACCTTGTTTAGAGATGCCATTGATTTTGTACGGTCATGCTCGATTTGTAAAAGGATGGGAGGGATAGTTGGACAGAGAGATGAGATGCCTATGCAACCGATGATTATTTGTGATGTTTTTGATGCATGAGGCATAGATTTTATGGGTCCCTTTCCCAACAGCCATGGACATGAGTACATATTGTTGGCGGTTGACTATCTATCTAGGTGGGTGGAGGCTATCCCAACCCGAACCGCAGACAGCAAGACTATTTGTAAGTTTGTGAGAGATCATATTATTGCTAGTTTTGGGGTGCCAAAAGTTTTGATATCTGATGTGGGTAGCCACTTCGTGAATCGAGATATGAGATCTTTAGCTAAGGACTATGGATTTGAGCATAGAGTTACTAGTCCTTACCACCCACAGTCCAACGACATGGCAGAGGTTTCGAACAGAGAGGTGAAGAGTATTTTGCAGAAATTGGTTCGTCTTGATAGGAAGAACTGGTCTCAGCTCTTGGACCAAGTTCTGTGGGCCTATAGGACAGCCTACAAGACACCATTGGGTACTTCACCATTTAGAATGATCTATGGAAAGCCATGCCATTTGCCCGCAGAATTGATTCATAAAATCTGAATGGGCAATTAAGAAGATTAACTGGAGTTGTCACCTAGGGAAGCTTTGTCGAGACTTGAACTTGAACGAGCTCGTGGAAATCCGAAACAGGACATATGACAACAGTTTGATTTATAAGGACAAAGTAAAGAGATGGCATGATCAGCTCATTAGGTGCAAAGACTTTGTCCTTGGACAAAAGGTATGGTTGTTCAATGCCAGGTTGAAGATGTTCCATGCGAAGCTCAAATCTAAATGGACGGGTCCCTTTGTGGTTAAGAAAGTGCACGAGAATGGAAGTGTAGAGATAGCTGATCTCACAGATGGTGCACAATCTCATGTGGTGAATGGACAACTGTTGAGACATTTTGTTGATTCAAAAGAGCAGTTAGTCCAAGTCGAGGTCATCAACTTCATACAAAGTGAGCACAGAGCGGATACATCTTATTACTCTTCATGAAGATGCAGCATCAAGATTCAACATCTTAGAAGATTCAATCACTCTTGTACATATTCTCCCTTCTTTGTATATTCTCGAGATCACATCGGTTATCACACTTACTCTTGTCCTATACTTAGGCTGACCAAAGCCTAAGTATAGGGGGACGGATGCCCGCCATGTGTATATACTCATCATTTCTCCTCTTGACCTCGTCCGCCCCATTTTTGCTCTTCTTCTACACTTAGGCTGACCAGAGCCTAAGTATAGGGGGCGGATCGACTTCTATACTTTTTTATTATTTTAGCCATCCTACGCTTAGCACGAGCTATGTCTTCTTCTCGCTTCTTGTCCCATGTGGACATAGCACATGCTAAGTATAAGAGGTGTGTATATATTACAAATATACTTTACCCATAGCTCGTACTTTCACGTATTTTTGTATATATTATACAATAATTATGGGGTGGGTACAAAAATTTTCAAAAAAAATCTCTTAAAGAAACCTTTTCAAAAAAACTATTTTTCCTTATTTGTTAAAAAAAGACTTTTCAAAAAAAATCCTCTTTAAAAAAAGTCCTTTCTTATTTACCTATTTTAAAAAAAATAAAAATAAAAAGCAAAAGTTTTCTAAAACAAACTTCTTTGCCTTTGTTTATCAAAAAATCTTTTTGAAAAAAAAACTTTTTCTAAAACATAAAAAAAATCACTCATAAAAAAAACGAAAAAAACTAACTAATAAGTTGGTTTAATCCATGACACAATTCACTTTCACACAAGACTAGTGATGTTCAAGAACACTTGGTTTATGAGATCTTGAGATTTTGAGTTAACCAACCTTAGTCATTAGGGTCTTTGACTTAATTATTCACATTTCCCTACTTTGAAAGATTTGTGTGCTATATTGCATGCTTAGTCTCTACCTTAAGAATATGATCAGCACCTCACATACACGACTGCAGTTATGATGAGATGAGTTGAAATTTCACTTAAGGAACTGGGATGAGGGATTTGAGTTTGGACTTGATTTGATGATGCTCGAGGATGGGATAAAACCAATGAAGGCTTCATGAAACCTGAGTGTCAGCATCTTTAGCCAGTATGAGAATATGATTCTTGTACTATCTCTTGACATTTACCTATGTGCCAGGATGTCATAAAATAAAAAAATTGTTGATCAGTGTGCACCAACTCTTGGTAAAAGCAGTGGAGCTAGCCAAAATACTACAAAGCAATGAAATGTCAAAGAAAAGCTCTCATTCCACAAAGTCAATTATCAAAAGAGCTTCCACCAAAGGCGAGCGCTCCCAACCATTTCAAAGTGTCCACTTGGACCACCTCTATTAGGACCAGGAGTCGGGCTTGCACCAAAAAAGGGCTCTGCATCGTAAATGCTACAAGTCTGGGTGTAGAAGGTACGATAGGTACTCAAAAAAGGCACACCCCGGTGTACTTCCATGAAAACAAGTGCAGACGGCTCCAACTTCTCTTGACGGACGCACTGATCAACACCAAAAATATGCGTTGAGTAATAAGGCACTAGAGAGGCTCCTTGTTCCAATGAGAGGGAGAGAAGAAATGACACAATCCTATGCCCTCCATCAACTAGCCTTTCATCTACACTTTTAAGTCTGACAACTAAAGAGACGGTGGATTGGATGCAAGAAATGGTTTATTCCCTAGTGTTGAGGATCGGGTTCTTAGGAGAGTCTCTTAGACTGGAACCTTGGGTGACGTGGTGACTCTACTCTTGTAATTGTGGTCAACACTTAAAGTCATATCCCTTATATATATATGTATACAAAGAGAGTCTGATGATTAGGGAAATTGGGTACCTTTTGACTAGAGCTTGGTTCAGCTTAGAATTTTAGTATCTCTAAAACCGAGAGTTCTTGAACGGATCAAGTCTTGTATTCACATGCCCAGTCAGGGGTTAACCCAACTTATTCATTCTTTATTTGCTCGAGGACTAGCAAAGTTTAAGTATTAGGGGGGTAATGAATCCACGACTCATCATCTCAATATCTTGATCTTAGCAAAATCCCCAAGTAAAATCCCAAATAAATGTCCATAAAATCAATAAATTAACAAAATAACTCTTGTAATTAAAACACACTAATTATTGTATATTAGATTGTACAAAATAAATTACACATAAAAAGCCTCAAAAATAAAGGAGTTTTATACATGTAAATAGCCCAAAAATTCATGTATTTTTAATAATTTCATTTCAACTCCTTTTTGCCTAATTCTTTCTCTAACTTGTTTAAAAAATATATATAAAAATACAAAAAATACAAAACAAATTTCACCTCAAATAAATGCTCCTAGATCCCAAAGAGAAAAAGCCATAAAGTTCAACTTCCAAGCTAAATTCCCGCTCCGTATAAACTCCAAATTCACCAAACTCACTTTTAAAGTTCAAGTTAGAAAATTATCTATCCAACGGAAGTGGTTTCATTAAAATCGGAGCTCATTTGTAAAAGTTGGGTTATGGGACCTAGATGTACATTGTATATTATGTATATATTCATTCTTTGTTCATTTTTTAATTTAGCTTTCTTAATTATTAAAAATACAAAAAAATCATACTTATGTTGTATTTTAATTGTAGTATTTTATTGTATTTTTCCGTTGTAAATATCTTTTATTAAAAAGAAAAAAATACAAATTAGAAAAGTAAACGAAAAAATTGTACATGGTGTTTTGTCTTCTTTTGTAAATTCTCCACTATTTCTCTTCTCTTTTTATTTTATTGTATTTAAAGTAGCCTAATTTATTTATTTATTTATTTATTATTTAATTTCCATTCTCTACAATAACCACCAATTCAACTCCATTACTCCATCATATTTTCTAACTTCTAATTCAACTCCACCATTTTATTAACCTCCATTCCACTCCATCTTAATTCTAACTTCCATTTTTTTCCTCTTTATATACATCTCATTCTCCTCATTTTTGCCTTTGATACATCTTTATGTGAGGAGAGACTAGTTCTCAGAGTTGAATCGGTGACAGCGACGCAACCGCGGTCGAGCGACGACGGCCCTCTCTTCGGTGAGATCCGTTGGCTTTTTGGCCAACATCGCAGCCGCACTCACGCGCTGCTCGAGCTCATCACGCGCCAGCGATTCGAGCGAAGACTGTGCTCTCGCGAGCACATCATAGGCGATCGTCTCCATCGTAGGTAATTTGTCTTCTCATTTTATCATCTTGTTAGTTTTGCAATTTTTTTAGCACATCACATTCACCATCCATCCATCATTTGTTTATATCTTCATCTTCATCACCATCATCACATTTTTTCCCATCATGTTCATTCCCTATTTTAACAAAATTAAAAAAATATAAAAAAAATAAAACAAAAAAGCCTTTTATTACATTACAGCAGAAAAAAATAAAAAAAAAATATAAAAGTAAAAAAAAAAACGACACAGCAGCGGCGGTGGGAGCACCCACTGCCACCGCCCCACTCTCTACCACAGAGGCGGCGCAGACACCCACCATCTCCGCGTGGTCGGCCGCAGATCCGCCACAAGCGGTCGCACCGCCATCGCGCGCCGCACCGCGCCTCGCCATCAGGTGGCCGTGCTCTCCGTGGCCCAGCCCAGCCTCTCCCACCGCCCGACCTCCGACAGCGAGCCGCCCCCCTCGTCCTCCACGTGTGACCCCCGCACCACCCGATCTTCCTCCTCGCGGCCGCGCGAGGCCGCACTGCCGCCGCCGACCTCCTCCCTCTTTGGGTTCACCTCCAGCCGCCCGAAGGAAGAAGAAGGTCTTATTTTCTTTTGTTTTTTTATTGTAAAAATTGCATGTTTATCTTTTCATGTTTCTGTTATTACAAACTAATCCCTGAACATAACTTGCACTGTAATTTTCAATTTCCAGTTTGCACGGATAACCCTATGTTTCACTTTTAATTTGGACCTCATTTATGCATCTTTTTATTCAATGAAAATTGTGTTGATGTTTAGCAACTAATTCTATACCTCGTGGATATTTATTTATATTTTTGTTGTATTTGGGTAATTAATTAAAATTGTGAGACTGAAATTCTGCATATTTTACCCATTTTGAGCACTTAAATTTATATCTCACACACGATTGCTCTAAAAATTCCATAAAAATTATATGTGATGCCTTGAAGAGTTTTAATTTACTAAATTTCAACCAAAATGGAGTTATCTTGTGCCTGAAATAAATTGTAGAGTGTTTTTAGTATTTGATTTTTAATTAAATCAACTTACATCCTTTTTATAAAAATTTAACTCTTCTGGATTGTTTATCTAAATATCTTTCTGAGATAATTCGCACTCTGATTAATTTGATAATGTAGATTTATTAGAAATTATTTACTCACTGTCACTCCGATTTCACTAAAAATCCATAAAAAAAATTCATAACTTGTCAAAAAATTCCAAAAATATTACTGTAGCTTCCTTGCATCATGTTTATATTTCAGTAAATTTTTCATAATTTTTGCTTTCTGTTTGTGTGAGAAATTACGAAAAACCCATAAAAAAAGTGTGTATTTTTCATTGTTGCATTTTAACCCATAAAATTCCAAAAAAAAGTACCTTGCATTCATCTCTGGATTAGGACTCCAGGAAGAATATAATTTGGCTAAATTAGACTATTTTGACATTAAAATTAATTTGGCCTTGTTTGTGTTTTCTTAGTGTTTTAATTCTACCGTATTTGCATTTGGCATTCATTTTGCATTAAAAAAATTTTTGCATTAAAAAAAAAACCGTGTGGAAATCTAGATTTTAATTTTGAAATTAACCCCAAGTTGTTCCTTTGCCTCCTTGAGTTCGACCCTAGACTTGCTCGGGATATAAATTAAGCTGAGACACTCTTCACGGAGATCTTCTCTCGGTTCTGACTGAATCGCTAAGTACACGTACCACAACGAACACGAATTAAATACCGTATTCAGCGACTCGTCAGATGGCGCCATCTGACGAGTCGCTAAATACATGTTTTAATTCGTGTTCGTTGTAGCATGTGTACTTAGCGATTCAGTCAGAACCGAGAGAAGATCTCCGTGAAGAGTGTCTCGGCTTTAATTTATATCCCGAGCAAGTCCGGGGTCGAACTCAGGGAGGCAAAGGAACAACTTCAGGTTAATTTGAAAACTTGAGTCTAGATTTCCAATGCATATTTTTTTAGATTTTTTAAATGCAAAATGAAATGCCAATGCAATATGCGGTTGAATTATGACACTTAGAAAACACAAATAAGGTCAAATTAATTTTAATGGAAAAGAAGTCCAATTTAGCCAATTCGTATTTTTCCTAGAATCTAAACCAGTGATGAATGCAAAACATATTTTTTTAGAATTTTAGGGGTTAAAATGCAACAACTAAAAATGCACACTTTTTATGATTTTTTTTGTAATTTATCACACAAACAGTAAGCAAAAATCATGAAAAATTTACTGAAATAAAAACATGATGAAAGGAGACTACAATAATTTTTTTGGAATTTTTTGACAAAGTATGATTTTTTTATGGATTTTTAGTAAAAACAGAGTGACAGTGAGTAAATAATTTCTAATAAATCCACATTATCAAATTAATCAGAGGGGCAATTATTTCAGAAAGATATTTAGATAAGCAATCCAGGAGAGTTGAAATTTTGTGAAAAGGATGTATGTCGATTTAATTAAAAATCAAATACTAAAAATACTCCACAATTTATTTCAGGCACAAGATAACTCCGTTTTGGTTGAAATTTAGAAAATAAATTAAGCACTCTTCAAGGCATCACATATAATTTTTGTGGAATTTTTAGAGCAACCGTGTGTGAGATATAAATTTAAGTGCTCAAAATGGGTAAAATATCCAATTTTTCAGTTAGACAATTTTAATAAATTACCCACAATTCACAAAAATATAAATAAATATTCAGCATGTAGACAATTAGTTGCTCAACAGAATGGTATTTTTCCTTGAATAAAATGACACAAAATTGAGGTCCTAATCAATCCATAAAGATAGGGTTCTCTGTGCAATTTCAGGAAAGAAACTCACAAGCAAACTATATACAGGGACCAAACAGTAATTACAAAAAATTGAGAAATAAAAGATAAATTTTTACAAATAAAAAAATAAAGAAAAAAGGTTGGACCTTCTTCTCCAGGCTGATTGGGGCTGAACCCAAAAAGGGGGAGATGGCGGGGTCGGCTCGGCGGCTGGCGCGGGTGGCGAAGGCGCGCGCCGGCGGTGTGGAGGAGGAACAACATAGGGGACGGCTGGGCTAGTCGGCGGACATCGACGGCTGGCGAGGGCGATGGCGGAGCTCTTGCAGAGGAGAGGGGGTTTTGCGCTGACGTGGTGGTGAAGATGGCGGCCTGCGACGGCAGCGGCACTGCGCGTGGCCGCGGCAGCGCTGAAATAGGCAGCCGCGCTATGCTGGTGGCGGTGGAGAGCCACCGGCGCGCGGTGGCCGTGGATAGAGGAAAGGGGGGGCGGGGGCGGCAGGCTGGGGTCGCTGCTCGGGTCGTTGCTCCCTCCGTTAGTTTTTTTTAATTTTTATTTTTTTAAATTTTTTTACTGCTGTGAAAGTTTTTTTTTAATTTAATGTTTTTTAAATATTTTTTTGTTTTAGAGAGCAGAAAATGAACAAGTGCAACTGTAATATGAACAAATGCAAATATAGTTGTGGGTTGATCGTGATGATGAAATATTAAAATGACATGGTGATGAAGGGGTGTTGATGTGAAGTAAAAAAATGATATGATGAATATAATGAAGATATGGTTGACAAATAAAGATGTAGTGGTGATGGTGTGATAAAAATTACAAACAAAATAACAATGATAAAAAAATGAGAAGAAAAATACCTAACGGTGGAAATGGTCGCCTATGGTGTGCTTGTGAGAGCACGGTCTTTGCTCGAATCGCCGGCGTGCGATGAGCTCGAGCAGCGCGCGGTTGCGGCTGCGATGTTGGCCAAAAAACCAACGGATCTCACCGGAGAGAGGACCGTCGTCGCTCGACCGTGGTTGCGTCGCTGTCACCGATTCAACTCTGGGAACTAGGCTCTCCTCACATAAAGATGGATCAAAGGTAAAATTGAGGAGAATGAGATGTATATAAAGATGATACATGAGAAGTTATTAAGGTGGTGGAGTTGAATGGGAAGTTGGATTATTAATGGAGTTGAATGGGAAGTTGGAAAAAATGATGGAATAATGTAGTTGAATTGGTGGTTATTGTAGAGAATGGAAATTAAATAAATAAATAAAGTGAAATAAAGTAGGCTACTTTAAATACAACAAAAATAAAGAAGGAAAAAAATAGTGGTGAATTTACAAGGGAAGACAAACAACATGTACATTTTTTTTACTTTTCTAATATGTAATATTTTTGTCTTTTTAATAAGAGATATTTACAACGAAAAATAGAATAAAATATTACAATTAAAATACAACACAAGTATGATTTTTTTGTATTTTTAGTAATTAAGAAAGATACAATAAAAATTGAAGAAAGAATGAATATATACATTATATACAATGTATACTAGGTCCCAAAACCCAACTTTTGCAAATGAGCTCCGATTTTAATGAAACCACTTCCGTTGGATAGATAATTTTCTAACTTGAAGTTTAAAAGTGAGTTTGGTGAATTTGGAGATCATACGGAGCGGGAATTTAGCTTGGAAGTTGGACTTTACGGCTTTTTTCTCTTTGGGATCTAGGAGCATTTATTTGAGGTGAAATTTGTTTTGTATTTTTGTATTTTTATATACATTTTTATAAACAAGTTAGAGAAAGAATTATGCAAAAAGGAGTTGAAATGAAATTATTTAAAATACATGAAGTTTTGGGCTATTTACATGTATAAAACTCCTTTATTTTTGCGGCTTTTTATGGGTAATGTATTTTGTACAATCTAATATACAATAATTAGTGTGTTTTATTTACAAGAGTTATTTTGTTAGTTTATTGGTTTTATGGATATTTATTTGGGATTTTACTTGGATATTTTGCTATAATCAAGATATTAAGATGATGAATCGTGGATTCATCAATCCTCTGCTTCATTCATTACATCAACTTATTATTTGTGCATGTAGAGATGTCCATTATGTATGTATTTGACATCTACATCTGAAGACCAATATCAATGAATTTAGTCACTTAAATTCAATCGATAATTTTTGATAAATAGATGAGGAGGTTCGTGTCCCTGTGTTCAACCTCGGTACACTTACCAATTAAAAATTTTCCACAACATTCAAAGATTGTGGTTTTTGACGAATCGAAAGTTGTCTCCTATACTACAATTAACGACAATTAAAGAGATGGATTTTCGTGTTCACCAAATGGCACCGTTGCCAGGGACATGACTCATCCTTATTTATTTGTTGGATTTTATTGTATTATTTGAGTCAATTATTTTCAAAAATTTTGGTCTTCACATTGTGTCTATTTTTGCATTATTTTTGTTGATTATTTTCTGGCATTCTTCTTTTGCGACAGGGCCTGTGGAGATGGAGGACTCTCTATCAACATGGAGGCGTGGAGTTGGGAGCTCTTGCTATGAGGAGCTGTAGAAGAAACTTAGGAGAATTCAAGGAGTTTAATTGACATTTTGTTCATGCATTTGCTATGTAAAAAAATGTATCATTTTCATTTCTAGCGGTCCATGTTAGAAGGATCGCATGTGTAAATATGAACTTAAACCTTGCATGTGGTGTGTAAAGTCCACCCCTAACCTGGGGATGCTTCACTTGAGTGTCGACCTAGGGCTAGGCACATGACTCTCTGAGTTCTTTTTTTTCCTATCACTTGTGCTTGCTTTGTAGGTTAGGATACACTTAATTCACAAGACTCACATACATCACCTCACTTAGCCAAGTTAATTGGAATCTTTCTTTCTAATAGAATCATGTTTAGGGTGTGATTTCTTCGACTTGCATGCATTTAATGTAAAAAAATTCAATTCAGTCTTGCACTTGCATGGAGATTACTGGAGGCATTATAAGTTTCTCTCTCAAGCATGCATCAGGATTTTCCACGAATGCACTGGCTCTTCTCAAATCTTCCCCTGATTTATTATGTAGGAAATTAAAGGAAATTGGGAATGGCCGAGTAGATAATGCTTGTTGGACTAGAATTCACATTAACTACACTAATAACCTAAGCATGAAATTGGGATTGTAATGCAAGTTGATGAAATAAAATGGAATAAAAATAAGTCTTAGATTATGGGAGAGAAACCCTCAACATTGTACATAGGATGTTTGAACGTTGAGTGGTGAGGATGTATCCCAAGGATAGTGCCAAAACTTAGCTGTAAGACTTGCATAATGGACTTGAATTTTGGATGATCATCAATAAAATGACAAGATAAATGACCAACACTTGTTGGTCTTCATGTGCTAGTTAATGAAATCATGGGTTTTCTTGCTTGCTTGGTTGAGCCTGATATGTGCATTACCCCCACCCTCCCCCACTATAACCCTAGATGATATAACCCCCACCCCCTCCATCCATTCATTTGTGTAAAATCATTCCCCCTTCTTACCCTAATTGATCACCGGTTCCCAGCCTTAAATACACAACCAAATACTTAGGACACTCTTTAGCCTAAGTATAGGGGGCACCTTTTACAATTATTGAGTATTAACCATGGGCCTCCCCATCCTCATTGCATATCCAATACTTAGGATACTCTCAGCCCCTATACCCGAGTCATTCATTCTTCCCTCTTCTTATTCTTATACTTAGGTCATTTTGACTGAAGTATGGGGGGGCATCCGAGTTAGTTCTGTTATATCACCTTATATTTAACCTAAGCTATGGCTTCATATCACTTTATGCTATGAGGGCATCGCAAAAGCTAAGTATAGTGAAGTGTACGTATATATTGTATATATACTTTAGCAATAGCTCGTATTTTGAAATTTTTGTAACTTTTTCGAGGTGAGGGTATAGATATCTCTTGAGTTTATTTTTGTAAAAATGTTTGGAAAATTTTCTAACAGTATTACATTATTTTGAAAAATATTTAACGTTGGTTTGAAAAATGAGTTTGACTCATTTTGAAGATCTTTTGAAAATAGTTTTGAAAATATTCATATTATGTGACATGGTTTGAAAAATTGTTTTAAAGATCATTTCAAAAATGAGGGATTAACATCTTGTTTTGTAATTACAATTAGCATTTTTCAAAAATCTCATAATAAACTTTCTTGAGCAGTGATTTTGACTTCTAAGCTTAAGAATGAGTAGTCATTTATCAGTGAGGGAACTACGATCTCCCTTTGCAGAGTGGGTGGTTAAAAAACAATAGAAATGGCACCGTCTTGAAGTAACATGGGTAGTCGTCTAATGGTCCATACTTAGACCCATAATGGCTGGAAATGGATGCAACTATTCATATGAGCTTGAGACAGTCATTATTTCTCTTAAGATTAAAAAACCCATAAAAGTGCATATTTCAAAAAACACAAAAATTCACTAACCTTGGAGTTTGTTATTCCTGACACATTCACTATCACTCAAGGCTTGAGGAATTGAGGATACTCGATTTTTCAGATCTTGAGAATTTGAGTTAATAATGAATCTATTATTCGTCTTCTTTATTCAATTATTTTATCTTAAAATCCCTTATAAAACACATGTATATAACACTAACTCCATATTCTTACTAACTTGCATTTGTGTGTAAATATTGTACACTTCTTACCATTTTTTACCTAAAATAAATAAAGAAAGAAAGAAAGGAAAAATAAAGAAAATAAAAATGGAAGACTCTATATATATAATAGATACAGGCTGACCTGAACCCCGAGAGAAGGTCAAGACTTGACCTGATCGACCAGGAATAAAGTAGGGGGAGATAGGGTTCATTATTCAGAAAATCCAAAAAATTATGTGTTGTGTATATTTGTAACTAACACTATTTTATTTGTACCTAAATTGACCTCAAATAAAATAATTTTCAAAACAAAAGATATAAATAAAAATGTGTTCTAAATAATAAAAATAATTGTATAATTAAATCATGTACATAATAAAAGCAACCACACTTGGAAAAAGACACTAAGCAATAATTGAAAGACCAATTCCGGCTCCATATGAACTTAAATTGAACCAAACTCACTTCCATTGTATTCTAAATTAAATTATCTTTAAATAGTTGTGATTTTATAATTTTGGAGTTACGGGTGAAAAGTTGGTTTTCTCGGGTGGTTTGTGCAATTTTCCCATGTATTTGTACATATTGTATTTTGTAAATATTTGTAACTATTTTTACTAATTATTTAAAATAAAAATAAAAATAAAATTTCAAAACATAAAAAAAATTAATTTCCTTATTTAACTATGTATATAATGTACCATATGTATATAGTTGCCATTCTTAATTAAACACCATAAAAAATAAAAAAATAACATTTTTTATTCAAATGAATAAAGTGATGAAAATTCAAAAAAATAGCTAATTTTTACTTTATCTCATTTCAATTTTCATCTCTCTTATCCCTTCAACCAAAAATTCAAAAATTCAAATTTCATTCTCTATCTTTTCTATTTATATGGCTCCTTCTCCATCATTCCAACTTGATCAATCAATAAGAGGAGCCCGATCTTCAAGAGTCTTCTTTTCACAGAAGGGTGCCTAGCCTTCGAGACGTCCGGTGATAGCGAGTCGACTTTGTCGATGTAATCAAGGTCTTTTCCGCTCCTAAGATGATATCCACATCATTTTCTTCTTATTTTTACTCTAGGTTAATCGTAGTTCATTTTCACGCATTTTTTTGTCATCATTTTTTTATCTAGATATTAAAAATCATCACGATTTGATCCACCACCGACTCGATTTTTCATTTCACCTCTCGATCTATTCGCGTTCTTTTCTACCTCGTACGATCTCTCAACTTCGGCCATGCACGGTGGTCGAAGACTCGGATTCGATTCCTGCATTTCACTGGATCCTCATTCACAAATTTCATTTTTATTTTGGGATCGAGTCGTCGAGGTCGCGTCCTAATTTGTCTATAAATAAAAAAGAATAAAAAAATAAAAAAATACTTTCTTCTAACATTTGTTTTACATGAAATAAAAAATAAAAAACCCAAAAATATAATAAAAAATAAAAAGTTACTTTATTCTATTTACAAATAAAAAAAATATAACAAAAAATTAAAAAATATGAAAGGTTAGGGACTGTAGCACTCCTGCCGCTGTCACCAACACTCTTTGCTGTCGGCCGCCTCCACCTGTCAGGACCACCACCCACGCCTGGAGCAGCCACCCTCCGCTGCCACCCGCGCATGGCTCCACCGACTATCAGCCCTCCACCGCGCAACTCCTTCGCTACAGCCACCGCAACACGTCACCCCTCGATGCTGCTATCCATCTCCACCGATCGCGCCTAGAGTCGCACCCCTTGTCGTTCGAATAACCTAGTCATCGGTCGCCCTCATCCTCGATCCGCACAACCGTTGTCATCAACATGCAACCTCTGCCCGTGCGAGCCTCCTCCGTCCATCTCCGCCGTCCAGATCCAATCGCCAATCCTCCATCACCACCGCGAAGATCTCACCACCATCCTAGATCTTCCACCTGGAGCTCCACCCCATCGCGCCACTGACGACAGCCACCCATCGATGTCGCCTTGTGTCTTGGGTGAGATAGAAGCAGGGGAGGGGCCCTCTGTGGCTTAGGAAGCAAGAAAGAACGAAGAAGCCCTTCAAACCCTAAAGTTAAATTTTTAGGCAAACATAAACCAAGGCCCTGTCGATTTTGAGCATTGCAACGAAGTCCACATCTAGAGAGAGTCGCGTGCAGTGCATGTGTGTCTTTGGTAATTTACGAATCTTTCCCGCGTTTATTTCCTATTATCGTTTACTCCAAAACATTGAATAATTTACATCTCAGATCTTCATTTCCAGACTTTTAAATTGCATATTTGTTTGATAGGAATAAATGTTTTTATTGCTCAATAAATTTTGTAAAAATCATGCTATGCTCCTGATGTGTGTATCTATCTAGCATAACTTTTTCATTGCATTTCATCATTATTTAATATTATTTAAAAATAAAAACATGTCATTTTTCTCTTTCTCAAATTCAAAAAATTAATAAAAAATAATATTACTCCAAAACTTCTAAAAAATTAGAGTAGTTTTATTTTATTGTCTTTTAATTTCTCTCCAAATTTTGTGCATTAACTCTTTATAAAACCCAAAAAAAATTAAAAATACTAAAAAACTTATAAAAATTTATAGAAATTTCCACAAAAATTCAAAAAATTTCATCTTATTTCCTGTTTGTAGATATTTGCGTTTATTTTCATCATAAAAATAATTTCTAGGAGTTTTGGTTATTAAAATATTTTTAAGTTGCAAATTATTCCGGGTTGTGCATTGTTTCTCATTTTTGTCATTGTTTCTTTTTTAGAAAAATAAAAAAATATGAAAATTCTACAAAAAAATCCAAAAACATTTCAAAATCTTTAAAATACAAAAATATTTTTTGGATTTTTCTGGGTATATTTTATATATTTAAAAAAATACAAAAAGAGTTTGGTGTCCGTAGTTCTTGACTTGTGCATATTGTTCTTTATGTGAAATTTAAAAAAATACATAATTAAAATCACTAAAAATTGAAAAAAAATAGATATAAAAAAATTTTAAAAAATTCACAAAAACTGAAAATATTTCTCTCGCTCGCATTATTTATTCTTTGTAATTATTCTACAGCGAGAGAAGAAAAAATTGTTTGTTTGTCACGGGATTTTTGGGGATAACAACGACAGTTCCATATATTAATAATCGATCCTCGAAGATATCCCACCTCAACAAAATGGCGTCGTTGCCGGGGAGGCACGGCGTGGGTAGTTAGGTTTCTCTTTTGACCTGCTATTCTTGGTTGTAAATATCTGTTTATATTTTGCCATATTATTCCATTGTTCATATTCACTACATTTGTTACATTTTTCTTTCTCATATTTGATAAGTTTGTTTCTTACACATTCTCTTTTCTTTTTCTTGCGAGGGTCCGCATGGCGAATGAGGCGATCCTCGGAGAGCCGAAGCACCCAAGAGATATAGAATCGACTTGATTCTTCACCGAGCTGCAGGATAGCGTGAGAAAAGGAGAAGAAGAATTGAAGGAGACGAAGAGAGAGAGAGAGATTTCTAGCATTTGAACTCTTTTAAACGGACATTCATTTGTTACGGGGTTTGCTTTGTCAAGTGCCGGTGCACTTGGGGGACCTCATTGGGTTTTTTCATCACCTTATTTTTCTTTGTTTCACGTGAATTTCGTGAGCTACCTATTGATTGCTTTAATTAATATGCTTGATCCAGGTAATTAATTAGGTCCAAACATCATAAACAAGAATTTCTGTACCTATAGAGTAGAGCGTAATTTGGACTTAGTCAAATTAACTTGTTCTTGCTCGTTAATAGAAGCTATCATCTAGGACGGTTCACTTGCATCATATACGTTAGTTTATTTTTCTGTATTTCAATTCTACGCGGATCACTTGCATGTAGAGTGATGGCGACAAAGTACGCATCTCTAACCCCTACATGTGTCATTGTTTTTAATCACGCATTGGCATTTCCGATCTCCTTCCTTGTTTTCACTCACATAAGTTAAAAAGGAAATTGGACACTCGTTAGGCGATTCTTTGAAAATATTTTAACCAAGTGGCAACTGCCTAAAATACGAGATTGCTAAAGAAAACTCGACCCTAAAATAAACACAAGGAAAATCATTGTTTTGGGGAGAGTAACCCCCTCATTATTTGGTTTGTATGTGGAGAGAGAGCGACCCACACACTAGGATAGAACCACGCCTGAATTCTTTTCAGATTACTATCTTGGGTTAGTAGTTCTCCAATGAGGATCTCTCCAGTAGCCGGTAAAGCAGCTCGCGACGTCCTTAACAGATTGAATTGATTGGGTAGACGGTAAACGGTCCGCAATTCATACTGGTTGAGAAAGATCTAACTTTGGGATTAGGCCAGTCTCCTGAGAGCATTGGGTTCCTAACAGGTCGCTCTAACCGTTCTGATAAATTGTATTCGTACCAAACTCTAAAATTGACAAGATAATTGACCGAACCTTTATGGCCTTCAAATTGAGTTGAGTTGGTGAACTGGGTGTTTGTATTGTGTTCGATTGCTTGTGTGCATACTAGATCCTTCCGTGCGTTTGCTCCTTTTTCTCCATATCCTTTGACGTTGACCCGTGTGCTCTCCTGAACCCGTCTTTTATTTCAGAGATGGCCGACTAGAGTTATTTTAATCCGATCTTCGCGGACTTCTCGCACTTTCCAGACGATCCACCTTCCTTTTTCCAGGAGGACTTTCCTCCTGATTTTTGTGCATATCCACCTAACCCATTATTTCAGGAGTCGGAGGATTTCGATTCTCACCCACCCTCATCCCACTCACCCGATCCTATGATTTTGGAGTCACCGTTCATGTTGTCCACACTTGAGACACTGAACCAAATGATGGAGCATATGAATTCGAGGATTAGCAATCTATTTATCATAAATGAGAGACATAATGCTACTCCACTATTCAAGGATATGGATTCACTTGAGGATAATCATGAGAGCTTACAATCGCCCAAAATACAAAAAAATGAGAAAATTTAAAAAATTCAAAAAGATAACGGGAGACACATTATTGATTCATTTTGTTACGAGGGGGAACCCATGCCAAACCAATTTCCCACATAGTCATCCACCACATGTCCCGTCCTTGACCTCGAGGATTCCATACAGACTGCTCTTGGCAATACTCGTGTATATGCTGATTCTGATCTCCTCCCTTATATGGAGGAGGTCCAAAATTTCAAAAAAATGTTGACTAAACCCCATGTGGTGGCCACTATTCATGAGATCATTAAAGCCCCACTTTAACATGCCATGACAGATTTATCTACTCCTCAACACAAGAAGAGAAAGCGAAGGAGAAGATCTGAGCGCCACATCTTGACCATGGCCACTGCCTAAACCATCTCTCACCGACCACAATTTAAGAAAGGGAACACTACCATACCTCTTATGAGTTGCTCCATATATGAATATTCTTGTGATAACACTCTCCTTGATGGCGGTTCATCAATCAATATAATACCCTTCTCTATGGTACAGTCTCTTCATCTTGGCCCTCTCAAGAAAACCAGGATGATAGTTCAATTTGCTGATGGATCTATCAAGAGGCCGAAGGGTATTCTAGAAAACGATGTCATTTTCATTCAGGGCATTGATGAGAGCGAAATCCACCTCTTTAATAATATAAAATTATAGTATAGGAGGCAAATTTCGGTCAATCAAAATACCACAATTTGTGAATGTTGTGGAGTATTTATACTTGGCAAGTCTACCAAGGTCGAACACAAGGACACAGCTACCTAATTTATTTATCAAATTTTGATCCATGAAGCACATGTGTGAATAACTTCTCAATTACAGGTCTGCAAGATGCACAGTGCTAATTACAATGCAATACTATGATGTATGCTATTTTTAGTTTGATTTTATGCAACTATAAAGTGATGAATGAACAATTATGCAAAGTTGAATGTATGATGTAATAATGCAAACAATTATGCCTAAGAAAGAGTACATAAATGAGCAACATAATACTTTGTGAAATTAGAGTCGAATTGAACACAAAAGTAGAAGCAATCATCTAATCCGGGCACATAAAAATGAGAGTATGGTCATCATCTATCACCAAAAATTCAATTCATTAAAAACAGTGGTAGATGAGAAAATTAAACATGCCATGATGTAGAGGAAGAAACAAGGATCAAAATGACACTAAAATCATGCAATTTGGACCTATGATGCTCAAGTTATGCTAAAAACAATGCAGGGGCATAATTGTAATAAAAATGCAAGAAAATAAAAGGATAAATATTACATTTAGGTCCATGGAGGGACCTAAATGTAAATACCAAAAACCGCCCGGGCCTCATTTAAAATTTTCCACGTGCGGGGTCATTTTGTAATTTCCAGAAATCGGAGGGGCCATCCTGTAAAATACCCAGGTGCGCACGTGAGGCACGTGTCTGGGGACCATTTTGCAATTAACAATATTTTCGGGGTCTAGCCTACAATTTTCCCAACACCCCACGTGCAGAGCACGTGAGGAACTAGGCTCGGAAGGGCGCCTCTGGCTCGGGGTGATGTGGCAGTAGCTGGTGGCTCGGGTCGATGTTCGGAGAGACCCTAGCCTGGAGGTTCGACTAGAGGTCCGGACTACCACGTGTCGTCAGCTGAGCCGTCCGATCAATATGATCGGACGACACCTGTGCCTCCGATCTCCTCCGCAGGTCTCCGAAGGAGGCGGGACTCCTACGACGTGCGGATTGCTCAACCATTCTCAGTAGGATGATCTAAAGGTCGAAGAAGAGAGCTGGAGATCTGGCGGAGGTCCTTGAGCCAAGTAGAAGCTTCGTGGTTGTCTGGAGGTGCTCGACAGAGCAAGGTCATCGGAGGAAGAGCTCAAGACCGGCGGGGCGGCACGAGCTCCGATCATTGAGGAGAATTGACGTGCAAACGTTAGAATACTCGAAGTTTGCATTGTGCAATGCATGAGAGTAAAGTGGGATGAGTGAGGGTCGTGGGGGTGTCGGGAGATGGTGGCCCTGGAGCTCCTTCTCCGGCGAAATGGAGGAGGAGATGGGTCGAGCGAGGGAGGTTCTGGAGAAGAGGAAGGTGGTCGACGAGGGTGTTCAATGAGTGATGGAAGTGTTGGAGTGATTAGGTGAAGGTGAGGATGACTGTCGGTGGAGGTATAAATGGGAGAAAACACAAGAAAAAGAAGGGGAAGAAGTACCTCTTCAAAGAGGGGAATTCGGTGGGTGTAGCTGCTTGGGTTGAGGCTCAGATGAGCCTCGGGGTCGTCGCCCAGCTGGACAGCAGGGCCAGCGAGCTCGGCGGCTGCCAGAGGTGCCGCGACATGGCGGAGGAGCCGAGGGTCGACACCGGGCAATAAGCCGTGATCGCCTCGACGATCCGCCCCTCCGCTATCACCGGAGGGGCGGGGGAAGCTAGGATTATGCCTAGAAATGGTGGACGACGGTTGATGGTGACGGAGAAGGTGGTTTTATAGTAGGAGGTGGTCTTTAGTTAAGAGATGGAGAGGCGTTTTGGAGTGGAGGTTTAATGGCGTAGGAGTGAAGGCGAGGTTCGAAGGGGGTTACACGTGGATGTAGGAAATAACAGTGATGGAGGGGTGGGGTTGGATTGCTGAGAGCCGCCTGGGAGGAGGAGCTAAAAATGGAAGAGGGCGGAGGCGTTACAAGGGAGAATAGTCAGGCTGGAGGTAGGAGATGAACAGAGGTCATTGGATCTAACGATCCAACGGCTCAGATGGTGGCGTGGGCGATCAGTTGAGATCAGATTAGGGATCTGATCCAGTGGTGGAGGGTTTAGCAGTGATGGATGGATAGGATGTGACATGGCGGAGATCCAACGGATAAGAATGGTGGAATGACGTGGATGCGTGGTAGGTATTCGATGAGGAGAGGATCGAATGGTTGAGATTTAGGTGGTTACGTACGGTTAAGATTAGATCTGGTAGTTAGATCTGATGGTGGGGAGTGGAGCGGCGGTGGATGGTTCAAATGAAGGCGGAAATGAGTAGATCCGACAGCCCCAGGAGGCCACCGAGTGGCGAAAGGAGTGCGGCCATGTGGCGGCTCAAGAGAGCGCCATGTGGCCCAATAAAAAAATCGAAAATGCAAAAATAAAGAAAAATACAAATGAAATAGTTAGAGGCAAAATTAGGAAAAAGTTAAAACATGAAAGTTGCTCGTCTCGACGAAATCTACAACTTTCATGTTGGATAAAAAGCCAAAAGAGGTCATTTGTACAAAAAATAATTTTAAGGGTATTTTTTAAAGGGCTAAAAATACCGGCTTTTTGGTTTTGAGATGTTTTTGAATTTTTTAGTCTTTTTAATGGTCAGTGAATTATAGACAATTAATCTACCTAATTTTTAGAGGTTTTTGATGATAAAATAAATACAAAGAAAATAAAGGAAATTAAAAACAATTAAATAAGGTTAATAATACACAATATGATACAAAATAAAAATAAATAATTAAAGGAGATTTTTATTGGTTTGATTAAGCCAGGGTTTTAATATGTAGATTTTAGCACGATGAGTATGAGATTCATCATAGCCCTATACTTAAACCATGCTCATCCTCGAGCATCTAAAGAATGAAGGAGTCAGATTAATTCTTGACAGTGCGAGTGAAGGTTTAAAGGCTCGATGTTTCAAAGACCCTTAATTTAATAGATACTAAAATTCTGGGTTTATACAAGCCTTAATCAGAAGGAATCCAACTTCTCTAATTATCAGACTCTCTTTTTGTACATATAATATAAGGATATGAAATTAGGTGTACTGCATTTCATGAGAGTCGAGTCAATGTGTCACTAAAAGTTCATGTTCCAAAGATTCCCTTTTAGACCTCATCCTCAATACTAGGAAATAAGTCTATTCTTGCTTCAGTCAACCGTCTCATTAGTTTGTCAGACTTGAAAGTGTAGATGGACGACCAGATGATGGAGGGTATGGGATTGTATCTATTTTTCTCTCCCTCACATTGGAACAAGGGGCCTCTCGAGTGCCTTTTTACTCAACACATGTAAATTTTTATATTGTTGATCAATGTATTCGTCAAGAGAGTTGGAGTCGCCTGCACTTGTTTTTCTGGGAGTACACCGGGGTGTGCCTTTTCTGAATATCTAAGATACCTTTGACACCCAGACTTGTATCTCTTACGATGCAGAGCCCTTTTTGTGGTGTCAGCCCGACTCCTTGGTCCTAATTAGAGCTTGGTCCAAGTGGACACTTTGAAAATATTTGGGAGCGCTCGCCATTGGTGGAAGCTCTTTTGTAATTTGACTTGGGTATTTAAAGCTTTTTCTTTGACATTTCCTTTCTTTTGTTGGCTAGCTCCGCTGCTTTTACCAAAAGTTGGCGTACACTGATCAACAATTTCCATTACATTTCATCACACCCTGGCACATAGGTAAATAACAAAGAGATAGCATATGAATCTTGTTCACATACTGGCTAGGGTTTTGCTGACACTCAGGTTTTCTGAAGCCTTCATTAACTTTATCCCATCCTCGAATATCATTAGATCAGATCTAAACTCAAATCTCTAGTCCTAGTTCCTCAAGTGATATCTCAACTCATCTCATCAATCATGCAGTTGTGAAAGTGTCTTGTGCTGACCATATTCTTTTGAAAGTAGAGATGAAGAGTGCAATATAGCGCTCAAATCATTCAAACTAGGGAAGTGTGGATATTTAAGTTTAAAAACCCTAATGACCAAGGCATGTTAACTCAGACTCTCAAGATCACAGAAATCCAGTGTCCTCAAAATCCTCAAGCCTTGAGTTAATGTGTTTATGTCGGGAATACACCTACTCCTTAGTGATTTTTGTGTGATTTTTAACTTTTGCAGATTTTTATGGATTTTAATTTTCAATTTAATTTTTTTTATTCTTGGAAGAGACAATGATTGGCCCAAGCTCAATTGAATAAAAGTATCTACTCTCAGCCAGTATGGGTGTAAGTACGAGCCGATAGACGGACCCGTGTTACTTGAGGACGGAGCCATATGCGGTGTCCTCTAAACCACGCACTCTGCTAAGGGAGATCGAAGTTCCCTCACTTAAAGTGTCTACTAAGCCTAGTAATCAGAGTCTAATTCAAAGAATGGCTTTTTTTATTTTCCATTTTTTTGAAAAGGAGTATTACAAAAATTAATCCCTCAATTTTTAAGAAAATAATTTTACAAGGTTTTTACAAAACTCAGTTCACAGGTTTACCAAAACCAAGCCTGAAATTTTTTTAAAAAAAAGTTTTAAAAACACAAGCTATGGCTAAAGTAGATATACAGTAATATACGATCCCCCCTATACTTAAATTTTGCTATGTCCTCATAGCACAAGTGATATGAAGCCATGGCTCGATCTAATATAGGGTGATATAGCGGAACTGAGGAGGAGGGTCCCCCTATACTTAGGTCAAAAATTGACCTGAGTACAAGACGACAATGTGAGGGATTGGATAGACGGGACCCCCTATACTTAGTCTACAATTAGCCTAAGTATTAGATCTGAGTGAGGGGGGCGAATGTCATGTATTTGGAGGAATAAGTACACTATGGTACAAGGGTTGAGGGGGGTGTTGTAATTTTACAAAATGCTAAGGGTAGAAGGGGGGTTGGTGAAATATATATATAGAGAGAGAGATTGTTATATATACAAGGGAAGGGAGATGGGTGGGATGAGTGTGTATGTGCACGTGTGGGTGGGGGGTAGATCATCAAGTGATCTACCTCTCTTTTTTTGTACAACATGCAAGCCCTCTATTATGAGGGCTGTTAAAATAAACATGCACATGCAACACATTTTTTTACAATATGCAAATAAAGGTTGACTGATCAATGATCGTTTTCTTCACAAATTCTTTTGCAGCCTCTTCAGCGGAAGCTCCCGACTCCACGCATCCATGAAGGATCAAGCGTCCTCGACTTTCATGGGCCCTGCCACAAAAGAGAAAAGTTAGAAAAATGCAGAGGAATTTAATCAGCAGACATGATGCAAGAAATGATGCATGAAATGAAGACCTGTAAACCTTGAAAATATTCGACAAAGAAAATCAAAATTCAACAATTAAGTTAAGTCGCATCCCCGTAACGGCGCCATTTGATGAGAGCGAAATCCACCTCTTTAATAATCTAAAATTGTAGTATAGGAGGCAAATTTCGGTCGATCAAAATACCACAATCTGTGAATGTTGTGGAGTATTTATACTTGGCAAGTCTACCAAGGTCGAACACAAGGACACAACTACCTAATTTACTTATCGAATTTCGATCCATGAAGCACATGTGTGAATAACTTCTCATTACAGGTCTGCAAGATGCACAGTGCTTACAATGCAATACTATGATGTATGTCATTTTTAGTTTGATTTTTATACAATTATAAATTGATGAATGAACAATTATGAAAGGTTGAATGTATGCTGTAATAATGAAAACAATTATGCCTAAGAAAGAGTACATAAATGAGCAACAAAATACTGTGTGAAGATAGAGTCGAATTGAACACAAAAGTAGAAGAAATCATCTAATCTGAGCACTCAAAGATGAGAGTATGGTCATCATCTATCACCAAAAATTCAATTCATTAAAAACAGTGGCAGATGAGAAAATTAAACATGTCATGATGTAGATGAAGAAACAAGGATCAAAACGACACTAAAATCATGCAATTTGGGCCTACGATGCTCAAGTTATGCTAAAAACAATGTAGGGGCATAATTGTATTAAAAATGCAAGAAAATAAAAAGATAAATATTACATTTAGGTCCCTGGAGGGACCTAAATGTAAATACCAAACATCGCCTGGGCCTCGTTGAAAATTTTCCACGTGCGAGGGCATTTTTGTAAATTCCAAAAGCCAGAGGGGCCTTCCTATAAAATACCCAAGCGTGCACGTGAGGCACGTGCATGGGGACCATTTTGCAATTAATAATAATTTCGGGGTCTGGAATGCAATTTTCCCAGCAACCCCACGTGCAGAGCACGTGAGGAACTAGGCTCGGAAGGGCGCCTCTGGCTCAGGGTGACGTGGCAGTAGCTGGTGGCTCGGGTCAAGATTCGGAGAGACCCGAGCCTGGAGGTTCGGCTGGAGGTCCGGACTACCACGTGTCGTCAGCTGAGTCGTCCGATCAATATGATCGGACGACACATGTGCCTCCGTTCTCCTCCGCAGGTCCCTGGAGAAGGCGGGACTCCGGCGACCTGTGGATTGCTCCGCCGTGCTCAGTAGGATGATCTGAAGGTCGGGGAAGAGAGCTGGAGGTCTGGCGGAGGTCTTTGAGTCAAGTAGAAGCTCTGTGGTTGTCTGGAGGTGCTCGGCAGAGCAAGGTCATCGGACGAAGAGCTCAAGACCGGTGTGGCAGCACGAGCTCTGATCATTGAGGAGAATTGACCTGCAGACGTTAAAATAGCCGAAGCATGCATTGTGCTGTGCATGAAAGTGAAGTGGGATGAGTGAGGGTTGTGGGGGTGTCGCGAGATGGTGGCCCTGGAGCTCCTTCTCCGGCGAAATGAAGGAGGAGAAGGGTCGAGCGAGGTTCTGGAGAAGAGGAAGGTGGTCGGCGAGGGTGTTCGATGAGTGATGGAAGTGTTGGAGTGATTAGGCGAAGGTGAGGATGGCTGCCGGTGGAGGTATAAATGGGAGAAAGCACAAGAAAAATACGGGGAAGAAGTAACTCATCGGAGAGGGGAATCCGTTAGGTATAGCTGCTTGGGTTGAGGCTCAGATGAGCCTCAGGGTCGTTGCCCATCTGGACAGCAGGGTCAGCGACCTCGGCGGCCGCCAGAGGTACCGTGACACGGCGGAGGAGCCGAGGGTCGACTCCAGGCAATAAGTCGTGATCGCCTCGACGATCCGTCCCTCCGCTGTCACCAGAGGGGCGGGGGAAGATGGGATTATGCCTAGAAATGGTGGATGACAGTTGACGATGGTGGAGAAGGTGGTTTTATAGGAGGAGGTGGTCAGAGGTTAAGAGATGGAGAGACATTTTGTAGTGGAGGTTTAATGGCGTGGGAGTGAAGGCGAGGTTCAAAGGGGGTTACGCGTGGATGTAGGAAGTAACAGTGATGGAGGGGCAGGGTTGGATTGCAGAGAGCCACCTGGGAGCAGGAGCTAAAAATGGAAGGGGGCGGAGGCGTTACAAGGGAGAACGGCCGGGTCGGAGGTAGGAGATGAACAGAGGCCGTTGGATCTAACGATCCAACGGCTCAGATGGTGGCACGGGCGATCGGCTGAGATTAGATAAGGGATCTGATCCAGTGGTGGAGGGTTAAGCGGTGACAGATGGCTAGGATGTGACATGGCGGAGATCCAACGGTTAAGAATGGTGGAATGACGTGGATGCGTGGTAGGCGTAGGATGAGGAGGGGATCGAACAGTTGAGTAGGCGGGTACGTACGGTTAGGATTAGATCTGGTAGTCAGATCTGACGGTGGGGAGTGGAGAGGCGGTGGACGGTTCAGATGATGGCGGAAATGAGTAGATCCGACGACCCTAAGAGGCCACCAGGTGGCGGAAGGAGGAGCAGCTACGTGGCGGCTCCAGAGAGCGCCACGTGGCCCAATAAAAAAATCAAAAATGCAAAAAACAAATAAAAATACAAAAGAAATAGTTAGAGGTAAAATTAGGAAAAAGTAAAAACATGAAAGTTGCTCGTCTAGACGAGATCTAAAACTTTCATGTTGGATAAAAAGCCAAAAGAGATCAATTGTACAAAAAGTATTTTTGGGGATATTTTTTTAAAGGGCTAAAAATATCGGCTTTTTGGTTTTGAGATGTTTTTGAATTTTTTAGTCTTTTTAATAGTCAGTGAATTATAGAAAATTAATATACCTAATTTTTAGAGGTTTTTGATGATAAAATAAATACAAAGAAAATAAAGGAAATTAAAAACAATTAAATAAAGTTAATTATACACGATATGATACAAGATAAAAAATAAAGAATTAAAGGATATTTTTATTGGTTTGATTAAGCCAGGGTTTTAATATGTAGATTTTAGCATGATGAATACGGGATTCATCAGGCATGAACTTCACTTTTGATTTTGTCGTATTGCCCATAGAGACCTCCACCCCTATGGAGCACTCTCCAACCATCTTTGAGAGCCATTATTGATTATCGTTCAGGAGAGATTCACTTCCGTTCTGATATAGGGAGCGATGTGTTGATCACTACACCCACTATTGACTAGAGACCTGCATCCCATGAGAACCCACCTGTATTAGCCAACCCCAAGGAATTTGACCTCGATGATAATATCATAGATTCTTGTTATATGTTGGATGATAAGGAAACCCAAGAATTCCTCTTGAAGGAGGAAGACTCGAAAAACATAGACCTTGAAGTTCCCCCTTCTGGTATGTGGAGATGCATTGATGACATCCGTGGGATTTACACGATAGATACTCTAGAGCGGAAGGCAGACTCTGAGACTAGACATGACAGACATTATTTGACTACTTTCACTTATGAGTATGTTCCTATTCACCCCGAGTTAGACGAGACCAATCAGGCCAATTTTGATTTGATTGCTTTCATAAAGGAATTTGGGCCTTTTGATAAAGATGATGGTCCAATAGAGGCCCGTCAGGCTGATATTGATCCTACTTTTTCGGATAATGAATTCGAGCCTTTTTACTTTGATATTTACGAGACTTCCCAGACAGGACATGACCACACTACTTCCACTAACCGATTCCTACCCGCACAATCTTAAACCGATGAGGATACATTCTTGGTCGATCCTGATCAGTTCATATCTAATGATAACCCCAATATCGATCTACACCTTGTTAGATCCATACCTCAACGGGCCCGTAAGAAGGTTTGTTTTCGACCTTCTTGACCTTTGTACATCTACTCCTCTTGTATATCCTTTCATTTCACTCTTTCCTCTTCCGTTTTATAATTCACCCATTTCCCGTGTGTGTGTTTGTATGTTATACTTAGGATGTGCTTTATCTTAAGTATAGGGGGTGAATGATTTATGTTGTTCATATTTGTCATGTTCATCACTCTTGTTGTTGTTGCCTATACTTAAAGAAACTCTACCCTAAGTATGGGGGTGATGTTTTTCATATCGTTATTTTATTTTATTTTTGAGTCTGTACATTCTCTCCATCGGTTTTCCCCTTTTGTACAATCCAATAGACTTAGGATTACTTGATCCTAAGTATAGGGGGGTCACCGACTTCTCTTCTTGTTATCTTTTCTTTGAGTCATTGTAACATAGGAGTCTTTTCACTTTTCTTTACTTAGCACGAGTTATGTCTTCGTTTGCCGCTCTCTGATCACTATGAGGACATAGTTCGAGCTAAGTATAGTAGGGTGTCATATATATTGTATATATACTTTAGATACAACTCGTACTTTTGAAAATAATTATTTTGGGAGATATGTATATAATTTTGTAAAATCCATGTGTGTAAAAAAACAAAAACAAAAACAAACAAAAAACTTCTTGTATATACTTGAATAAATTTTTGTTACGAACCCTTTTTCCTTTTAAAAAAAACTACAAAACCAAACATCTATAAAAATTTGCATAATTCAAAAAAACCTTCTTTTACATCTGCATTTTTCTCCAAAAATCCATACAAAGTTCAAAATTAAAAAATTGTTTTTTAAAAGGTGTTCTTTTCACATGTGCATCATTTTTTTCAAAAAAAATAAAAAAAGATTTCTTGCATTATTCATATTTTCTTGCATTTGCATGTGTATTTTTCGGTATAGTATTTACATTTAAACTATGTATAGAATAAAATTGAAGAATAGAGCTTAGTTGGACCTTAATCCACTTAATTTCAGAGGAACCTTATAAGAAATGGAGTTAAGACTTTTCAGGTCCTATTGACTTAATTCTTTGAGTCCATAAGACTATGTTCACATGTCATCTTGATTAGTCTCAGTATAATATTTAACATATGCATGATTCTTTCAAACCGTGGCTTATCTTGGACAAGCACTCTACACGTAGCTATTCATGGATGAGGTAGTGAGGAGGCAGAATCTTTTGGCTTGGGGTAGCATACGAGGGCAGTACATCTAGGAGGAACCCCTCATCTTCCTCTAGGGAAGGAAGTGCGTCTCAACCTGGTCTAGCGATGTTGAGGTCTAAAGACAGGATGCTGTGGGGTTGCAATAATGCTTCAAAAGAGGGATAGTCAACTGGCTCAAGAGGAAAAACTCCTTATGTACATGTTGCACCTTATATATGCTTTCAGAAAAAAAAAAAGGTATGGAAAAATGCAGAATCTCCAAAAGTGGACAAGCCTGATTGAAAAGTAAAATGCATGTCGGAGTGTATATACAAGGATAAAAAAATTCAATAAGAGCTACAAAGACAATTTTTGTAAGCTTGCAGCGGATGACTTGGCTACACTGGTCATGCATCCAAGGATAGGTAGCTACACTGGTTACCGTCCATTCTTTTCTCCATCCCCTCTTCTTGAGCTGGTTATACTTGAACTTAGAAGGGAATATCTCCGCTCCTCGAGGAAAGAGTTGCTAGACCGGAAACTAGAGTTACCTTGTTGAGGGAGGTTGTTTCTTTGATACTTTTGAGATGGGGAGCTATATCTCACTTACACCGTACAAGTAAAGATTCATAGTCATAAGAATTGGTGGTAGATTTGTTCTGACCTGACTGTTCAGGAGACCTGAATAGGAGGCATATGGAACTTAAAGGCTGTTAGGTTTTAAATCCATCTCCCATTAAGGTTCTGACACGCTAATAATCCAAAGGTCTGACAGAACTCCAAACTACAATTTTATGAAGAAAAGTTTAATACTCAATATTGTCCTAATTTCTTTATTTTCCCATTATTTTTCTTTTTCTTTTTATTCACTTATTCTTTTAAATAAGTGTTTGCTAAGGGACTAGCAAAGGTAAAGCATAGGGGGATGATGTATCTGTGATTCGTTGTCTTTATACATTTATTTTAGCTTAAAATCCATTATAAAACACATGTATATAACACTAACTCCATATTCTTACTAACTTGCATTTGTGTGTAAATATTGTACACTTCTTACCATTTTTAACCTAAAATAAATAAACAAATAAAGGAAAAATAAAGAAAATAAAAAAAGGAAGACTGTATATATGTAATAGATACAGGCTGACCCAAACCCCGAGAGAAGGTCAAGACTTGACCTGATCGACCAGGAATAAAGTAGGGGGAGATAGGGTCCTTTATTCAAAAAATCCAAAAAAATTGTGTGATGTGTATATTTGTAAACTAACACTATTTTATTTGTACCTGGATTGATCTCAAATCAAATAATTTTCAAAACAAAAGTTGTAAATAAAAATGTGTTCTAAATAATAAAAATAATTGCACAATTAACTCATGTACATAATAAAACAACCATACTTGGAAAAAGCCACTAAGGGATAATTAAAAGACCAATTCTGGCTCCATATGAACTCAAATTGAACCAAACTCACTTCCATTGTATTCTAAATTAAATTATCTTTAAAATGGATGTGATTTCATAATTTTTGGAGTTACGGGTGAAAAGTTGGTTTTCTAAGGTGGTTTGTGCAATTTTCCCATGTATCTGTACATATTGTATTTTGTAAATATTTGTAACTAATTTTACAAATTATTTAAAATAAAAATAAAAATAAAAATAAAAATTTTAAACTAGAAAAAAACTAATTTCCTTATTTAACTGTGTATATAATGTACCATATGTATATAGTATATGTATATAGTTGTTATTCTTAATTAACCATCGTAAAAAAATAAAAAAAATAACATTTTTTATTCAAATAAATAAAGTGACGAAAATTCAAAAAAATAGTTAATTATCTCATTTCAATTTTTTCTCTTATCTCTTCAACCAAAAATTCAAAAATTCAAATTTTATTCTCTATCTTTTCTATTTATATGGCTCCTTCTCCATCATTCCAACTTGATCAATCTTTGGTGAGAGGAACCCAATCTCCGAGAGTCTTCTTGTCAGAGAAGGGTCCCTAGCCTCCGATCCGTTCGGTGACAGTGAGTCGGCCTTCGTCGAGGTGATCAAGGTCTTTTCCGCTCCTAAGGTGAGATCCACATCATTTTCTTCTTATTTTTACTCTAGATCAATTGTAGTTTATTTTCGCGCATTTTTTTGTTGCTATTTTTTATCTAGATATTAAAAACCATCACGATTTGATACACCACTGACTCGATTTTCCTTTTCACCTCTCGATCTATTCACGTTCTTTTCTACCTCGCATGATCTCTCAACTCCAGCCACACACGGTGGTCAGAGACTCGAATTCCATTCCTCCATTTCATTGGATCCTCATTCACAAATTCCGTTTTGATTTTGGGATATAGTCGTCGAGGTCGCGTCCTAATTTATCTATAAATAAAAAGAATTAAAAAAATAAAAAAATGTATTTTCTTCTAACATTTTTTTGCAGGAATAAAAAATAAAAAAACATAAAAAAACATAAATTTAAAAAGTTTTCTGTATTCTGTTTACAAATAAAAAAAATAAAAATACAACAAAAAATTAAAAAAATCTGAAAGGTTAGGGCCAACACTCTTCGCCACCGGCCGCCTCCACCTGCCGCGACCGCCACCCACGCCTGGAGCAGCCACCCTTCGCTACCACCCGCGCGTGACTCCACCGGCTATCAGCCCTCCACCGTGCAACTCCTCCCCTGCAACCCCCATGGCGCGCCGCCCCTCGACGCCACCATCCATCTCCGCCGCTTGGAGCCGCACCCCTCGTTGCTCGAAGAACCCAATCACCGTCCACCGTCATCCTCAATCTGCGTGACCGTCATCAAAGCGCCCTCCGCCCGTGCGAGCCTCCTCCATCCATCGCCGCCGTCCAGATCCAATCGCCGGTCCTCCATCACCATCGTGAAGATCACGTCGCCGTCCTAGCTCTTTCGCCTGGAGCTCCACCCCATCGCGCCACCGACGACAGCCACCCATCATCGCTGCCTTGTGGCTTAGGTAAGAGAGAAGCAGGGGTGGCGCCCCTTTTGGCTTGGGAAGCAAGAAAGAATGAAAAAGCCCTTCAAACCCTAAAGTTAAATTTTTTGGCAAACATCAAACAAGCCCCTGCTGATTTTGAGCATTACAACAAAGTCCTGATCCAGAGAGAGTCACGTGTAGGGCACGTGTGTCTTGGGTAATTTGCAAATCTTTCCCATATTTATTTCCTGTTATTGTTTACTCCAAAATATTGAATAATTTGCATCTCAGATCTTCATTTCTAGACTTTTAAATTGCATATTTATTTGATAGGAATAAATGATTTTATTGCTCAATAAATTTTTCAAAAATCATATTTTGCTCCTGATGTTCGCATCTATCTAGCATAACTTTTACATTGCATTTCATCATTACTGAATATTATTTAAAAATCAAAAGCATGTCATTTTTCTCTTTCTGAAATTCAAAAATTCATAAAAAAATGAGTATTACTCCAAATTGTTTTTAAAAAATTAGATAGTTTTATTTTATTGTCTTTTAATTTCTTTCCGAAATTCATGCATTAATTCTTTATAAAACCCAACAAATTGAAAAATACTAAAAATCTTATAAAAATCATAGAAAATTCTACAAAAATCCAAAAATCATAATTTTAGTTCCTCTTTGTTGATATTTGCTTATTTTTCATCATAAAAATAATTGCCAGGAGTTTTGGTTATTAAAATACTTTTAAGTTGCAAATTACTCTAGGTTGTGCATTGTTTCTCATTTTTGCCACTATTTGATTTTTAGAAAAATAGAAAAATATCTGAAAATTCTACAAAAAATTCCAAAAATATTTCAAAATATTTAAAAAACAAAAATATTTTTTTCGATATTCTGAGCACATTTTATAATATTAAAAAATATAAAAAGAGTTTGTTGTGCTTAGTTCTTGACTTGTGCATATTGTTCTTTATTTGAAATTTTAAAAAAATGCAAAATTAAAATCACTAGAAATGGAAAATCAGAAAAGAAAATAGAAATAAAAAATTAAAAATTTAAAAAAATCACAAAAACCAACGATATTTTGCCTTTGAGATTCTAGCTTTTTTTCTTTGTATTTTGATTAATTGAATAACCCTAGGGAATTATAGCCTCCTTGAGTTCGATCCTGTCCGCTATACAGGTAAATAAGTAGCAAAAATATTTATCTTGCTTGTATTATTTATTCTTTATAATTATTCTACAGCGAGAGAAGAAAAAAAATGTTTGTTTATCACGGGATTTTTAGGGATAACAGTGACACTTCCATATATTAATAATCGATCCTCGAAGATCCTGTGTCAACAGTTAACCAACCTTAGTAACTAGGGTTTGAAACTTAATAATCCACACTTCCCTAGTTTGAAAGATTTGAGTGTATATTGCATTCTTAATCTGTAATATGATCAACATGTCACTTTCACAATTACATGAATGATGAGATGAGTTGAGTTATCACTTGATGGATTGGGACTGGAGATTTGAGTCTAGACCCAATTTAAAGACGCTCGATGGTGGTATAAAGTCAATAAAGGCTTCAAGAAACTTGAGTGTCAACAAAACCTTGGACAGTATGTGAACAAGTTCTTATGTTATCGTTTGACATTTATCGATGAGTCAGGGTGTGATGGAATGAAAAAATTCTTGATCAGTGTGCACCAACTCTTAGTAAAAGAAGTCGAGCTATCCAACCATCAATGAAATAATTTTCGAGAGAAGTTCTCCCTAGGAAAATCTCTCTTATTATGAATAAAAATTCAAAGAGCTTCCACCATGGGCAAGCACTCCCAACCATTTCAAAGTCTCCACTTGGACCGAAATTATTAGGACTAAGGAACCGGGATAGCACCTAAAAAGGGCTCTGCATCGTATAGTGATACAAGTCTGGGTGTTGAATGTATCTTCGATACTCAAAAGAAATACACTTTAGTGCACTCCCAGGAAAATAAGTGCATATGACTACGAGCTCTCTTGACGGACACATTGATCAACAAACAAAAAGATACATGTGTTGAGCAATAAGGCACTTGAGAGGACCCCTGTTCCAATGTGAGGGAGAGAAGAAAATATACAATCATATGCCCTCCATCATCTGGCCATCCATCTACATGTTCAAGTCTGATAAACTAATGAGATGGTGGATATAATGCAAGAACTATCTTATTCCCCAGTGTTGAGGATTAGGTCTAGAGAAGAGTATCCTGGACTATGACCTTGGGTGACATCTCGACTCGACTCTCATGATTGCAGTACACTAAAATTTCCTATCCCTATATTACATGTACAAACAAAGAATAAGGTAATTAGAGAAGTTGGATTTCTTTTGACTATAGCATGGTTGGACCCAGAATTTTAGGATCACTTAATTTAAGGGTCTTCGATGAAATGAGCATTCAAAATTCATATGCACTGTCCGGAATTGATCTGACTACTTAATTCTTTAGATGCTCGAGGACGAGCATAATTTATGTGTTGGGAGATGATGAATCTCTGATTTATCATTTCTATGTTGCCTTTATCATGACACCCTCATCCCCTTAGGATCTGGCTACTCGACAAATCAATTCCGCACACATACAGTCCACATTCGAATCATAGGACATACACATAAGCAGGAGAAAATAGCACAATACATTGGAATTTAAAATTTTGCTTTCCATTCAACATGTTCACAATAGATTCCATTTCCCATTTCCATCCATTACATTTGCAAAGTCCATCCATGTCCACAAAATATACATGTATGCATAAAAGAAATGTGTCTCAACATACATTATGCATGCCATGTCTCTCAAAATGCTACAAGTAAGGAAAGATAGTAAAAACTACTACCAATTGTACCTCAAGAAGGAGTCGTGAAGCTGCACAAAAAGTGGTGACTCCAAAGCTGCTCACTATTGAGAACCTACAGATCTACATGTTGGTACGCTATGATCAAGGTTTCTCAATACGATATAAAAAAATATACAATATGCATATATAATTAAAAGTGTGCAAAAGAAACTAGCTGAGTAAACTGATCTCACAAAGAATTACATTTTAATTATTATTATTATTATTATTAGATATGGAATGAGTAACCAGGCTTTGTGGATTGTCTGTGGTCTTGGTCCGGGTGAGACCTTACACTATGACAATAAGGAAAAAGAAAGCCTTAGTGTTGGGTGCCTACGTAGGCATGCGATGGGGTATAATGCATCCTAACTAAGTTCCCAACACATCCACTCGGCGTTACTTATAAGATTATAACTCCGATTCAGAAAGCAATTTCTAACCCCAAATCATCGTGAACCACCCAAGTCCACTACCCATGTGTAAGAGTCCGCGATGGCATAGGGCACGAGTAAGGGCATAGATTACAAGATCACTATTATCGTAGTCCAAATCACCATGACTAACTTAAATCCCCCATTGCACTGCATACTTATATCCCATTGCCAACTTCATTTAACCAAATTACCCGGAACTCTCCTCTTAGTGCTCCTACCAGGAATACTAACCAATGTGGCCTACACTAGCTAGTACGCGAGTGTTAACTCTAGGTGAACAAGTGAAACACTAGACCACCAACCATGGCTACTTGGCCCACATTCGAAGCACCAGGCTAAAGGCACGCAAGTGCTGAGGATGAACACCGTGTGGTTATTCTTCGGTGTGCCAAGCAACATGTCATCCAACCGTCAAAGCTACATAGTAGCGGTTAGGATTACGACTCTCTAGGCTTCTACCCGGGGCTCCAAAGGTGCATGCCCATCCCTTGAAGTGCCTACTCCATTTACCTAACATCGTATAATCTAATCCATTTGATAATAATCATTATGAAATCCCACATATCTAATAATAAACATCATGTTAGAGTAAGTTGACTATTGATCAAGATCTAAAGATCTTTACTACCCGAGGACGTGAAGGAAGCACTGAAAAAATGGGAGTTTGTTACTCTATCGTATTGAGACATTAATTCATGAAGAGTTATGAGACCCACATGGCGACAGCAGCATCAGCTGCAAATTTTGAGATAGTTCACAAGAATTGATGCTATCCTGACAGATTTGGGCAGGCAAAGCAAACCAAGAGCACATTCAGCAGAGATGAGTAAAAAAGTAAATATCCATGATTTTAGAAGTGTTTCTTAAGATGAATTTAATCAGTCCATATTTAATTAAAGAGCATCTCTCAATATTCTAAACAAACGTGGTAATGAAAAAGGGGGAGATCATTGTGAAGAGTAGGTAGCATATGTTGAGATAGTGAAACTGCACGGGAAAAAACAAGATAGGTTCCCTGAGGTGGGGCGGAAATTTAATATCATTTCAGGATCCTAAATGAAAGCAGCCATGGACTGCATTTGCTGATTGATGTTTCCAGAAGTCCAGCCTACTTCCAGGTTGATTCAAATGTGTGCCATTACACACAAGAATACTTTCTAGATATTTGGGCCTAAGGGATCATCATAAGATACATTGGTGGTTGTTGGCTCAAGAGGCATTGTTGTAAGTTTGGGCCCCATGGTCATGAAATCAAATAGACCAACAATACAAGATTCTAGAAATTCAAGCAGGTAGTGTTATTTCTGCTCGGCCATTACCACCACCACAATCCCTCGGCAATCATATGTCATTAACATATCACATTGCTACCTTATTTTCCACAGTACCAGGAGATTTACTTCCATATAACATTGTGTACCCTCTTTGGAGTCCATGAGCTTAATGCTTTTTGTTAGAGTAACTTTATTATGTAGGTTTTGTTTGTCCTCTTTATGTAAATTACCCATAGAGCTTTTCTCCTATATAAGAGAGCTCTAGGGTTAATGGTAATGCATCTGGCTTATTCCCTTCAACATGGTATCAGAGCGACGGTCCTGGACCGGAGTTCTTGAAACCCTAGCCCTAACCCACCCCACCTGCCGGCCTCTCTCTCTCTCTTCACCTCTCTTGATCCACGCCGCCGTACGCGCCTGGGCCTGCAGCCCCTGCCTGCTACGCATCGCGCGTCTGCGCCAAACCCCTGCAGGCCCTGCGCGAGCGTGAATCCCCTGCGACGCGCGTGAAGCCCCCGCCTTCGTGTAGTACCTGCGCGAGCGAGAAGTCCTGCGCGAGCGTCAAACCCCTGCAGGCCCTGCGTCACCAAGTCCATGCGAGCGAGAAGCAACTGCGCACCTTGAAGCAATCCATCGTGCGCCAGTACTCTCGCGCGCGTGAAGCCCTGAAGCGCGCCTCCATCGAGCGCGACCTCCATCGTGCGTGAAGACCTATTCTGTCTGCGCTTCTTGTCTTCATTGCGATCTCCGAAGGGCAGCCTCATTCCTGCGGACCCCAGTTCTGCGCACCCCAGTTCATGAGCCCAGAGGCGCAACCCTCGACGCCAGGCGAGCCCTCCTCTGGCGAGAAGTCCCCCAGCGACCCGTGCGCCCCCGTGTAGCACTTCTGGCGGTGCAGGTCATCTCCAGCTCCTCCCGTACCGTGCGGCGCCCCTTCCTCGGCGACGCTCCAGATCTAGCGGTGTGCACGCACATCCCCGAAGGTGGTGCCCTCATGCAGTCCTGTGGCGCATAGTGCTTCTTCTTAGCATCCTTGGAGCAGCGTGTCGAAGACTCCTGTAGCGTGCCTCCCTGTGCACGCAAGGTATGTGCGTATGCACTATATGCCCTAGCCATGCTTCCTTGAATGAACATGTTCTGTACGCGTGACCGCTGGTTTGAGTCTATGCACAAATAGACATTGTCTTCCGATTTTGTAACCCCAGTTACAGGTTACTGTTGTCGTCATGTCAGACAACAAGGTAGATTTTCCATCTGAGGGTACCTTCAAAGGTTCCGCACCCATTGCATTTACTACATGTTACAAGGCGGATCTATCAGAATGGATCATGGATTCAGGTGCATCACACCATCTCTGTGGTGACAGAGGTCAGTTTAGTGTTTTTCATCCTGCTCAATCTGAACGATCGGTGGTGATAGCTGATGGTACATATTCCCCAATTACTGGTCAGGGGGAGGTACAGTTGACTCCTACCTTGAGACTGTCCAATGTTCTCTATGCACCGAAGTTCTCGATGAATTTGCTGTCTATTAGTCAACTCACCAAAGATTTACATTGCCGTGCTATATTTGACCCATCTACTCTTGTGCTTCAGGACATATTAACGGGCAGAGTGATTGGGACTGGCTATGAGCAAGGGGGTCTTTATAGACTGGTGCAATCTCCTTATGCTGGTATCTCTTCTATGAGGGTTGGATCGGTGTCACCCTACACTTGGCATCTTCGATTTGGCCATCTTCCATTGCAAAAGATGGTCCATATTCTTCCACAGATTTCTCTCAAGTCTAATTTTCAGTGTGAGGCATGCCAACTTGGCAAACATCACAGATCGTCTTTTCCGAGTCGTATAGGTCCAAGTCATCATGGTCTTTTTGAGCTGTTACATTTTGATATTTGGGGTCCCAGTCGTGTCCCTGATCTTCAAGGGCACAGGTTTTATCTTGTTGTTGTCGATGATTTCTCTAGACTTTCTTGGGTCTTTCTTCTTAAAAATAAATCTGATGCTGGTCATTTCATTCAGTCTTTTCTTATTGAAATAAAAAATATCTTCTATGCTAAAGTGAAGTACATACGGTCTGACAATGCTCTAGAGTTGTGCAGTACCCAATTGACCAAATTTCTTATGTCTCATGGGATTGTGCATCAGACGTCGTGTGCTTATACCTCCCAACAGAATGGGGTGGCTGAACGAAAGCATCGTCATTTATTGGATATGACCAGAACCCTTTTGATTCAGAGCCGTGCCCCTCACTCCTATTGGGGGGATGCGGTTCTCACTGCATGTTATCTTATTAATCGTATGCCTTCGACAGTATTAGGAGAGAAGATTCCGTTCTTGACTGTGTTTCCCAAGAAGGATCTTTTATCCCTAACACCGCGTGTTTTTGGGTCTGTTGCATTTGTTCATCGTTTTTCTCCTGGTCTTGACAAGCTCTCTCCCAGAGCTGTCAAATGTGTTTTTGTGGGTTATTTCAAAACCCAGAAGGGATATCGGTGTTTTGATCCAGTTAAACGAAGGTACTTCGTCAGTGCAGATGTCACCTTTTTTGAGTCCATTATGTATTTTTCTCCTACAGGTGACAGACTCACTCACTCAGAGGAAGGAGATGACATCTATGTGCCGCCTCCACCTCCATCTGTTCCATGCTCTAATCTACCACCACAGTCCACTCCACCACCACCACAGTTTACACCACCACCACCACCACCGCCACCACCAGCTACTATTTATTTTCCTCAGGTCTATCAGCAACAGCCTTCTGCTCATGTGCCTCCTCCATCATCCAGCACGCCCAAGGTATGTACTGATCATTTGAGTTCTACTAATGGCACAGGTGATTTGAATGCGCAGGTGAATGTACAGGGTACTGATGTACAGGGTACTGATGATACTATCACTCCTCCAGTCGATGACCTACATATACCTATTGCTCATAGACGGCAGAAGCATGCTCGGACGATGAATCCCAAATATGGGATGGATTTTTGCTCTCAAGCGTCGTTGGAGCGTTTGTCCCCGGACTTTCGCAAGTTTGTTGTTGGGTTATCGGCAGTACACATCCCACGGTCTTATCAGGAGGCCCTACAGAGCAGCCCGTGGCGTTTAGCTATGGAAGAGGAAATGGCAGCGTTGCAGTCACGTGGTACGTGGAGTGTTGTGCTTCCTCCACCAGGTGCGTTCATTGTCGGAAGCAAATGGGTTTTTACTGTTAAGCATCGGGCAGATGGGACGGTTGATAGATACAAAGCCAGGTTGGTTGCTCGTGGGTTCACCCAAACATATGGGGTGGACTATCAGGAGATGTTTTCTCCAGTAGCCCGTCATTCTACCTTACGGATTCTCATTGCAGTTGATGTTGTCCGAGACTGGCCCCTATTTCAGCTTGATGTCACAAACGCCTTCTTGTATGGTGACTTGCAGGAAGAGATCTATATGCAGCAGCCACCAGGGTTTGCTGCTGAGGGGGAGTCCAGTATGGTGTGCCGTCTCCATAAGGCCATATATGGCCTGAAGCAGAGTCCACGGGCTTGGTTTCAGAAGCTCTCGGAGTTGATTGAACAGAAGGGCTTCGTCAGATCTACAGCAGATCATACTCTCTTTGTAAAGAGAGATCAGCGAGATACTGTGATCATCTTAGTGTATGTTGATGATATTGTAATTACAGGCAGTAATGAGCATGGCATTCAAGCAGCCAAGGAGTTCCTTGGCGAGCAGTTCGTTATGAAGGACTTGGGTACACTTCGCTATTTTTTGGGGCTGGAGTTTGCACGGAACAAGCAAGGTATGGTAATGACACAAAAGAAGTATGTTACGGATCTCTTATTTGAGACAGGTATGGCAGGATGTAGACCAGCTGCTACTCCTATGGATTCTAATGTCAAACTTTATGATGATGACTCTGAGGAGGTAGACAAGAGACGATATAGAGAGCTAGTGGGAAAGCTCTTGTATGTCACTATTACCCGACCGGATATAGCCTTTGCAGTTAATAGGGTAAGCCAATTCATGGAGCAACCCAGGCAAGCTCACATGAATGTTGTTTTTATGATCTTGAGATATCTGAAGTCGTCTCCAGGTACTGGTCTTCTGTTTAGAAGAGATACCTCGTTATCCGTCACAGGTTATGCTGATGCAGACTATGCCGGGTGTCCTAATGATAGAAAGTCAACTTCAGGCTTTATTGTATTTGTTGGCAGCTCACCAGTAGCTTGGAAGAGTAAGAAGCAAACTGTAGTGGCTCGATCTAGTGCAAAGTCAGAATATAGGGCAATGGCCCAAGGTAGTGCTGAGATGATGTGGGTTAAATCCATTTTAACTAATTTAACTATTGATGTTCCTCTTCCCATGCATCTGAAATGTGATAATCAAGCAGTCTTGTTCATAGCCAATAATCCAGCCTTCCATGAGAGGACGAAGCACATTGAAGTGGATTGCCATTATATACGGGACTTAATTCAAAAAGGGCTTATTTCAACCTCTCATGTATCATCAGGAGAGCAGGTTGTAGACATGTTCACCAAGGCCCTTGCTAGGGGTCCATTTCATCTTTGTTGTTCCAAGCTGAACATGTTGGATATATATGCTCCAGCTTGAGGGGGAGTGTTAGAGTAACTTTATTATGTAGGTTTTGTTTGTCCTCTTTATGTAAATTACCCATAGAGCTTTTCTCCTATATAAGAGAGCTCTAGGGTTAATGGTAATGCATCTGGCTTATTCCCTTCAACACTTTTATTCATAAGAGCTTTGGGTTAATATAAACAACCTATTTGAGCTCATTGCAAGCACTATACAGGGAGATTAGCGCACCTTACTGAGAACAATCAACCGGCACCAACGGGCAACACACCCATGAGGGAACAATGGATAACGGGATTTCATCCTAAGAGCAATTTTCATAAAGTACCGATTAATGAGAAGATGGAAGAACTCCACGTCTATAAGCAGCATGCTAATTAAGAATAAACTTAATGGAAATGTCCAAGATGGCATACCATGAGATCAAAATGCTTTTATAAGCATTGGCTCTAGTACAAAGAATTAAGGGCAGAAATGGGTGAACTCTCTTTATGGAAGTGCACTCTTATAACCAAACAATGTGGGGCAACAACACAAAGTAGTCAGACTTTTTAGCAGCACAAAGTCCTTCACTACTTGGAATCTCGAGTTTACTATAATTTACATGAATCATCAGATGAGTCAAGCTATCATCCAGAGACCATCAACACATACAATTGACGAGCAGCAAAATACAATCTCTTTAGAAAATATACAAGAAGGCAAGCTTAATTATTCCCAAACTGCAGCTCTCTGGAAGCCCTTCTAGATTTGTGAGACTACAAATCAAAATCCAGAATTGAGCTGTTGCTAACACCCACGTGCATAAGGCCGTCAACCCTTTGCCCGTGACACTCTGGATTTTGATGTCCCCACAAGTTCACAAGAGAAGGATGGCATACCCAAGGCATGATATGAAAGAAGCATAAGAAAACCCGAGAGACCATGAGATTCAAACCAATCGAAGGGGGAGGGTTAATAACACGCATGCAAGAGCAGATCTACATTACCCCTCGGAAATGCATATGGCTCAAAGGATTCAAGAATTGTGTGGAACCCAGCAGCAAGGAGGAAGGGATATCGTGCATAAGAAAATATGTCACCTCGATTTCTCCTTCCATGAAGAACGACATGGTTGACGCTTCGTTCACAATGAGAAGTGCACACGGGGGTGACCCGGACCTTCCACACTATTTCAGCTTCGGATCGACAATTCGATGCTTCCGGCAACTTACAGTAAGGGAGAGGGAGGTAGAAGACTGCAGGTCGAAGGGGCAAGGGTTTTGGACATTTTGGACGAGATAGGGAAGGGGTATATGCTTTAGGACTCGGATTCAGATTCGGATCTGAATACGACCCAGACCCCTCTTCGTTAAAATAGCTGTAACTTGGGCTCCTACATTCAGATTTTTTCATTCTTGAACTCGTTGGAAAGATCTCGACGAGCACTATATGATGGACTTAAAATGAATTTTTTGGATGCTGGGTAAATACAGAGTTTACAATTAATCCCAGATCTAGAGGAATTTGCATTTAAGCCCATATTCAGGTTTTCATGGTTTTCACATCATAAAAATTCCAAAGAAAGTCTCATCTCCAAGGCATAAGATGATTCTGGTTGATTTCCAAGCCCGAAATCATTGCATAACAGTCTCACTGAGGAATGAGACAAGGAGAGCAAAACCCATAAAAATCTCAAATGGAGTTTGAGTACGATTTTGATTTCATACCTGTAAACAAATAAGGATATTTCTCCCTCGTGTCTGTCTCAGGTTCCCACGTCATCTCCTTGACGTCTTGACTATGCCAGATGACTTTGACTAAAGGTATCTCCTTCCGCCTCAGCCTCTTGACCGCATGGTCCAGTTTCTGAACCGATTCCTCAATGAATGAGAGGTTTGACTCCATCGCCAAGCCCTCGTAATTGATTACATGTAGGGGATCTCAGATGTATTTATGAAGATTTGATACACGGAACACATCATGGATGCCCTCAAGGTGTGGGGGAAGGGCCACTCTATAAAAAACCTTCCCAACACGGGCCAAAATCTCGAATGGTCCCACAAAACTTGATGATAGCTTTCCCTTGACACCGAAACGGTGTACGCCTCTCATTGGGGATACTCACAGGAACACGAAATCTCCAACCTGTGGTGATGAGAAGTATTTTAGACACATGGGATTGGTTACGACTCATATCATTTAAGCATGAATGTATGATACTATACCTGAAACTCAAGGTCCTGATGCCGCCTGTCGGCGTAACTCATCTTACGAATCTGGACGGTCAACAATCTTTTTCTAGCGATCTCCACTACTCTGGAGGTCTCCTCTATGATTTGTGGGGTGAACAGGGTGTTCTCACCCACCTACTACCAACACAAAGGAGTGGTGCATCGCCTCTCGTAAGGCCTCAAAAGGTGTCAAGCCTATGCTGGAGTGGTAGCTATTGTTGTATGTGAACTCAACTAGTGGTATCCTGATGGCAGATCAATCTTGTAAAACACCACTTCTCCCTGTAACTGATCAAAGAGATCATCGATCCATGGGAGTGGGTAACGATTCTTGACCGTTCTCTTGTTCAGTTGTCTGTAGTCTATGCACAACCTCAAGTATCCATCCTTCTTCTTCACAAAGAGGACTAGTGCTCCCTACGGTGATGTACTGGGGGGATGAATCCCTTCTCCAATGCTCCTGTAACTGTATTTTGAACTCCTTGAGCTCAGCCGGTGCCAACATGTATGGAGAGATAGAGATCGGTTGTGTATCTAGTAATAGCATGATCTCAAACTCTATCTCCCTCATTGGTGGTAGCCCAGGTAAGTTCATCTGGAAACACGTCTTGAAACTTGCACACAACTCGAATGTCCTCGAGCATCTGATCTTGCACCGTTGAGTCTACCACGCAGACAAGGTAGCCTACACAACCCTGATTGAGAAAGCTTGTGCCCTCAAGGTGGATATACACTCGATCCTACTATCAGATGTGCGCCCGTAAAACTGAAATGGTGGAACTCCAAGTAAATGGAAGACCACCATCTTTCCAAAGCAGTCCAAGCATGTGTGGTGTCTCTCCAACCAGTCCATGTCTAAGATGATGTTAAAGTCCTCTAACTGGATCACTAATTAGAAAGTAAGCATCTCATTCCCACCTAACTGTATGGCTACATCCTCCACTATCTAGCGGATGATAAATTATTGCCCCCTTAGGCTCTTGATGTAGTATGGGGAAGCAACCTCCATCACTGACTTTCCCAATGTGGGTATCATACGATGCGAAAGAAAGGAATGTGTAGCCCCTGAATCAAATGTGCATGTAAAGAAGTCCTATGAGCTGAAAGCATAGCTCTGACGATCGATCCAAAAGCATGATCCTGCTCTTATGTCACTGCATTTAGCTGGCCTCGTGGCGGTGCACTAGAACCTGTAACACTGAATGTCTGTTGTGGGGCTCGCTTAAAGTCATGGCCTCCTCGGTGAGATCCTAATCTTTGAAATTGGCCGGAAGACCTAGATAGTCTCCCACTCTGTTGCTATTGCACTCCTGAGCTACTGGCACGCAAAGGGCATTGGGACTTGAAGTGGCCCAGCTGTCTACAAAGGTAACAAATACGTCTGCCTGCCTATGACAAGCTCCCACCAGAAGCAAAATTACTGTTCCAATCCTAAGGCTTTGTGTCTGTGTAGGGGGGAGAGAAGAAACTGAACCGCATCCTGCCATGGTTTGCCCCATGGTAGGGGATGGTGCAAACCTGCTAGTGGACGGTGTCGTCACTGTCAGGTGGTGGCGACGATCTCTACGGAACTGAGAGAAGTTCCGACGTGCAACTCTACTAGACTGGGGTGGAGGTAACTGTGACTGACCTCCCTGTAACCTACGTTGTGTATCCTCCCACTTTGTCACCTTCGCAATAACCTCCTTGATGGAGGTAAGGTCCAAAGTAGAGAGTTTGTCCTGGACCTCCACGCGCATCCCTTGGATGAACTTTTGCAAGTTCTCCAATGTGTAAAGTTGTCGTAGCAGGGGAATGGTGAGACAACTCTATGTATCGGATCAGGTACTTTTGCATCGTCATCGACCCATGTGTCAGCTCAGGATACTCTCTCAACCTATCCTCTACCCAATGGTCTGAGTAGAACTCTGTATGGAACTCGTTCAAGAAGACCTCCCAAGTGATGGGCCCGGTTAGGTGCTCCTTGGTGCATTCCACCACCACTCTACATACCCAATAAGAGAGTACTCTGCAAAAGATGCCCAAGTGTCCTCGGGTGCATGTATTGTTCTCAGAACTTGGCCACTTGTGCCATCCACAGCTCTGCATCATCAGGGGTGGTGGTACCGAAGAACTATGGTATCATCAACCACTGGTAGGTTGCATATGTGCTTTGAAGCCTCTACAAGGAATCAGTGTCCTCCATCTATTCAGCCTCCGTAGAGAATGATAGGTCGACACTCTCCTCCCTGTCGTGAGTGGTGTTGCTATGCTTTTTGTGGGGTTTTAATTATGTTAATTATGAACATGTCATTGCAACCAATCAAGCATCAACAAACAAACAATTTTTTTCCTTTTCTCACTGTAAAATAATTACAAAGAATAAGATGGAGCCAGAGAAATATTTTTTTACTTATTTACTTGTATCGGACATGATTGAACTCAGGGAGGCTACAATTCCCGAGGGTTATTCAATTAATCGAAAATCAATTAAAAGAGAAAGGGGATCTCATATGCAAACTATCTTGGTTTTTTATGAGCTTTTGTCTTTTAAAAAAAATAATTTTTTATTTTCTGATTTTCAAATTTTTAGTGATTTTGATTTTGCATTTTTTAAATTTTCAAAAATACAGAATGATAAGCATAAGTGAAGAAAAATGCACACCATACTTTTTTTGTATTTTTCAAAATAGTTAGAAATGCTCAAAAAATCTAGAGAAATTTTTTTGGGGTTTTAAAGGATTTGAAATGTTTTTTGGAAATTTTTGTTGAATTTTCAGATGTTTTTGTATTTTTCTAAAAATGAAACAGTGACAAAAACGATAAACAGTGCACATCCTGGAGTAATTTGCAACTTAAAAATGATTCAAGTGCTCAAAACTCCTAGAAATTATTTTTGTGCTAAATTATAGACAAATATCTACAAATAGGAAGTGAAATGATAATTTTTGGATTTTTGTAGAATTTTCTTTGATTTTTCAAAGATTTATGGTATTTTTTTAATTTTTTTGGGTTTTGAAAAGATTTAATGCACAAAATTTAGAAAGAAATTAAAAGACAGTGAAAGGAAATTAATCTAACTTTTTTGGAATTTTTAGAGCAGTATTCTATTTTTTATGATTTTTTGTAATTCGGAAAGAGAAAATGACACTATTTTTTATTTGGGATTTTATCACTTGTGCCCCTCCGAGATATCGCAATATCAATTATACCCCTATCTTTTTGGTAATATCAGTTGTGCCCCTAAATTCTTGCTCCGTCACCAGTTGTGCCCTTCCGTCAGATTGACCGTCAAAAAATTAAAATAACCATGGTTTATTCAAACCATGGTGTGGTTAAGAAGGGTATTATGGTCCATACCCTTCTTCATCTTCTTCCTCCTCCATTTGCTCTTCTTCCTTCTCTTCATAATTTCTCTCTCTTACTAACACGTTCATGCATCCATCGAATCTCTAAAATTTTTACATTTCCACGGACATATCACTCGTTACGGATCAAATGATGAATTTTATTTAATTTTTGGATGACTTTTTATGAATCAATTAGTCAAAAATTTATCAAAATTTAAGAAAAAACTCAACTCCAGTTCCAGCTTCAGCCACAGGTGGAGGAGGAGGGCAGAAGGGGCCGGAGAGGCGCGGGGGCTGGGACAGCGGCGGGGGCGGCGGGCTGGGAGGGGACGGGGCTGGGAGGGACCGGCTCAGGGGAGGGCGCACAGGGACGGGGAGGGGAGGGGGCATGAGAAGGGGTGGGGGCGGCGGGCTAGGAGGGGGCGGCGGGCTGGGAGGGGGCGGGGCTGGGAGGAGGCGGCGCGGGGATGGGAGGAGGCGGGGGCAGGGGCAGCGGCGGGGGCGGGGCTGGGAGGGGGCGGGTGGCAGGCTGGAAGGGGGCGGTGGGCTGGGAGGGGGCGGTGGGCTGGGAGGAGGTGGCGCGGGTCTGGGAGGAGGCGGGGGCAGGGGCAGCGGCGGGGGCGGGGCTGGGAGGGGGCGGGCGGCAGGCTGGAAGGGGGCAGCGGGCTGGGAGGGGGCGGGGCTGGGAGGAGGTGGCGCGGGGCTGGGAGGAGGCGGGGGCAGGGGCAGCGGCGGGGGCGGGGCTGGGAGGGGGTGGGTGGCAGGCTGGAAGGGGGCGACGGGCTGGGAGGGGGCGGGGCTGGGAGGAGGTGGCGCGGGGCTGGGAGGAGGCGGGGGCAGGGGCAACAGCGGGGGTGGGGCTGGAAGGGGGCGGGGCTGGGAGGAGGTGGCGCGGGGCAGGGGCGAGGAGGAGCTGGAGGAGGAGGAAGAGGAAGAAGAAGAGGATGGGGAAGAGGAGGAGGAAGAGGAAGAAGAAGAGGATGAGGAAACAATGACCTCTTAACCTTTTTTTTTAATTAATTCTGCCTATGTCCTCAAAGTTAACGTCTGTTTGCACTGTAGATGGACGGTAACTAACCCGAGGGGCACAAGTGACAAGATAACAAGAATTTAGGGGCAACAACTGATATTACCAAAAAGATAGGGGTATAACTGATATTGCGATATCTCGGAGGGGCATAAGTGATAAAATCCCTTTTTATTTTTTAATGATATCAATGGAAAATAAAATGCAATAAAGATTTTATGATAGAAAGATACACACATCAGGAGCATAGCATGATTTTTTCATAATTTATTAAGTAAGAAAAAGGATTTATTTCACTGAGAAAAACAAGCAAAATAAATGGTCCGGAAACAAGAACTAGTTATCAAATAGTTTATTGTTTTCCAAAAAATATAAAAAAAATACGAGGGAAATATCACAATTTACCCTGTAAATATATGCCAAGCACGTGATCTGGTTCTGGAATAGGACTTCTTTGTAATTTTCTAAACTTCTGAGGGTGTGACTGTAAATTCTCCCATTTTTTATTTTAAAACTCCTAGGATTCATGTGTTTCTTTTATTCCTCAAGTCAAAGGGCATGGGGCGTAGGAGATGGGGCACGGACACCCCTCTCTTCTCTTCCAAGTCGCACGGCAACGAGCGGATCTGGATTCCAGCGCAGGCGCGCGTGGGCGGAGGGGCTCCGCTACGGCGATGGCACTACTGCTGGTCGACGGAGCGCGCGGTGCTAGCGCACATGGAGGCTGGCTTCTGAGGACGCGGCTGAGGCGCGTGGATGCCGCACTAGATGGTTAGTGTGGCTCCGCAGAGGGTAGTGATCTGGCTGCAGCTGAGGTAGTGCGGTTGTGCGCCCAGTGGCACAGCAATGAAGAGGCAGAGGCGGGGCGACACACGCCCCGACGGGGATCGAGCAGAGGCTTCGTCAGGTACAGGTGGCCGGCAGGAGCGAGACGTGGTAGCAACGGATGCAGGTAGAGGAGATGGCGTTGGTTGGCCACAGGGCTCCAGACGAGGCTGGCTCGCGCGAGCCATTCTCCCAGCAGTGTAGGCACGGTCGCTCGCAGGGCTGTGAGGCGGCAGGCCGTAAGATGGCGGAGGGAGACGGCGGGCGCCGCTGACACGGTTGAAGAATTTTTTTTTATTTTTTTAAATGTTTCTATTTCTTTGTAAAGCAGAAATAGGGATAAAAATAATTTTTTTAATTTCATTAAAACAGTAAAAGAGAAATTTTTTAAAAAGTTTTATTTATTTATTTATTTTGTTTTTTATTTATCCTGCAAAACAAATACTTGAAAGAAAGAAAACATGTTCTTTTTATATTTTTGTATTTTTTATTTATAAACAAATTAAGGTGCAAGCATGATGACTCGATTTCAAAATCAAAACAGAAGAGGTGGCCGAGTGCGGTTTTGAGGAGAATGGCGGATGGAACTGGAACTCCGACCACCGTACGTGGTCAGAGGTGAGAGATCGTACGACGTAGAAAAGAACACAAATAGATCGAGATGTGAAATGAAAAACGAGTCGGTTACGGATCAAATCATGATGGATTCTAAGATCTAGATAAAAAATGGCAACGAAACAAAGAGGAGAAAAATAAAACTAAGATTAACCTAAGATAAAAATAGGAGAAGAAAAATGTTGGATCTCACCTTAAGAGTGGAAAAGACCTTGATCATCTCGACGAAGGCCAGCTCGTTGTCACCGGATGGCTTAGAGGCTAGGCACCCTTCTATGACAAGAATACTCTCAGAGATCGGGCTCCTCTCACCAAAGATTGATCTCCTTGAAATGAAGGAGAAGGAGCCATATAAATAGAAAAGATAAAAATTCGAAATTCAAAAGTTTGAAATAAGATAAAGAGATAAGGAAAATTTGAAATGAGATAGAGATTAATGTTAAAATTATTAACAAAAATTAATTTTTTGTATTTTCGTCACTTAATTAAATTGAATAAAAAATATTAATTTTTTTATTTTTTGTGGTGGTTATTTAAGAATGGCAACTATATACATATGGTACATTATATGCATAGTTATATAAGGAAATTAGTTTTTTTGTTTTATAATTTTTATTATTTTTATTTTTGTTTTAAATAATTAGTAAAATATTTACAAATATTTACAAATACAATATGTACAAATAAATGATAAAATTGATCAAACCACCCTAGAAAATCGACTTTTCAACCGTAACTCCAAAAATTATTAAATTGCATCCATTTTAAAGATAATTTAATTTAGAAGACAATGGAAGTGAGTTTGGTTCGATTTGAGTTCATATGGAGCCATAATTAGTCATTTAATTATAGCTTAGTGGTTTTTTTCCAAGTATGGTTGCTTTTATTCTATACATGCTTTGATTATGCAATCATTTTTATTAATTAGTTTGTTTTGAAAACTATTTTGTTTGAGGTCAATTTATGTAAAAATAAAATAGTGTAAATATACAAATATACACAACACACATTTTTTGGATTTTTTAATTGAGAACCCTATCTCCCCCTATTTTATTCCTGATCGATCAGGTCATGTCTTGACCTTCTCTCAGGGTTCGAGTCAGCCTGTATCTATTACATATATATACAATATTCCTTTTTTATCTTTTCTTTATTTTTCCTTTCTTTCTTTCTTTATTTATTTTAGGTTAAAATGGTAATAAGTGTACAATATTTACATACAAATGCAAGTTAGTAAGAATATGGAGTTAGTATTATATACAGGCATTTTATAAGGGAATTTAAGCTAAAATAAATGAATAAAGATGATGAAATGCATATTCATCAAGAGGGACAGTAGGAGGAGGAGTCCTTCTACTAGAGATGCTGCTCAATCGCCTCTTGGCGCTGTTGGATGCCTTACACAACCTGTACAAGGAAGGCTAAATGCTACGCAACATCTGGATCTAGACAAGGCGACATGGTTCTGCACAAAGAACCACAACATTATTACTTGCTTTACTTAAGAGAGACATATGGAAATGGATATAAAATATGCAATTCTCCTTTTGATTTGTGTTGGGTCAGAAGATACTCAACACTATAATATATTTCGAACATCGATGAGGAATAATATGTGTGGAATGGAATGGAGTACCACTGCTCTGATACCAAGCTATGACACCCCCGTCACCCTAGGATCCGGGTACTCGGCAAACCAATTCCACACACATACATTCCACATTAGAATCATATGACATACACATGAGCAGAAGAAAATAGCACAATACATTTGAATTTAAAATTTTGCTTCCCATTCAAACCGTTCACAATACATTCCGTTTCCCATTTCCATCCATTACATTTTCACGGTCCATCCATGTCCAGAAAATATACATGTATGCATAAAAGAAATGTGTGTCAACATACATTATACATGTTATGTCTCTCAAAATACTACACGTAAGGAAAGACAATAAAAACTACTGCCAACTGTAACGCAAGAAGGAATCGTAAAGCTGCATAAAAAGTGGTGACTCTAAAGCTACTCATTACCGAGAACCTGTGGATCCACACGTAGGTACATTATGAGCAAAGTTTCTCAATACGATATAAGAAAAAAAATACAGCATGCATATATAATTAAAAGCATGAAAAAGAAACTAGATGGGTAAACTGATCTCACAAAGAATTACTTTAATTATTATTATTAGATATGGAATGAGTAACCAAGCTTCGTGGATAGTCTGTGGTCTTGGTCTGGGTGAGACCTCACACTGTGACTCTAAGGCAAAAGAAAGCCTTAGGGTTGGAGTGCCTGCGATGGGGCACAATGCATCCTAATTAAATTCCCAACATGTCCACTTGGCTTTACTTATAAGATTGTAACTCCGATTCCCAAATAATTTCTAACCCGAAAATCATCGTGAACCGCCCAAGTCCGCTACTGACGTGTAAGAGTCCACGATGGTGTAGGGCACGAGCAAGGGAATGGATTACAAGATCACTATTACTGTAGTCAAAATCACCATGACTAACTCAAATCCTCCTTATGCACAGGAGACTTGTATCCAATTCCCGACTTCATTTAACCAAATTTTTTGGAACTCCCCTCTTAGTGCTCCCACCCGGAATACTAACCAATGTGGCCTACACCAGCCAGTACACGATTGTTAACTCTAAGTGAACAAGAAAAACACTAGACAACCAACCATGGCTACTTTCCCCGTACTTGAAGCATCTCGCTAGAGGTACGCAAGTGCTGAGGCTGAACACCATGTTGTGACTCCTCATTGTGCCAAGCAACATGTCCTCCAACAGTCGTAGCTACATAGTAGCGGGATCATGACTCTCTAGGCTTTTACCAGGGGCTCCAAGGGTGCATGTCCATCCCTTGAAGCACCTACTCCATTTACCCAACATCATATACTCTAATCCATTTGATAATAATCATTACAAAATCTCACATATCTAATAATAATCATCACATTAGAGTAATTTGACTATGATCAAAATCTTTACTGCCCAAGGCTGTGAAGGAAGCACTGTAAAAAAATGGGAGTTTGTTACTCTAACATATTGCGACATTAATTCATGATGAGTTATGAAGACCACATGGAGATAGTAGCATCGGCTGCAAATTTTGAGATTGTTCACAAACCTTGATGCTATCCTGGTAGATTTTGGTAGGCAAAGCAAACCAAGAGCACATTCATCAGAGATGAGTAAAAAGTAGATATCCATGATTTTACTAGTGATTCTTAAGATGAATCAATCCTTATTTTATTAAAGAGAAGAGCTCAATATTCTACACAAATGTGTTAATAAAAAAAGGATACTAATGTGAAGAGTAGGTAGCATAGGTTGAGATAGTGAAACTATGCGGGGGAAAACAAGATAGGTCCCCTGATGTGGGGTAGAAATTTAATGTCATTTCAGGATCCTAAATGAAAGCAGTCATGGACTGGATTTGGTGTTGGCATTTCCATAAATCTAGCCTACATCCAGGTGATGAATCTACATTTCATCATCTTTATTCTATTGTTTTGGCCTTAAAAACCCTAGTAAATGCGTGTAAATAGGCTTAATTTAGGCATTTTAGCATTCATGCATCATTGTGTAAATATTGTAAAAAATGCGGTTTTTAAAGCCAAAATCATAGAATAAAGAAAAGAAAAGAAAAAGAATAAAATATTGTAAATATTTTATGACCCAAAACCTCGAGACCTAGGCATCTCGATGACTAGGTCGACAAGGAATAAAGTAGGGGGAGATAAGGGCTAAAATACAACAAAAATTCCTTTTATTTCATTCATTCCTTATTCATTTTGGGACCTATTTTTGGTTCCAATTTTTTATCTCAAATAAAGAAACTTTGTCCATAAAAGTTGTAGATAATTAAATATAGAAAAATACTAAATTGATTTCATTAAAAAATATTGTACAGATAAAAAGTTATGATCTGAATAAAAATCCAGAATCCCAACTTCCCAGACATGTATCTCCCTAATAAAAACTCGAAATGCATCAAAATCAATTAAATTGTATATAATTTAAAATAAGCTATTTAATGGCAGTGGTTTCGCATTTGGCGGAGATACGGTTTGAAAGTTGAGTTTTGGGATCCCTATTGTATACTTGTACAGATTAAAATATTCAATTTATTTATTATTCTCTATTTTCATAATTTATTATTTTTATAATTTTGTAAATATTATTTATAATATATATGTATATTAAAATCAAAATAAAAACCTAAAGAAAATACAAAAATAAAATACTTGTATATATAATACATAGGTATAAGACCTATAAACATACCTATATAAGTACTACTTATATTT